>CM062819.1:301098813-301438813 GCA_031772625.1 Pinus tabuliformis
TTCCGTTGTCGCTCGAGCACTTCTTCGAGCAAGATTTTGATGGGATCTCCTGCCCCCTCGTCTTTCTTCTCGTCCGCCATGGGAGGCCGTCGGGATTTGCGAGGCTGGTCTTGCAAAGGTTCAACCAGTTCAAGCCCTAACTCCTTATATCCCGACCTTGTTGGGGACATGCAAAGAAAAACAGAGAAGAAGCAGACCGCTCTGATACCACTGATCCGGATTTAAACAGGAACGCAACAAATTACAGAGATAACCATATACACAAAGATGCAGCGGAAATAATACTTCATTTCATTAATAGGAAATACTGAAATATGCTTACAATCAGAAATGGAAATAAACTAGCTAGGGCGATGGTAGCTTATCTCTGAGAAGAGATGTGATGGCTACATGCCTCTGAACTGTCTTACAATGAGGCTCGAAGGCCTATTTATTGTTGAGAAACAATGGCAAACCCTTAACATTCCAAAACCTAACCCTAGGAGGTGAAACGCCAAACTGTGGGCCCCATTTGGGGGTAAGTTGGTACATCAACTTCCCGGGGTCGTAACTTTGGCATATGATCTCCGTTTGACGCGTACAATAGCTCATTAGAAAGATCTATCCGAGCACTATCATTGTTGGAACGGGAAACACCAGTCCATTCCATGGACTCATGTTGCCCCCGGATTCCCCAAAAAACGTCGTTTAGGGCCTCAAAACGGCTCCGGAAGTTCAGGACCCGAAAAACTGCTAAAAATAGTAAGTTGTGCTACAATTAAGGAAACTGAAAATGATGAGAAAGACAATGGTGGGGGTCCAGGTGGAATTGGCAGGTGGCCACCAATATCCACATGGATCATGCATTAAGGAGTCCATCTCTTCTTCCATGGCTACCTCCCACTTCTTCCTGCTTTCAACCTGCATTGCTTCTTCATAACATTCAGGTTCACCGGAATCAGTCAACAATAAATAATATAATGAAGGAGAGTATCGTACAGGGGGTCTACTTATCCTGGTAGATCTTCTAACACCACTTTCAGGTGTTTCGGGTGCCTGTTGTTGTTGTGGTGGTTGCTGTTGTGGTGGTTGTTGTTGTTGTGGTTGTTGATTATTATTATTATTTTTAGGCACCTTTACTTTTTTCAGTGATTTCATCAAGAACTGCGTATTCCTTGTTTTCCTTTTCATGTTTCTTTTCCTGCAACTGATTCTTATACAAGACCTTTTCATTGAATATTACATCTCTGCTCCTAATGATTTTGTGATTTTCGTAATCATATAAGCGATAACCAAAATCATTAACACCATATCCAATAAAGGTACATTTCTTTGACTTTGCCTCAAGCTTTGTTCTATTTTCTTTATCAATATGGACAAAGGCCTCACAACCAAAAGGCTTTAAAATAGAGTAGTTTACCTTTTTACCTGTCCATGCTTCCTCTGGAACACCACCATCCAAGGAACTTGAAGTCCCTCTGTTTATTAGATAAACAACAGTATCTACAACATCTGCCCAAAACTCTAAAGGCAATCCTGCATGCAATCTCATACACCTTGCACGCTCCATGATTGTTCTGTTCATCCTTTCTGACACACCATTTTCTTGTGGTGTTCTTGGAACTGTCTTCTCTCTGCGAATTCCATGCTCTGAATAGTACCTATCAAACTCTTTGTTGCATCTGCTCCTTTGGAAGTTAAAGCATTAACAGAGTTAGAAATACCATTGCATAAATACAATGTACCAACCTTTTCGCCTTTTTCTATTACCAGGGCTCCTTTGGTGACCTTCCAAGCTTTATCTGTGAAAGTTGTCACACAACCTTCACCGCCTAACTGCCCTGTTGAAATTAGATTTTTCTTTAGATCTGGAACATGCCTTACCTCCTTTAATAGCAATTGGTTTCCATTCTGCTATTTTACAAGAACCTTACCCATTCCAACGATTTTACAGGGTTTATCATCAACCAGATGAACTTGTCCAAAATCTCCTTGAACATAGTCATGAAAGTACTTCTTATCATGTGTGGCATGGAATGAAGCCCCTGAATCTACCACCCAGGAATTAGTAATATTTTCGAAAGAAAGAATCAAAGCATATTGTAACACCTCACCTATCACATTTGCTTCATGATTGTTTTCTTGTTGTGCATCTCCTTCTTTTCCCTTCCGAGATCTACAGTCTTTCTTTAGGTGTCCTTTCTTTCCACATTTCCAGCATACTATTCCCGATCTGGACTTGGATCTGCCTTTCCTTGATTTACTACGATATCCTGAGCTCTTTCCTCTTTCCATTTTTCTTCCTCTAGACTTTGCACTCAAAGCATTTCCCGATGTCTCACCGGAGCTTTTCCATCGCATTTGCTCGCTAAGGATAGTACCGACAACATCATCAAACTTTAAAGTACTAGATCCAGAAATAGAGTTACTAATGGCCATTACCAAACCATTCCAACTTTCTGGTAATGAGCACAAGAATAACAGAGCTCTAACTTCATCATCAAAGTTTACCCCTACAGAACTTAACTGACTTGTAACTGTATTAAAATCATTTAAATGGTTTGCAACAGATCCACCTTCCGACATATTCATATTAAATACTCGTTTCATAAGAAATATCTTGTTTGAGGCCGAGGGTTTTTCATATAGTTTCGACAACGTCTGCATCAAACCCTTTATCGTGGTTTCCTTCGAAATGTTGAAGGCGACTGACGCAGCAAGGCACAACCGTATTGTTCCGAGTTCCTTTCTATCGAGAAGGTTCCATTCTTCGTCTTTCATGCCTGTTGGCATCTTTGTTTTTCTGCCCAATGGTAGGTATAGATCTTTCTGATACAGATAATCTTCCATCTGCATCTTCTACAGCGAGAAGTTTTGGCCGTTAAATTTCTCGACCCAAAATTTACCATCTTCTGCCATTGCTCCCACTCGAACCAGGAACCCTTCTTTCCTACGAGTTTATCAGCCAAATAGACCTTCGGCTCTGATACCAGTTGTTATAAAATTATATATTACGGAGCAATGGAACACATAAAATATTGCAGAAATATAAACACAGAAAACGCACAAAACAAGAGAGACACAGATAAACGTGGTTCACCCAGTTTGGGCTACGTCCACCCCGAACAGCCAGTCCTTCCTTTCTATTATCCAGCAAAATGAAGAGACACAACCTACAGCAAATCTGTTGTAATATCCTCTGTTTTCTCTCACAGTCTCACCTCTCTGTTTCTCGCTCACAGAATACACATCTATCACATAGCCTCAAATACAATACCCTCATACAAAGAGAGGGGTTGCCTTCTAGGGCAAAAAACCCTAAACTAAACATAAGTTCTACCGTCAGATCATCCACCTAATGAACGGCCCAGATTGACTAGAAATTACTATACTTTTACAAGGCAATTCTACAGTTGTTTTTAGCTTCGAGGGTGCTGCCCGCGAAACCCCCCACCAAGGGGGGGCTCCCAAAGGTCGCAACCGCCCCCCCTTGGACCCCCCCTGTAGCGAATATTTTACGGGCGGCGTTGCCGCACCCATTTCAAACTGGGGTCCTATGTGGCGATACCTTTGAATATAGAAGATAATCAGGCTCCACACCCAACAATTCTCACCTTTACTTTAAGGTTGAAGATGACAAGCCTCTCATACTGGTGTTGTATGTGGATGACCTCTTTCTAATAGGTGCAGACCCTCTCATTCACAAATGTAAGAGGGAGCTGGCTTCTGAATTTGAAATGAAGGACCTAGGACTGATGCACTACTTCCTAGGACTTGAAGTGTGGCAGAAGCCAGGAGAAACTTTCCTATCTCAAGGAAAATATGTGGTGAAGATATTGGAAAGATTCGGTATGATGGACTGCAAGCCTGTGACTACCTCGAGGATCTTAACTTTTAGAAGTTATATGGTAGTGATGTCGGACCGGACTTGGGAAATGCCTCTGAGTTTCAAAACCTCATTCGCGGATGTGTTGTGGCCAGCAACAACCCCCCCCCCCCCCCTCTAGTTCATTTAAGTGTTGACCATAATACTTAAATGAATGGAGACCCTTAGTTAATTTTTAGAAAAAACAAGAGTTTCCTTCCCTCAAGATAAGGTTACCATCATAGGCTTAGGTAAGTCTTTTGAACATTTTAAAACCTAAGTCTATGATAAAGAGAAAATCTTTAAAGTTGCGTTGCAAAAGATAGGAAATACCTCCATTTCTCTTCAAATATCAATATGCACAAAATCCTCGTGTTAAGAATGTCATCGCGTCGCAGCAAAGTAATCTTCATAAAGAAAAACTTAAAGATTCGCCGATCTGCGATAACGCCAATCGCAAGATCACATATCGCAGAAATGAACCGACAAGGATTTGGCAGACATCAAAGTTCTGCGATCTGCGATGTTGTGATCGCTGCGATATTGCAACCGTGCGATTTGCGATGGTGCGATTTGTGATCGTGCGCTATGCGAGCTTACGTAAGCAAACCATAAATCACTTCAGTACGAATCCTTCGGGCACGCCATTCAAAGAAAAAGCCACTTACCATAATCTGACTTGAAATCATGCGCTTTTAATGATAGTAAATGAATTAGTTGTCAGTTATTAAGTGAATTAAAGACGCGTGCCTTTATAGAGATTTACTTCACGTAAGGTGGCATATTTGATATATCTATTGCATTTAAAACTCTCCCATCACCCTTCCAGATCAGTCATTTCCATTTCACTCATAATCTGCAGGAACGAAGGGCTAAGACGATTCAAACACAGACACAGGAAGAAATGGGAAAGAAACACAAAGCTCAAAGCTCCGAAGCAAAGGAAAAGACAAAGGAAATGGCGCCTTTGTATACAGACACAGCCTGTAACAAAGACGCAGGAATATCAACATGGGAAAGCATGTACAGGCTGCTGGAAGAGGAAAATCCCAGAATAATGAAAGTTGTTGCTTCTGTGGGCTCGCACCGCTCTTCTGAGGCATCCTTAGAGGACCTAGCATGTTCGTTTCTTCACAGAATAGCGGCAAGACCCAAAATCCTACCATATACGGACATGATCAAGTGGATACTGGATGATGCAGACATGAACAACAGACAATTCAAAATTCAAGGACACGGGCTCATCGGATCGTTTGCTGCGCAAGACTTGAAGCTTATGTATCATCTTCCTAAACCACAAATGACCTATAATGCTCAATTAGTTAAGAAGTTCGCGGCGGAGAACCCAGACCTATCAGATACCACCAAAGATTGGTCTAGGAAAGAGGAGCCACTCAAAAAGGACAAAAACGGTATGTACAGCACTGGTTCCCTCACCTCTCCATATTGTTTTGTTGCAGCCATGCTCTGTATGTTATTTGGTATGTCAGATATCAACAAGTTTTCGTCTGAATGGCTACCATTAATTGATGCCGCCACAAACGTTGATGTTGTGGATTGGGCCAAAATTATTTCTGATAATCTTTACATGGCTGTTATCAGTTACCGGTCTAAAAGATCCTTGTCTCAAAGGGTCTATCCTCCTTTTTATCTGTCTGCATATGTTATGGATTCTCTTTGTCTTGTGTCTAAATTCCCTACTATGAGTTGGAAATGGACTACCCAAGACCCATTGCCTATCCATGTCTATCATAAGGTGTTATGGGATTCTCAGTTTGCTCCTCACTTCTATCAGATTTGCCACGGGCTCATTTTGCCCTTGTATAGAATAATGTATGATAAAGACCCCCCTAGGTGCTCTCCCGAGGCACAAATTGACATCATCCCCATCGCGAGATGGTTCGGGGAAGAATGGTTTACTCATGTTAGAGTTTCTGGAAGCACTATACCTCCACATGTCCTACCTCTATATATCCCTAATAAACTTTTAGCTCGGGAAATTGCTTATCAAACTTGTTCAGAAGGCGGTCTGACCAAAGAACTAAAAGACAAAAAGAAGGCCATATGGCCTCAATTTCCTGTAGCTTGTGGGGCCTTCTCATTTTTCGATGTAGGACACGCTTTCGCCGAAGTGGAGAATGTGACGTGTCTTCAATTATTTAAATTCCCAACAAGGCCATTTTAGCCAAATGATATCGCCCAAGAGTTCACCACGAACGTCAAAATAAGAGTGTTCTCTAGGAAGAAAGATTTGTTTGATGATCTATTTCAAAATAGAAGTTCGCTCCAAGAAATTTTGCGGGAAGCTCAGTCGAGGTTGTCTTCAGATGACCTCCAAAGATTCATGTTATACAAGGAAAGAAGGTTGGCCAATATTCCGCTAGAGAAGCTGCGACTGCCCGCTAGAGAACCAACTCCGAGCATTAGCCTCAGCGAAAACTCTAGCACTTCCAAATCTAAATCCAACACTGCACAAGGAGCGCCTAAGCATCCTAAAGAGTCTGGATACGACCAAGGGAAAAGTGAAGAAACTACTAAGGATACAACTCAGTCAAGTGCAATGTCTCAGCAACAAGTTATCGCCTCTCCGCCAAGAGATGTCCCCCCTCCTGTCATCGAAGCACCGCTCGTCACAACAGAATTGGACAAAGAATGGGAAACCTTCAATGAATTGATCAATCTTGAAGGGAAAGCCCCAAAAACACCTGTAAACAATATACAGGTAGTGCAAGAAGTGGTCCCGACCATAGTCAACAGTGTCACAGAAACGGAGCATTCTCCGATCGCTCCACCTTCTGAGCTTCTACTTAATGTAGAAGAAATCCCCCCACTGGATGTATTCTACAGTCCCCAACACAAAGCAGTTGTAAGAAGGCAGAGGAAGAAAAGCAAACTAGAAATACACTGCCACAAGATGCCGAACAGTTGGATGTCTTATGGAAAGACCCCAATAATAACCCAACTGAAAACCTCACTAAGTTGTCTCAGATCGCAGGAGCATATGCTTCTGCAACTATTGATAAGGCATCAAAAGTTCAGCAGCTATTGAAAGAACAAGAAGACCAGATACAGCTACTACAACAACAGTTTCAACAAGCCAATGTTAACACTGAAGCTTCCAAACAGCTCGAGAAGCTGCAGGAAGACTTTCAACAGATGTAGATAGGCTATCAAAGAAGTCTCGACGAAAAAGGAAAACAATTGCAGACTTTACAAGAAATGCATAAAGATGAGCCTAAGCTGGCAGAATTTGTTTCAAAAACTATTGGCTTAAATGAGCAACTACTGCAGCAACAGGAAGAGTTGGGACGTAAAATAGTACAGTGGAGTCACTATTGCGAGATGAGCGATAAAATCACCAATCAGGTGGTAGATTTGCGGAGTGACTATGATCAAAGTGACAGAAGGGTGACGGAATATTTAACATGGCAGGATGATGATGAGGGAAGAAGAGCAGGTGCACTCAGGATAAACGAAAACCATAAAGAACTGCTCTTTAAAAGATTGGACGATCAAATCAGGCAGGCGGAGCAAGCAGCGGAGACAGCGGCTACACAGGCAAGCATTCTCATCGACTGTGTAAATGAAAATTTACACAGGGCCAATTTAATCGCAGAGACCACCCCGGGGTATCTACCAAAGAGGTTACAACTGGAAGCAGAATGGAAGCAGAAAGCGCAGGAAAAGGAGAAAGCAATCCATGCATTAGCCAGGTTGAATTGGGAATGTTACTCGACGTACTTAGTCAAGTTGCACAACCAATGGATGACGGTGAAATGCATCACAAACGTGGCCGAAAAATAGTGCCAGCTCTCATGGATGTTTTTTTCGCAGCACATCTCAGCGCCGAAATCAGTCAACCGACTCTTCTTAAGCCTATGCTGGATACTTGCAACTTTAAGGACCAAGTTCAGAAGTAGCCTTACTTAGAATGTTGTTTTTTCTTTTTAACTAGATTAGAAAAAGGATGGTCATTTGAAAACCGCATCCTAAATTTTGTAATAATACTATTATTAGAATTAGGAAGTAGTATTTTAACCCTTCTCATGCATTTAGAGAAGGGTCCAGAAATTTGTCAAAAACTTGTCCTCAGAACATGCACTTCTGCACCCTCAGAGGAGGTTTTGATGAATGGATGGATCGAGATTTATTAATGTTTGCATTTAATGTCTGCTACTGATGTTGCACTTTTGTACTCTTAGTAGATGTTAGAACAAGTAGAGGTAAATCGTTATTGCTTGAAGCTTATGAGTGGAACCAGTCATAAATGGTACTTTTATCTCTTGGCATGTTTCTGTTCATATTCTTAAAGTGATATGTAGTTTTCAGTTGTTTATATGTTAATGCATGAATGTGTTGATTACCATTTGGCACTTCTGTACGGTGGAGTCATTTATTTGTGCTTGATATATGAATAACTTATTATGCGATATGTTGTTCACAACTGTTTTGCTTAACTTCTTATGCAGAATGGTTTATCTTAATTTGATTTCTATTCTTATGATAGTTGAATGATCTTTATTACCAGCTATTGTTCGAAATCTTTTTAGATCGCATAACAGAAGAAATACACCCGGGTTAGCGTAGATTAGATGTGTTGTTTCTCATTAGATTACAGTAGCATAGTGTTAGTTTAGGAATTTGATTTAAATTAGATTAAAATACTCTTAGATCAACAGCATCCAACTCTACACACACACACCCCTTAGATTGGGAAACTGGTCCCATTATCCCCAGTCGGACCCGCTATACCAAACGGATAAGGAGCTGCCAACCAAGGTCCGGACCGGGTGGGTATCCCCCTTGTTGTCGACCCGATTTTCGGGGCTTCAACATATTTGGCGCTAGAAGGAGGGCCTGAACATAGTGTCTGTTGGAATGATTTTCAATTGTAAGATTTGAATCAGGATGGCTGCTCGTAAAATTCCTATTTGGAGTTGCATCCGTGTTCCTACCTCTTCCAACACTCCACCAGAAGTGCTAAGACTCTTGTCTAAGGTAAAATTCAATGGTAAGAATGATTCTTCTGCTTTTAATCATGCTCTTCAATTTATTCAAAGAGTTTCAATTTCTGATATTCAGAGAATTGATGAAGGCGTTTTATGCATAATTTTCACTCTTACATTCATAGTGAAAGCTAAAAAATGGTGCAGAAACCTCCCAGTTGCATCAATTCACAGCTGGGACCAATTTGTCAAGGCTTTCATTTTTGAATTTGATTGTTATGACTATGACAAGGTATATGATGAAATTGATTATTTACGGAAACAAGATGAATTTGTTAGGGATTTTAATATGCGATTTCATCTTAATTGTCTAAAGTATGATCTTGAAAGTGAATTCACCGATGATGAATCTTCAGATTATGCTGAATATTCCGTACCTCCTGTGACTGATCAAGTAGAAATTAGTTCAACCTTTGTCTCATTTTCTTCTAACATGAATGAGGATTCCAAGTTGAATATACAAATCAGCCATGATGAAGAAAGTCCCCAGAGCTTGGGAGTCATGCATGCTCTAATGCAAGAAGACAAAAGCGAGAATGTTGGAGGAAAGTCTACCTTGGAACCAGAAGACGACTTTGATACAAGGTCAGATAATATCATTGCAAATCAACAAATGCAGGTGCCAAGGTTAGAACGACAAACTATTTCTCTTTCAAAAAGTATCAGTACACAAAGGTATGATCTAAAGCCCGATGTCTATGATGAATCTGATGAACAAAGATTTTTCCATGATGTTTTCAAATGCATTGTTCCAGAATCGCATTTTTCTCTTTATCCTGATGTTTTTAGTGATGATAATTTCTCCCCTCTCAATATTAAAGATATCTCAAGAAACACAGAGGATTATTCAAACAAGCCATCATTAGGTTTTCAGGATAATGAGACAGTTATAGAACATCCTTTGGCCACTTTCAAACAAGAACCACTTCACCTTCCTTGTCTGAAAATATATGACGAAAAAGAGAAATCTAGGGAAACCTGTAAAATCATTTACGATAGCTACTTTGACAACGATGAGGTTGTTGAGTTACCCCAGGTAACTCAACTAAGCTCAGATAATGAGAGATATCCTAATTCAGAAATCATATCAGTCAACCCTCATTTCAAAGTAAAAGATCATTTGCATGATTTTACTATCCAAGACAATGTCCCGATCTATGATTCATACTATGATGAAACCTCCAGGCCTGCTCACAATCATAACTTATCTTCTGATTCACAAGACGGAATTCGAAGTTACTCGAATCCCATAATTCTGGCCAGTCCTTGTGAGAAGCAAGATATTACAAGTAAATCCCAGTTGTGCTGTAACACTATTTGTACAGATAATCATCCCTTTCTTTCTCACTTGCACCCATTTTGTACAAAATCGGATTCTGTTTTAAATTTTCAGACTTTTGATAGATTTTTGTGGCATGTTGAGCATCTTATCAAAGAACATTCGAAAGACATGCCACCATTTTGGAAAGATAAGCTGGGTCAAGGAAGTTTAGAACTTTCTCAATTTCAACATCAATCAATGTCAGACTTTCTTAAGAAACTTCTTTGGCATCCAGAACACCATCAACCAAGGAAAGTACCTTTCGAAACTTATTGGCCATTCACGCCAATTGATGAAGATCTTTCCGGGAATTTCCATCTATTTTACATCGAACCATTTAGTGATTTATATATGGAAAATTTCCTTTTAAACAAGATCGCTAAAAGCTCAGCTTTAACGAACAGTATGTTACAAGCCATTGAAATTAAAAAATCATATTCACAACCTGGCTTATCATCCTTCCTATTACGAGGTCATCAATCCATAATAGAAGTTCATCCTAATTTTGATGATCCAATAGGTATCCAGTTGGAAAGAAATTTTCGTGAGAAAGAAATATCAGACAGGATTCCAACTGAGCTCATGCATTCTTATTCCACATCCAACATTAATAGTCCAAGGAAAATTAGGATCCTAATACTGATGTTTGGAAGTTACAAATGGATAGGAATAAAAATGAAGAGATGGTTCCATTGGAAATATCATTTCACCTAGCTAATTTTCTGTATATAGCTAGAATAGGAGTAGGAGTAATTTAACTAGGTTGTTAGTTTTGCTTTTGATAATTGATAGGCAAAATAAGAGAAGGGGTTATCTCCATCCTGTACATAACCCTAGAAAATGTCTATCTCTCATAATAGTTAATATTTGTCTCCATAATAAGGTTTGCTATGGTTAACAGTATTTGACATTTACTAACGACACCTTTTCTCTGTCAAAAACATCAAACTTCTGCTTTTATGAAGAGCAAATCTTTTGAAAGCTTAATCCTTATTATCATTAGAACTTTAACCCAGATATGATGCTAGTTTCAACTCCAAGAAATCTGAAGAAAGCTACCTCTGTAAAGAAATTGTTTTATGTCAGTACAATGAAAGGTATCAATAACGAAATAAAGATTCTCTGTAGAAACAGCCATTCCCAAACAACTCCATCATTGTCGTCCAAAACTTTCTTAAGGAAAGGAAATTTGATTTCCTCCCTGCTAAAGGAGATTGCAGCATTCAAAGGGACAACCCAGAAAGAAACACTATATCTCAAAGAATAAGAGGTCTCATCACGAGCCGGCTTATCATGATCACAGATATTATAACTTGCTGACTTTGCCAATACTGTCTACCAAAACAGGGCAACGACTCAAGATTGTTGCAATCAAAAGGCAAGGGGTCTCATCACGAGCCAGCTTGTTCAGCAAAAGTGTAAATCAAGAGAATGACTGTGTCATAATTTGGCCACCAAACCAAGACATTGTTCTTTAGAGAATAAAAAGGAAAGAGTGTCAAAATGGGTTTTTCTCTAAAAAGTTGTACATAACCTTAAGCAGGATAAAGGATCATTACTGGGTAATAGGTAACCCTGTCGAGGCTATGGACGCCTGCTGGCAGCAGAGGCTCTACCTGCGACAAAGGAGCATATCTAAAAAAAAAAAGGCTGCTACACAGGGAAAACTTTATTTTATGTTTTACAAGACCAAGTAATGGCTGATGTAAATGCAAGGACAAAGCCGAGGATACAAGTAATCAAAATAGAAAAAGGTTGAAACAAAACATCATTAACAGGTTGAAGTATGATATGCTTTATCTTTTTATAATAAAGTTTAAGTTCTCTGAGAAATTATTTTTCAGGAGTTTGAAAGTGTCAATAGAAGATCAGGGATAACGGGTTCTCCCAAGTGAATCGCCAATTGTTGTGGCTAGCAACAACCCCCCCCTCTAGTTCATTTAAGTGTTGACCATAATACTTAAATGAATGGGGACCCTTAGTTAATTTTTAGAAAAAACAAGAGTTTCCTTCCCTCAAGATAAGGTTACCATCATAGGCTTAGGTAAGTCTTTTGAACATTTTAAAACCTAAGTCTATGATAAAGAGAAAATCTTTAAAGTTGCATTGCAAAAGATAGGAAATACCTCCATTTCTCTTCAAATATCAATATGCGCAAAATCCTCGTGTTAAGAATGTCATCGCGTTGCAGAAAAGTAATCTTCATAAAGAAAAACTTAAAGATTCGCCGATCTGCAATAACGTCGATCGCAAGATCGCATATCGCAGAAATGAACCGACAAGGATTTGGCAGACATCAAAGTTCTGCAATCTGTGATGTTGCGATCGCTGCGATATTGAAACCGTGTGATTTGCGATGGTGCGATTTGCGATCGTGCGCTATGCAATCTTACGTAAGCAAACCATAAATCACTTTAGTATGAATCCTTCGGGCACGCCATTCAAATAAAAAGACACTTACCATAATCTGACTTGAAATCATGCGCTTTTAATGATAGTAAATGAATTAGTTGTCAATTATTAAGTGAATTAAAGACGCGTGCCTTTATAGAGATTTACTTCACGTAAGGTGGCATATTTAATATATCTATTGCATTTAAAACTCTCCCATCACCCTTCCGGATCAGTCATTTCCATTTCACTCGTAATCTGCAGGAACGAAGGGCTAAGACGATTCAAACACAGACACAGGAAGAAATGGGAAAGAAACACAAAGCTCAAAGCTCCGAAGCAAAGGAAAAGACAAAGGAAATGGCGCCTTTGTAAGCAAACACACCCTGTAACAAAGACGCAGGAATATCAACATGGGAAAGCATGTACAGGCTGCTGGAAGAGGAAAATCCCAGAATAATGAAAGTTGTTACTTCCTTGGGCTCGCACCGCTCTTCTGAGGCGTCCTTAGAGGACCTAGCATGTTCGTTTCTTCACAGAATAGCGGCAAGACCCAAAATCCTACCATATACGGACATGATCAAGTGGATACTTGATGATGCAGACATGAACAACAAACAATTCAAAATTCAAGGACACGGGCTCATCGGATCGTTTGTTGCGCAAGACTTGAAGCTTATGTATCATCTTCCTGAACCACAAATGACCTATAATGCTCAATTAGTTAAGAAGTTCGCGGCGGAGAACCCAGACCTATCAGATACCACCAAAGATTGGTCTAGGAAAGAGGAGCCACTCAAAAAGGACAAAAACGGTATGTACAGCACTGGTTCCCTCACCTCTCCATATTGTTTTGCTGCGGCCATGCTCTGTAGGTTATTTGGTATGCCAGATATCAACAAGTTTTCGTCTGAATGGCTACCATTAATTGATGCTGCCACAAATGTTGATATTGTGGATTGGGCCAAAATTCTTTCTAATAATCTTTACACGGTTGTTATCAGTTACCAGTCTAAAAGATCCTTGTCTCAAAGGGTCTATCCTCCTTTTTATCTATCTGCATATGTTATGGATTTTGTTTGTCTTGTGTATAAATTCCCTACTATGGGTTGGAAATGGACTACCCAAGACCCATTGCCTATCCATGTCTATCATAAGGTGTTATGGGATTCTCAGTTTGCTCCTCACTTCTATCAGATTTGCCACGGGCTCATTTTGCCCTTGTATAGAATAATGTATGATAAAGACCCCCCCTAGGTGCTCTCCCGAGGCACAAATCGACATCATCCCCATCGCGAGATGGTTTGGGGAAGAATGGTTTACTTATGTTAGAGATTTTGGAAGCACTGTACCTCCACATGTCCTACCTCTATATATCCCTGATAAACTTTTAGCTCGGGAAATTGCTTATCAAACTTGTTCAGAAGGCAATCTGACCAAAGAACTAAAAGACAAAAACAAGGCCATATGGCCTCAATTTCCTGTATCTTGTGGGGCCTTCTCATTGTTCGATGTAGGACACGCTTTCGCCGAAGTGGAGAATGTGACGTGTCTTCAATTATTTAAATTCCCAGCAAGGCCATTTGACCCAAATGATATCGCCCAAGAGTTCACCACGAACGTCAAAATAAGAGTGTTCTCTGGGAAGAAAGATTTGTTTGATGATCTATTTCAAAATAGAAGTTTGCTCCAAGAAATTTTGCGGGAAGCTCGGTCGAGGTTGTCTCCAGATGACCTCCAAAGATTCATGTTATACAAGGAAAGAAGGCTGGCCAGTATTCCGCTATAGAAGTTGCGACTGCCCGCTAGAGAACCAACTCCGAGCATTAGCCTCAACGAAAACTCTAGCACTTCCAAATCTAAATCCAACACTGCATAAGGAGCGCCTAAGCATCCTAAAGAGTCTGGATACGACCAAGGGAAAAGCTAAGAAACTACTAAGGATACAACTCAGTCAAGTGCAATGTCTCAGCAGCAAGTTATCACTTCTCCGCCAAGAGATGTCCCCCCTCCTGTCATCGAAGCACCGCTCGTCACAACAGAATTGGACAAAGAATGGGAAACCTTCAATGAATTGATCAATCTTGAAGGGAAAGCCCCGAAAACACCTGTAAATAATATACAGGTAGTGCAAGAAGTGGTCCTGACCATAGTCAGCAGTGTCACAGAAACGGAGCATTCTCCGATCGCTCCACCTTCTGAGCTTCTACTTAATGTAGAAGAAATTCCCCCACTAGATGTATTCTACAGTCCCCAACACAAAGCAGTTGTAAGAAGGCAGAGGAAGAAAATAAAACTAGAAAATACACTGCCACAAGATGTCGAACAGTTGGATGTCTTATGGAAAGACCCCAATAATAACCCAACTGAAAACCTCACTAAGTTGTCTCAGATCGCAGGAGAATATGCTTCTACAACTATTGATAAGGCATCAGAAGTTCAGCATCTATTGAAAGAACAAGAAGACCAGATACAGCTGCTACAACAACAGTTGCAACAAGCCAATTCTAACACTGAAGCTTCCAAACAGCTCGAGAAGCTGCAGGAAGACTTTCAACAGATGCAGATAGGCTATCAAAGAAGTCTCAACGAAAAAGGAAAACAATTGCAGACTTTACAAGAAATGCATAAAGATGAGCCTAAGCTGGAAGAATTTGTTTCAGAAACTATTGGCTTAAATGAGAAACTACTGCAGCAACAGGAAGAGTTGGGACGTAAAATAGTACAGTGGAGTCACTATTGCGAGCTGAGCGATAAAATCACCAATCACGTGGTAGATTTGCGGAGTGACTATGATCAAAGTGACAGAAGGGTGACGGAATATTTAACATGGCAGGATGATGATGAGGGAAGAAGAGCAGGTGCACCCAGGATAAACGAAAACCATAAAGAACTGCTCTTTAAAAGATGGGACGATCAAATCAGGCAGGCGGAGCAAGCAGCGGAGACAGCGGCTACACAGGCAAGCATTCTCATCGACTATGTAAATGAAAATTTACACAAGGCCAATTTAATCGCAGAGACCCCCCCGGGGTATCTACCAAAGAGGTTACAACTGGAAGCAAAATGGAAGCAGAAAGCACAGGCAAAGGAGAAAGCAATCCACGCATTAGCCAGGTTGAATTGGGAATGTTACTGGACGTACTTAGTCATGCCGCACAGCCAATGGATGATGGTGAAATGCATCACAAACGCGGCCGAAAAAATAGCGCCAACTATCATGGATGCTATTTTCGCATCACAGCTCAGCGCCGAAATCATTCAACCGACTCTTCTTAAGCCTATGCTGGATACTTGCAACTTTAAGGACCAAGTTCAGAAGTAGCCTTACTTAGAATGTTGTTTTTTCTTTTCAACTAGATTATAAAAAGGATGGTCATTTGAAAACCGCATCCTAAATTTTGTAATAATACTATTATTAGAATTAGGAAGTAGTATTTTAACCCTTCTCATGCATTTAGAGAAGGGTCTAGAAATTTGTCAAAAACTTGTCCTCAGAACATGCACTTCTGCACCCTCAGAGGAGGTTTTGATGAATGGATGGATCGAGATTTATTAATGTTTGCATTTAATGTCTGCTACTGATGTTGCACTTTTGTACTCTTAGTAGATGTTAGAACAAGTAGAGGTAAATCGTTATTGCTTGAAGCTTATGAGTGGAACCAGTCATAAATGGTACTTTTATCTCTTGGCATGTTTATGTTCATATTCTTAAAGTGATATGTAGTTTTCAGTTGTTTATATGTTAATGCATGAATGTGTTGATTACTATTTGGCACTTCTGTACGGTGGAGTCATTTATTTGTGCTTGATATATGAATAACTTATTATGCGATATGTTGTTCACAACTGTTTTGCTTAACTTCTTATGCAGAATGGTTTATCTTAATTTGATTTCTATTCTTATGATAGTTGAATGATCTTTATTACCAGCTATCGTTCGAAATCCTTTTAAATTGCATAACAGAAGAAATACACCCGGGTTAGCGTAGATTAGATGTGTTGTTTCTCATTAGATTACAGTAGCATAGTGTTAGTTTAGGAATTTGATTTAAATTAGATTAAAATACTCTTAGATCAACAGCATCCAACTCTACACACACACACACACCCCTTAGATTGGGAAACTGGTCCCATTATCCCTAGTTGGATCCGCTATACCAAACGGATAAGGAGCCTCCAACCAAGGTCTGGACCGGGTGGGTACCCCCCTTGTTGTCAACCCGATTTTCGGGGCTTCAACATGATGTTCTTGGTAAACCTCCATCCGAACATATGTTTTGTAGTTAGCATTGTGAGCTCATATTTGGTTGAGCCTCACTGGATTGATGCTAGGAATCTTCTGAGATGTCTTCAGGATACAATCTCTCATGGATTAAGATACACTACCAGAGATGTGAGACTACTTGGATATACTGATGTTGATTGAGCAGGCAATGTGGTGGACCGTAAGAACAATTCCGGGTACTGTTTCACCTTGGGATCTGCTTCGATATCCTGGATGAGCAGGAAGCAGAAGTCGGTAGCTTTGAGCACTACCAAAGCAGGATATATTGTTGCTAGCATAACCTCGTGTGAGGCAGTCTGGTTGTGAAAGCTCTTCAGTGAGCTGTTTGGATTTACATTGGATACCATTGTGATTCTCTGTAACAACCAGAGGAGGGATTCGATTATTGAGGAATCTCGTATTCGTCAATTGCTCCAGCAGATAGACATCATGTGGGATATGGTAAGTCGATGACCAAGGAAGCTCCATCACATTAAGATGATGTGTAGGTTGATACACCTTGTCAAAGCCCCGAGGAAAGATCTAATCTATGATTTTCCCAAATGACTTGGAGTTGGCAAGAAACCCTTGTACAAGGGTCCTGCATGTTGCATACATTGAGCTTTGGGAGCTCTGAGAGCTTGCGGTTCCTACTGGAGCAATATATGACCACAGGGTGACTCACCCTCCCCTGGTGGTGCACACTGGATTAAGATGATTCGCTCTCTTGTGGGACAAGATGATTTTCTCTCTTGTGGAACAGGATGATTCGCTCTCCTATGTAGCAGGATGATTAGTTCTCCTGTGAGGCCTGGATTGATGTGTTCTCCATGGAAGCCTAGATTGATGTGTTCTCCACGGCGATTGTAGCAGGATTGATGTGTTCTCCTGTGAGGACAGGATTGATTAGTTCTCCTGTCGAGGCATCCTACCCATGCAGTCTGGGACTCATGGGAAGTACCTATCATCTGATCAATGAGCAGGGAAATGAAGTTAGGGACCATAGTAGTACCGATGGACGCATCATTGTATCTATCGTACTCCCTACGCTAGGATGACCTCCATTGATCTGGGATCAATGATACTGGTCTAGGACCAGTGGTAGAAGTTGTACCATACTATGACGCTGACTTCGGGTCGGTTGAGACTGGTCTGGGACCAGTGGTACATACTCTGAGACTGTCTTCGTGTCAGTGCAGTACTGGTCTGGGACCAGTGAGAGTGATACATACTATGACGCTGTCTTCGGTTCGGTTGAAACTGGTCTGGGACCAGTGGTACACTCTTTGAGACTGTGATACTGGTCTGGGACTAGTGGTAGGAGTTGTACCATACTATGACGCTAACTTCGGGTCGGTTGAGACTGGTCTAGGACCAGTCGTACATACTCCGAGACTGACTTTGTGTCAGTGCAGTACTGGTCTGGGACCAGTGAGAGTAGTACATACTATGACGCTGACTTCGGGTCGGTTGAGATTGGTCTGGAACTAGTGGTACACTCTCTGAGACTGTGATATTGGTCTGGGACCAGTGGTAGGAGTGGTACTTACTATGAATCTAACTTCGGGTCGACTGAGACTGGTCTGGGACCAGTGGTACGCACTCTGAGACTGACTTTGAGTCAGTGGAGGATGATACTAGTCTAGGACCAGTGGAGTTGTACTCACTATGACGCTGACTTCGGGTTGGTTGAGACTGGTCTGGGACCAGTGGTACATACTCTAAGACTGACTTTGAGTCAGTATGATACATCCTCGATCATTTCTTCTTCTTCATAATTCGGACAAAAGCAGAGCAGAACAGAACAATGCAAGAGCAGAGCAGAACAGAGCAAAAAAGTACAGATCAGTGCAGGGCAGAACAAGACAAATAGAACAGGCAAAATAGAGCATAGAAGGGCAAGGTTCAAGTTGTACAGGGCAGTGCATTTGATGGATGAATAGTAACGACCGATAGACAGATTGCAGATGAAGTTCTCCATGGTTGAGAGGGAGTGTTAAAATTGGAAACCAGGACAAAACTTCATGTGGGTCATCTTATTCATGGCTGATAATATTTTTATTAGATTCCTCTCGTCGAGAGGTGTAGGATTGATATAAATATCATCATATTCCGATAATTATTCATGGAGATATGAATTTATTTTGATTATGGAATTATTATCAAGCCGACCTACAACTCATGTAGGCTCAGAAGCCCAACAATCGCATCTATTCACCCACCAACGTTGTGTATAAATATAAGAGGACTTTTTCTCATTTGGACTCACTCATCTCATCACATCTCTCTCTCTCTACTGCACAGAAATGAGTCTCTTCTCTACTGCGCTGAAATGGGTCTCTCTCTCACACATGTGAAGCTGGAAGCTGTTGAATTGGAAGCTGCAACTATAGAAGTAAAGATTAACTTGTTTGGCCTAGAATATCTCCTCTTTGGAACTATGCTATAGGTTCATCTGAACCTCCTCTGAAAGCCGCAACTTTTGGTGGTGGAATGAATTCAATCTGACGAACGGTTTGCAAGATATCGACTGCCCTAGTTTGAAGCCGGAAACTACTGAAACTGAAGCTGCAACTGCAGAAGTAAAGATTGACTTGCGTGTCCTAGAATATCTCCTCTTTGGAACTACACTGTAGGTTCATCTGAACTTCCTCTAAAAGCCTAAACTTTTGGTGGTGGAATGAAGTCAATCCAACGGTCGGTTTGTGAGATATGGTCTGCCCTAGTTTGATAATGAAGCCGCTAATGTTGATGCTGCTGATCTCGGGTTTGCTACTACTGATATGAATCATATTTATTGTACTATTTCTCTCTGATGAATTATTGAAGATACAAGAATATTTGATCAAAGGGTTTCCCCACACATTATGGGGTTTGTCCCTGGCTAGCCGCCACATCTTGTGTCTCTTTTCTTGGCTTGTTTTATGTCGATCATTTAATGTTCTATCTGCACTTTACTTTATGTACGTGTGATTGCTAATCTTTGGAACATAATAAGGAAAAGAAGTAAACTATTATAAGCATAGAACATACCATAACTTAACAACTTTTCGGCCCTTGAAAATGAAATTGAATGTTCTATTTGTAATAACTTCGGTCATGAAGATTCTGAATGCAGGAGCAGGTTTCGGCAGACAAAGGAACAAGCCTCAAGCACCAGAACATGGAGAATAAAGGAACCACAACCAGAAAGATGTGGGATAGCTTTTTATGTAGGAGGACAGGAAAATCTATGGTACATCGACAGTGGATGTTCGAAGCATATGACAGGTGATAAAGAAAAACTTGAATCATATACTGCTTTAGAAAAGGGAAAGAAGGTTTCTTTTGGAAATGATACCCCTGCAGCCATAAAAGGAAAAGGAACTGCTCAGTTGAAAGAAAAGGTCAAAGTTGGAAATATTTTGTATGTTGATGGCTTGAAGCATAATCTACTGAGTTTCAGTCAGATGTGTGATCAAGGAATCGAGGTAATATTTCGATCAAATGGATGTAGTATTCGTGATCTTGATACATGAAAAACAGTGATTAAAGGTAGAAGAAATCCAAATAATTTGTACATATTTGAATAAGGACAACAATGATGCTATTTGAGCAAGGATTATGAACACTGGTTATGGCACCGGAGGTTGGGGCATCTAAGATTTTCACAAATAAGGAAAGCATGCAAATACCAGGCAGTTCATGGTCTTCCGGATATCAAAATTCCAGACAACACAATATGCAAATCATGTCAGTTTGGTAAGCAAACCAGAAATAACTTCCCTGAGAAGGAAGGATCAGCTAGCAGGCCTCTTGAGCTAGTCCATACAGATGTATGTGGTCCATTTAGGACAAGGTCACCTTGAGGATAAGAATACTTTATATTATTCATTGACGACTTCTCCAGGATGGTTTGGTTAGGACTTATGAAGCACAAAGACGAAGCATTCGAAAAATTCAAATCCTTCAAAGCCTTGGCTGAAAACGAATCAGATCACAAAATTAAGTGCCTCAGGTCCGACAGAGGTGGGGAGTTTACCTCAAATTAATTTTTCGATTTCTGTGAAGAACATGGAATAAGAAGGGAATTCTCTACAGCTAGGACTCCTCAACAAAATGGAGTGGTGGAAAGGATGAATAGAACGGTCCAAAAAATGGCTCGTGCTATGCTTGATGAATCTGGAAATCCCGCAACCTTCTAGGGTGAAGCTGCTTTTGCTGCGATTGTTATTCTCAACAAAACAAATGTCCGAGTGAACAGCACTCAAACTCCTCATGAGCTCTGGTATGGTGAGACTCCTTCGATAAATCATTTCAAAATTTTTGGAAGCAAATGCTATATTAATAACAATGATGAACAACTTGGCAAACTTGAACCTAGATCATATGAATGCATTCTCCTTGGTTATTCTCCCCACAGCAAGGCATATAAGTGTTACAATAAAAGACTTGGAAGAATTGTTGACAGCATTGATGTAGTGGTTGATGAAAAAGGATACATTCCTAGGCAAGTAAATTATGAAAATATCGAAGAGGATGAAGGCTACTCTCCAAATCAGACTGATGATGAAGAAGAACCTCAAGAGGCATCAGAGGAATAGATAAGGATAGAAGAGAAGACTCCATCCAGGTACGTTCAGAAGAATCATCCAAAATCTTAGATTTTGGGGCAGAAAGAGGCAGGTGTACAAACAAGAAGAACAATTGCAGAAGCCTCAAGCTATTTGGCATTTCTCTCCTCCACTGAGCCACAAAATGTAAAAGAGGCATGCAAAGATGAATGATGGTTCAAGGCAATGGATGAAGAACTTGAGCAGATCGAAAAGAACAACACTTGGGAGTTGGTTCCTAGACCAAAAGATAAGAATGTCATAGGGACAAAATGGATCTTTAAAAATAAGTTGAATGAAAATGGAGAAGTAATCATAAACAAGGCCAGACTTGTGTGTAAAGGGTATGCTCAACAAGAAGGAATAGACTTTGAAGAAACTTTTGCTCCCGTTGCTAGACTTGAGGCCATCCGAATGTTCCTTTCTCTCTCAAGCTTTCAGAAGTTCAAAGTATTTCAAATGGACGTGAAATCAGCCTTTCTGAATAGAGACTTAGAAGAAGAAGTGTACGTTGAGCAATCAGATGGTTTCATTCTTGGGAATGATCCAAATCTTGTATGCAGACTCAAAAAGGCTCTCTATGGTCTTAAACAAGCTCCAAGGGCTTGGTACTACCGTTTGGACAAATATCTTCATCAACAAGGTTTTTCAAAAAGATCAGCAGATAGCAATCTCTATATAAAAATTGAAAATGACAAATTGCTAATACTTGTTGTGTATGTAGATGATATTATCTTTGGCAGCAATGAAGAAGCTATGAGTCAAAGCTTTGCCTTGGTGATGCAGAAAGAATTCAAAATGTCCTTGCTTGGAGAACTGACATACTTTCTTGGATTGCAAATCCAACAAAATGAAGGCAGTATCTTCTTGTCTCAAACCAAGTATCTCAAGCAGATTTTGAAGAAGTATGGCATGGAATATTTGAAACCAGTATGTACCCCTATGGTTACAGGATGCAGTCTCAGTACAAATGATGAATCAGCAGCAGTACATCAACCAACCTATAGATCTATGATTGGAAGTCTACTTTATTTGACAGGTATGTTATAGACAATTTTGTGCCTTGCAGCATCAGGCATGAATTGTCAATAATCCAAGGGATCCAAAGTCCTTAAACATGATGTTCCTACCCCTAGAGGAACAAGGTCAGCAAACCAACAGCTCTCAGATCAGTTCTCCACCTGAAAACACTCAAAAACAAGCAATCCTGAAATCAAAGCAGGTGCTCCACTAGGCTTCTGCGCTGAAACTCAACTCCTCCATGGTGTACATGCGTTGCAAAGCAAGTGGAACAAAGGCCACCTGCGCTGAGCGAGATGGGACAAGTGGCACACTGAGTCATTGCTCTGGAATCTTCCAAAAATGACACTTGGATCAGGGATTTCGCCTTGTGATGAGTCAGAGGCTCTGTTTCTCCAAGTGGAAGCAAAGTTCTCCAAGTGGACTCAAGAACTGAAGATCAACTGAAGAGAGAGAGGACACAAGGCAGCTACACATCAGTTGCAAGCTGACTCATCCTTTCTCAATTCATCTATATATTGAGCTCTCTCCTATGAGCTCAGGAGGCTGGAATTTTGTGCAAAGTAATGATATGCTGTTGGTTTCACTATAGAGCTATTGGGTGATTGCTTGAAGGAGGTGAAGAGGAGAAATTCTTTCTGCTGGGAGGTGTTGCTGGATTGGGGCCTTCAATGGTTGTAACCTTCTCAAAACTTTACTTCTTCATTAATAAAAGCTATTGAGGTTCTTCTATATGCTCTTGTTTCAATGATATATTGTGATAATTGTATATTTGATTTACGCTAATCCTTGAATCAGTTATGATTGCATCTTGCTTGTAGTTTCCTTCTTTGTTATTTTGCAGGATCTCATTGTAGCTGGGCCAGCAAACGGTTAGTGCATTCCTTCATTCTCTTTTGCTCTCATAAAGAAGTAAACCTTAAGTAGTTTTCTTTACAGTTGTTGCTGAGGTACTATCACCCTTAGAGTGGGATAGGGTCATCCGAATCGGATACTTTTCCCTACAACAAACTGGCGACTCCGCTGGGGATCATATCTGTTTGATTGTTTGTAGTATTTTGCTATTCATTTCCTGAACAAAAGAGTACCAAATCGAAAAGCTTTTGACTATATCAAAAGCGAAGTAGAGGGCAGCTACTCTAGCTCATTTCTGAGCATGTTCATGATTTGAAGAGCTGATATACAAGGATCCTTGTAAGCTCTTAGTGATAGCTTTTCATCCTCCTAATCATCACTTTGTGTGTGCTTGACTGATTGCTTCTGATTTGAGCAAAAACTGTGCATTTTTGAGAAAATTGTGACCCGGAAACTGAGAAAACGCAACTTTCGTTTTCCAAAGCAGGTAGTACACAGGCTACCTGCTTTGCAACGCAGGTCCCGAAGGGGCTACCTGCGCTGAGAGCCAGACTGGCTGAGCAGCACCTGCGTTGGCCCAATTTTGTCTAGTGCAGTTGGGGTTTCCTCCCTTTTTCTTGCCTGTTTTCACTATAGATTTGGCAGCCAGTTACCAGTCTTGTACCTATTCTGAAACCAACCTTACTTGCCATCATTTCGCCTCTGTTATATAACGAAATTGTACTTGTTCTTTTGTATTTCTTACATCATTTACAATTTCCCATAACGAAGAGTAAACTAGTCTTGCTTTGGCCTCTTAGATCTGAACCTGTGTTAGGCATTTTGTTGGTCTAAAGAGTTAGCTTGTTTGCTGTCCATAGCTGATTAGTCTTTTTACTTTCGTCATTATGGTTTGATTTCATGTATTTCCAGTGATTAAACAAGTAAATCTTAAGGTGTCTTCTGATTTTGGACAAACTTGTTTACTTTCGCTTTAAATCGAAATCAAAGTTATATAACAACTTTCTTTTTGTAACCCATCAACATTAAGAAAGGGAAAAGAAAATACATGCATTGTGCATTTTGCATTTGACTGTTTGCATGACGATTTAGGAAATATTGCATTAGTGTGTGCTCTATGATCTGTGTGAAAAGATTTGCCTTTCTTCTCCCTCAGTAGTTAAGATTTTCAAAGTTGAAAGATTGAAAAGTTTGCTTCTCATCTTAGACTGCATTCAGGAATTTGTTACATACATCTCGTGGTGATCCTTAAAGGCAAACTGCTAAACAAGATCAACATTAAAATAAATTCAATTTACATAACAACGCTTTGTAACATAACGCAAACACATAGAGGTCTAGGTAGAGACGTGTTCTGGCGTCGTTAAACATAGTGACTGTCGATCTCTACGAAGGTGGGTGATTCCTCCTGAGAGTCGGTGGCACTAATACGGACTTGTGCTCCCACGTACCATCGTGTATATATTGGGAGACCCCTATAGGAACAAAGCCTTTATCCATAGGAAGCCGTGTCGGCCGCCCTACTGATCGCGATGCAGTGAACACAGCATTCACGAAGATCGACCACCCGTACCGTAAAACGTATTCTGTGGTTTCGCGAAAAGTTTGGCACACCCTCTGCCTAGAACTCCGGAGAAGTTTCTTTTGGCCTTTTTCAAACTCTATAACTGAAAAAGTCCATCCGAGCATTTGTCACTTCGGGCTCGTTAAAACATCGAAGGAGACTAGAGTCATCTTTAGCTTTTTCTCGACTCTTAAAACATGAAAAAGCAAAGTTGTGTCTAAAAGCGTCGTTAATAAAATTTATTTTAATCGGAACATAATCACCTATTATTCCCACGTTGATCTTTCAGTTGAAAAGTATGGAGCCCACCAACCAAGGAAGTCACCTTGGCGGAAGTCCCAATCCCTTCTCCCCTTGGGGAGATGTTGGTGCGCCTCATATGGCCACATTGTCACTTCCAGGATTGACAATTGGCCTACCTGTATGGCTCTTTTCAACTAATGTAGTTCAGATCGCCACTAATCCTGAGCAGTCGAATCAACAGTCAGACCAGTCTAGAGCTACCCACCAGCCTTCCACTTCTTACAATTCTTCCTCTGATCCTTCATCTTCGCAAGGTAGAGCCGGCAAAAGTCAGCCTCCCATGGAGAAGAAAGAAAAGAAGAAGAGAGAAAAGAAACAGAAGGGGCCTATGGCGAAGGCGACTGGGGGCAAGCAAAAGACATCTGACAAAAATCCACACACTGCACCGACCGGGCCTAAATCGCCATGTGTCATTTGCAAAGGGACCCACTTCCACTGTGACTGTCCTTGTATTCCCCGGATACTAAGGGACTGGTCCCCTAGGTTGCACAATCCGGTAGCATCAACCTCTGATAAACATGTTGATTGCAATCCGTCAACTAGCGAGAGTGAAGGACGAAAAGGGAGACCAAGATCACCCTGTATGTTGTCTGAAGGCGATCACGCCATCCACCGATGTCCATTCTTAGATGAGGCGAAGAGAGTTTTGGAAGATCGTCTGGTATCACCGTTACGACTTCCTCCTGGATACCAAAAACTCGTGCCTAATCCCTCGATAGTTGAAAATCCTGCTGGCCCGCTCAAGTGGTCAGCTGAAGTGTCAGTCATTCAGAATGAACCTGCTGAATCCAGACCAGACGAAAGTCTAAAGGTCGAAACGGCAGTTGACCCGGTTCTTCCTTCAGAGGTTTCATCCTCAGATGACACCGTCATTGAAGATTCATCTTCAAATGACACCCTCACTGAAGAGAATAAGGATGACATCGTCCATATTCTTTTCATCAACACAGACTCTGATGAGCATCAGGGCAATGTGCCCATTCCTTTATCGCAGGAAGGAACATCGTCAGGGTCGTATCCGGCCGTGTATTCGGTCCCACCACCAAGCAACCTAGTTGTGTCCTTTGATTGGAATCAACTAGGCAGACCCCGGTTACCAGCCAGTATCCCATTCAGAATCATCGTCCAAATCTACAGAATGGTGATGGCTGGAACTATCATTGATGAAGGGGCATCTGTGAGTATCCTTTCCTCTATTGCTTGGAAAGCACTGGGTTGCCCGGCGCTTTTACCTGAGATGAGAAATCTATCAGGTTTTGATAAAGGAACCAGTCACCCGTTAGGGATTCTCCCCAATGTTCCAGTTACATTGAAAGGGAAGACAGTTCATATGAACATCATGGTCGTCCAAGGACCCTTAGTGTATAACTTACTCCTTGGACGAGACTATATATATTGCATGGAGGCGATAGTGTCCTCACTCTTCAGAGTTATGTGTTTTCCGCACGAAGGAAGAATGGTCAAGCTCGTAGACCAACTTTCATTTCCAGGATCACGCATCGCAAATAGTCAAATACCATCCCTTAACGGTTTATTCACTCAAGGAATGCCTCCACCCCCGGTTCTACTTCCCGATGAATGCGAGTGATTCGGAAGAAAGAACTGGGACCCAGGGGGCATGCACCCTGGCCTGCCTTGGGCAGAGAAAACCTTGGGTATAAAGTTAATTTCCGCAGAAGAATATGACTAGTCCGTACCCCGTCCGAAGGAAGGAAAAGAGGGTTGTTCTAAGATAAAATTCTTTTGTCAAAGTTATGTGAGCGAAATAATCGGCTCCCTTTGTCTAGAAATTAGGCTCTCCTGAGGGAGGAGATCCATTTGTGGCGGCAAGTAGCCACCATCTTTGAAGGCAAGCCTCACCCATTAAAACATGTGTTTTGAAGGATAAGTAGGGGCAGCCTCCAAAGAAAGAGATGAAATTGCTGCAACAAGTAGTCACCATCCTTAGCAACCTAGTAATAGACATCGCCGGAAAAAGAGTTTAGTTTGCGGCAGCAAACCGAACCATTTTTCGGATAATAAGTAAGAGGACGACCCTAGAAATTATACTTTATACCTGGGGGCATGCGAACCTTTTGGAGTGCAAGCACGGGACGACTATTTATTTTTTAAATTTTTAGGTCCTCCCTTTAAACCTGTAGGTCTAACCCGTTAAACTCGTAGGATTAGCCGTTTCCAGCTTGCATAAAGAAAGGATGTGGGGCAAAAGTTAAAACTTGCCAAATAGGAGCATAGCTTCGTGAGATAAAGCTCCTTAAAAAATAGCTATCTCACCTGAGGCGTTTCTTGTATTATGACTGGTATAATTGAGCAAGGTTTGATCGCTTTCAAGCTCGTTAAAAAATGAAGCCATCTCCGAGCAGTTTTAGCACATAGTTCATGCTCGTTAAAAAATAAACATAAGTTGTGAGCAATCTTCCCCTAGAGTTCAAGCTCACCCAAAAAAAATGAACCGGTAAATAACCTTGGTGAATGTAACCTTTGACTGCCATATTAAAAGCCATTGGTCGTGTTTATATGCCATCACCTCCATCCATTCATTTGGCCAATCGTTCATCTCCATATGTTTGTTTACCCATTTTGAGGAACAGCTGCGAAGAGTGATTTCACTTAGCCATCCTTGTGACACTGCCGTGATTGGAATATTCCAACCTGTACCTGGAATCTGCTGTTATCCCTGTTCATCACTCGTTCCTCAAAAGACGAGTCCTCTTTGAGCTCTTTTCAACTGACTCGTAAAATATGAAAAGTTTGCCGAGTTTTGGCCTTCCAGCTCGTTAAAGCGACCGGAAAGCTATCCCTCCTCTAGATTTTAATCTTTTTGGACCTGAGGGATTATTGCACAAAAAGATCGAGCGCTTGTTTTGTTCGGCTCGTTAAAGCAATCGAAAATTCATCCCTTCTGTATTGTTTTATACTTTTTCGGACTTAAGGGATTAGATGACGAAAAAGGAATTCTGGAGTTGACTTTATGTACCTTTTCAGACTCTCTAAAAATGAAAAGGACCGAGTTATCCTTGTCGTTAGACTCGTTAAATTCATTAAATAGCGACAAACTTGTCTTTAGACGAGAATGAGTTTCCCTATCGCTAGGCTCGTTAAAACATAGCGATGGGCTTGCCCGAAGGGCAGGTTATAGAACAAGCATATGTTATCCTCCTCAAGCTTGATAAAAATAAAGAGGTACTGGTCAGCAATGACTGGGGAAAAATTGGGAGAACCTCACAGCTTTAATGGTAGCAAGTCGCTCTTGAACATGACACTTTGTCCTCCGTATCACATCGGGTTGGGTTGTTTCATTCACCGGTCTCATCACCATGGTCCTCGCCACACCATCCACATTTGGGGTAATGCTACCGATCCATCAAATCAGTGTCGTTATATGTTCAAGAGATGTTGTTCTGCAGAGAGTCAACCGTGTCCCATCCACTACCATACATTGTCCTTCATCCATTTCATGACCGCCACCCTGAATCATACATCACAGTTTGTTTTCACCTCATCACAATCACTAGCTCCGTTCCGTGTCACTGATGTGGGATTCATTAAGGCCCTCCTTTGACGAATCGCTCCTTGTCGACATAAGCTCATTATCCAAGGAGTTGATCTAGGAACAACCCCTTCAGTACTTTGAAGCTTGCATGCCTCAATGGCAAGTTTCTCACTTCCGGCGACAGGTATACATAAATGACCTTCGACCAGAAGATTTTGCATGGTGGTCGACGCCAAGTCCTTTATTCCCACCATGTGAATTGTACTGCCGTACCTTGAGGGTCATCATCCTTATCGGTGATTCCTCTCGCGCTTGTTAACGGTTTACATCATTGACTGGTAATCAAGCGATGTCTTTCCATGTTCGACTTCAAGAAATTCTCACATGGATCGACTTGTACATCGAGTGAAGATCGGAAGAGATTGAAGACCCCGGATCTAGTTTCATCCATCCGGGCTGCGATATATATTCAGGATATAAAGACATTTGATATGTACATCATTGCAGCAGATGATCATCCTTCTCAAAGGATGATAATTTCAGCAGAGAATTATCAGTCTACCATCAGACGATCGTCTGTGCTATGTACCAAAATGAATTTATAAAGCTGAGCATGGGAATGCCCGCCTCAGCTAGATCATGAAAAAAGAATGAAAAATAATGTATTGTATTCTATCTTATTACAGGACACTTCTCAGCAGATTGAATGAACTTCGAATCCTCCTAATAAAGCATTTCACCCGATAAACGAACTCATACTTTAGGGGGCATCTTTTATAGACAATTTTGTGCCTTGCAGCATCAGGCATGAATTGTCAATAATCCAAGGGATCCAAAGTCCCTAAACATGATGTTCCTACCCCTAGAGGAACAAGGTCAGCAAACCAACAGCTCTCAGATCAGTTCTCCACCTGAAAACACTCAAAAACAAGCAATCCTGAAATCAAAGCAGGTGCTCCACTAGGCTTCTGCGCTGAAACTCAACTCCTCCATGGTGTACATGCGTTGCAAAGCAAGTGGAACAAAGGCCACCTGCGCTGAGCGAGATGGGACAAGTGGCACACTGAGTCATTGCTCTGGAATCTTCCAAAAATGACACTTGGATCAGGGATTTCGCCTTGTGATGAGTCAGAGGCTCTGTTTCTCCAAGTGGAAGCAAAGTTATCCAAGTGGACTCAAGAACTGAAGATCAAATGAAGAGAGAGAGGACACAAGGCAGCTACACATCAGTTGCAAGCTGACTCATCCTTTCTCAATTCATCTATATATTGAGCTCTCTCCTATGAGCTCAGGAGGCTGGAATTTTGTGCAAAGTAATGATATGATGTTGGTTTCACTATAGAGCTATTGGGTGATTGCTTGAAGGAGGTGAAGAGGAGAAATTCTTTCTGCTGGGAGGTGTTGCTGGATTGGGGCCTTCAATGGTTGTAACCTTCTCAGAACTTTACTTCTTCATTAATAAAAGCTATTGAGGTTCTTCTATATGCTCTTGTTTCAATGATATATTGTGATAATTGTATATTTGATTTACGTTAATCCTTGAATCAGTTATGATTGCATGTTGCTTGTAGTTTCCTTCTTTGTTATTTTGCAGGATCTCATTGTAGCTGGGCCAGCAAAAGAGCAAGGAGCTGGGAGCAAGCAGCAAAAGAGAAGAATTTGGATTCGACATTAAGCGCAAGGCAACGGTTAGTGAATTCCTTCATTCTCTTTTGCTCTCATAAAGAAGTAAACCTTAAGTAGTTTTCTTTACAGTTGTTGCTGAGGTACTATCACCCTTAGAGTGGGATAGGGTCATCCGAATCGGATACTTTTCCCTACAACAAGGTACCCGACCAGACATCATGCATGCCGTAAGAATAGTTGGAAGATTTCAGGCAAATCCAAAGGAAACTCATCTTCAAGCAGTGAAGAGAATTTTCAAGTATCTTGAAGGAACTCAAAACTATGGCTTATGATATCCTAGAGATACAGATCTCACTCTTCATGCTTATACAGATGCAGATTGGGCTGGAAGCGTGGATGACAGAAAGAGCACAAGTGGTGGTACATTCTTTATGGGTTCCAGATTAGTATCTTGGTTCAGCAAGAAACAAAGTTCGATTGCTTTATCTATAGCTGAAGCGGAATATGTGGCTGTTGCATCTTGTTGCACTCAACTTCTTTGGATGATGCAAACCTTGCAGGACTTTCAAATCACTTGTACACCACCTATCTCCACCTTATGTGATAATACAAGTGCAATCAGCATTTCAAAGAACCCGGTCATGCATTCAAAGACCAAGCACATACCGATCAAGTATCACTTTCTCCGGGAACAAGTGTTGGAACAAAATGTCAAATTGGAGTATGTTCCTTCCAAGGAACAAGTTGCTAATATTCTCACCAAACCACTACCCAGGGAGACATTTGAATACCTCAGACAGAAGCTGGTAGTAGTTGATGCATCATCTTGCTACTAAAACTTGTCTGTTTCAGAGAAAAACGGGTGTACGCAAGTTGCTTGAAGAGGATCCACGTACATACGCCGGTTTGTGCAGAGACAGTCGCGTATATGGAGGTTTGATGGATATCAGTAGGGATAGGCTCTAGTTGGAGATATTCTGATATGGTTCTGACAGAGACTATCCAGCACAGGTTCAGGGGGAGCAGATAATCTTCTAATAATGCATTGTAGGCATTATCTTAGAAGCTTTTGGTTCTAGTTCACAGAAGTTGTTGGTTTCAGGTGGAACAGAGGCAGAAGGAGCTCAGAAAGAAATCTTGGTTGCTGATCTGAATGGTGATTGACAAATGTTGTTGCTATCAGTTATTGGTGACTTTCATAAGTCTTTTTCTAGATATTTCGTCTCGATGTCATGTATCTCTTTTGTGGTATCTCTTTTATGGTGTCAAGGTCATGTAACGGCCTATTTTGGTTTCCCCACTATGCCTAGGATGAACATGTAATGATCTTGGTTTTCATATGTAAATTTCTGATGTATCCCCACTTGGTTGGGTGGATGATCCACACTTGGTTGGATGACGGATGTATGTATTGAGTCTTTGGTGATAGGAAGGTCTTTTATGATGTATAAGTCATGGTTCTTCTTGAAGAACATCTTTTGCAAATCTTGCCTACAGTTAGGGGGAGCATGGTCAGCATAGCATGACAGAGATTTCAGCATGTACTCAGGGGGAGCACAACCCTTTGCCCTTGATGACAAAGGGGGAGAATGAATTTGAGGATTTTGGGTTGCCATCAAGTCCAAAGGGGGAGATTGTTGGCATTATGGCACAGGTTTGGAGCTATGGCACAGGTGTTGTCCTTGATGGCAACTCTCTTTGGTAACAGATCTCAATTCAGGCTTTCAGAATGAAGGAAAAGACATATACGCGGGTTCATCTAGATGAATACGCATATACACGCGGATTAGACGTTTCAAAGGCACGTATGTGTATACACGTGCTTTCATGCAAGGAAAAGCGCGTATATGTTGGAGAACTTAATTTTGGTCCGTGGTAGTTAGCCCTCGATATTTGAACCTATGGTTTTGGACCATGGTATCTCGTCAGAGGTGTTGACCCCAGGTATTGAGTCCTTGGTATTGCTTATTATGGTTTTGGACCGTGGTATTGTGGAAGGCCTAAAACTATAAAATTGGAAGGAGATCATGTGGCAAAGTATGATTTGAATTATTATTGAATATCTGATAAAGTTCTAGATATGGAATACTGGTAATTGGGTTATGGTGCAGATCTGGATCTGAATGAAGGAGGAGCCTTAGCGCAAAGAGAAGGATAAGTTCTATTGATGGGTCATAATCTTTAAACTTGAATGATAGTATCTTTGTATGATTTTGATCTACTATATGTGGCACTTGCTTGATCTATAAGTCTGATAATATGGGTTAATTAGTGTTTGAATATCTGAAAGAGCGAATTATCCTTTATAGATGTATACGCAAGTTCAGTGAATTGAAGGTGCATATACACGTTGGTTCAGTGAAGCGAAGAAGCGTATACGCAGTTTGTTCCATACACAAAAGCGTATGCACGCAGGTTTCAAGTTATTAAAGCAGCGTATATCTTTTGAGTTGTGATCTAGCTGCCTCTGTTTATTGCTGCAGTGCTCTGGGTTCAGATTTGGTGTGTGGTTACTGTTACTATGATCTGGGCACAGTCGTCAGAGAAGCGTTTATGTTGATTCAGTTTTGATTTGTGAAAATGTGATTGGTTGATGCAGAAATTCTTGATGTTTGATTGATGTTATTTGTGGATCCAGTCTAAAAATTTATGAAACGTGGTCCCTGAAAGAAAGAGAAGGTTGTATCCTTCTGTAGGCCAGCACCTACGTACTAGTATCTTGGCTAGTGCAAGAGCTAAGGGGGTTGTAGCTCCCTTCCAGGAGAAGCTGGAAAACGAGAGAGGGTTGTAGCTCTCTGCAGGTTGCAGCCTGCGTACTGGTAAAGGACTGCACCAGTACAATTGTAAAAAGAAGTTTCTAAATAAAGAGAAGATAGAGACGAATTGCAGCAGGTGGTTTTCACCCACATTGGGTTTCCACCTTATATCTTGTGTTCTTTTGTGCGATTATCTTTCTGCTCTGTTTTACTGTTTCTGGTTACTGGTTATTTGTTTCTGAAACACAGATTAACAATCAACATCAGAAAGATAAAGTAAATTAAAAAGTTTGCATTATAGACGCGGGTTTCCTTCTGCATAGTTGCGTATATACGCGGGTCTAATTAACTGAAGTAGCGTATATAATTTGATTTTGAAAAATGAATATTTGACTTGATAATACTGATTCACCCCCCCTCTCAGTGTTATTTCCAACATAAGAGAACCCCAACACAAACCTGCGGTAGAAATTGGCAAGACCCAAAAATATGTGGAGCTCTATCAGAATTGTTAGGATTGACCAATGTCAAATGACTTGGATCTTGGCTGGATCCACATGCAACCCCTGTTCATTAATAATGTATCCCATATACTGAACTTGGGTCATGAGAAAAGTGCATTTCTCCAAATTGGCACATAGCTTGTGTTGCCACAGCGTTTGGATAACCTGTCGAATGTGGTGTAGGTGCTCTTCCCAACTCTCACTGAAGATCGGGATGTCATCCAAGTAAACCACTACAAATAAGTTGGTGAATGGCCTCAACATGTCATCCATCAGCCTCATGAAGGTTGCAGGAGCATTCGTCAACCCGAAAGGCATAACCAACCATTCGAAAAGCATCTCCTTAGCTTTGAAGGTAGTCTTCCACACATCGAAGGGTTCGATTGGTACCTGGTGATATCCGAACTTCAAGTCAATCTTGCTAAAATATTTTCTCCCCTTGACTTGTTCGAGAAGGTCATCAATCTGTGGGATTGGGTACCTATTCCTGATAGTGATCTTGCTCAGCACCCGATAGTCAATACAGAGTCTCCAAGTCCCATCCTTCTTTTGTACCAACATGATCGGGCTCCCACAAGGCGATGAACTCAGCCGGATGTGACCTTTCTGCAGCGGCTCCTGAATCTATATCTTGATTTTTTCGTTCTCCAAAACGGATCGTCAATAGATTGGTCCATTGGGAAACGGCACACCTGGGGTCAAATTGATGGAATGCTTGACCTAATAGTGCAGAGGCTCCCCTACGAGGGAGGTGAAGATGTCCTCGTACTCCTCCACTACCTTGTCCATATGTTTTTTGTCGTATGGAGGGGCCCTGTCTAGAGGTCATGGCCACCGTCTTCTTCTTCCCCGAGGGCATATCATCAGGAAAACAAATTTCCCGATTTTGGAAATGAGCTTACTCCATTGTTTTACATTAACCAAAGAGATGGTGGTAGGCGGTGCTACCTTCAGTATCTTGTACAACTTATTTCCCAAGGTAACAATAACAACGCGAGGCCTTGACTCATACATGACTTTTCGCTTCCACAAGTATGGTTGGCCTAATAATACATCACAAACATCAAGGGGATCAATGTCACATAATACATCATCCCTGAAGGGCTTGATGTTGTAAGGAAGGCGGCACTGCTGGCTCACATGAAGATCCCATTCTTGGTGAAGCCACCTGATGGTGAACGCTTGTGGGTGTGATGTGGTCGGTAATCCGAGCTGCTTCATGAACTTTGTTGAAATGAGCTTCTTTTGGCTCCCACTATCGACAATGAACTATAGCGGGGAACCCTTTACCCACATCTGGGAGTGGAAGAGGCCCTCCTCCTCCTCTTTATCTTTGGGTTCCTCCTTTTATATTTTCGTGGAGGCAATGGTGGCGTTGGGCTCCGCATCAATAATCTTCTTCCCTTTTTCATTCCCCTTTTCGGGTTCTGACTTAGAGTCATAACATGCATCTAATTCCAAAGCCTTCAACTCAGCCACCATTGACTGCTTGGCCCGACACTCACTTGTGTTGTGAGTGGAGCTCTTATGGAAATTGCACCACTTTCCCATGTCCTTCTTCGGCTTCGCGGTGTTGTTCTTTGCTTGCGGCTTTGACGAGGTGTCCTTGGCCGCCCTGCCTTGGCTTTGTCCTTTGTTCTACGGTTTGGGGGCACCTTTCCCTTGCTTTGGATTTGCAGATCCAAATTCTCACTTCTTGTATTTAAACTTATGCTTGATCATGACAGCGTATCAATTATGTTGTGCTGAGTGAGGAGATGTCCAGGAACTCCATCTCGTCATGGATGTACCTCTGTAGGTAGTCGCGGTACTTGAGTCCCAAATGTTTCTCAAAATCCTTGATACCCAACTTCATGTGAAGAGTATTAAAAACATTGGTAAACTCCATCACATCTTGGTCCCTTCCCTGCTGCAGCATGGTCCACTTTATGTATTTATCGCCGTACCTCCCGATACGGTAATACTGCTCCTTAATGGCATCCTGAAACGAATTCCAAGTGGGTGCGGTTGAAAAAAGTGAGGGAATACTTTCATCCTTCTACATAGTAGGTTTCCCACGAGTCCTTGACAAGGGGGTGGCTTTGAGAAGAGCAAAAGTAATCTTCTCCCAGCTAGAAAAATCATGAACAGACAAATATCTTTCTAACAAATTTAACCATTTATTTACATCATTTGCATCTATTTTTCCCTCAAATGTGGGAATGTCAAAGTTTACTTGTATCTTAAAAGGAGTGGAGCCTCCAGAGTGGCTACTCGATGTGGTGTATCACCGGTGGGCAATTGTTGAAGGATCTTGACAAAGTTATCCATCATTGCATTCCTTTGTTTCTCGAGGGCCTCCTTGAGCAATATTTTGAGAGGATCTCCTACTCCCTCATCTTTCTTTTCTTCCCCCATGGGTAGTCATCGAGGTTTGCGAGGCTGATCTTGTAAAGTTTCAACCAATCCAAGCCCTAACTCCTTATATCTCGACCTCGTTGGGGACCTGCAAAGAAAAATAGAAAAAGAGAAAACCACTATGTTACCACTAATTCTAATTTAAACAGGAACGCAAAAAATTACAGATATAACCATAAATACAGAGATGCAGCATAAATAACACTTCATTTCATTAATATCAAATACCGAAATATGCTTACAAACAAAATGCAAATAAGACTAGCTCGAGTGATGGTAGCTTATCTCTGAGAAGAGATGTGGTGACTACATACCACTAAACTATGTTACAATGAGGCTCAAAGGCCTATTTATTATTGAGAAACAATGGAAAACCCTAAACATCCAAAAACCTAACCCTAGGAGATGAAGGACCAAACTATGGGCCCCGTTTGGGTAAATTGGTACATCAACTTCCTGAGGTCGTAACTTTGGCATACGATCTCCGTTAGACGCACACAATACCTCGTTAGAAATATCTATCTAAGGACTACAACTTTTGAGTGGCCAACATTGGTCCATGAACTCTATTGGCCCCATTTTTCCCAAAAAACATCGTTTAGGGTCTAAAAACGGTTATGGAAGTTTAGGACCCAAAAAACTGCGAAAAATAGTCAAAAACTGAAAGAAACAATGGTGGGGTTCCAAGTGGAATAGGCGGGTGGACACAAATATCCACCTGGATCATTCAGGTAGGGCTAGGATTTCATCCATTATTCCCCATTGATGTGGTCATACCATTTGCAGCCACTCAGGTAGATTCGACTCACGTTCAGTCCGGAGTTGAAAGGGCTAACAGTTTCATTGAGCGCATTCAACACATCTTCCAATAGGTCCATGATATATTATACATAGCTAATGCTAAGTACAAGCAGCGCCATGATCATCATCGAGTGTCGCACAAGTTCCAAGTGGATAACAAAGTTTGGCTACATTTGCAGAAGGAGTGCCTTGTTGGACCCCACCACAAGCTTCGCCCGCTTTGATATGGGCCATACACCATCACCAATATCATTGGTGACAATGCCTTTGAGCTCAACATCCCACCATTCCTTGGTCTGCATCCAGTGTTCAATTTAGATCACCCTCGGCCATACTTTCCACCATTGTTGGACACATCTAACATTGCAGAACAGCTCACACCAACAGAGCTCAACCCAGACTACATGGAACAGGCTACAAATGATCATATCATGGACACATAGATCAAGAACACTCGCCAACATAGGATACAGTTATATCGAGTTGTCAAAGCTGGCCAACTCCGTCACCAAGGACCAGGTTCAATAAGAATTTCCTCACCTCATGGAGACTCTACACGCAATTGGGACCATTGCTTACTAAGGGGGGAGGAATGATTTAGGTGGATATTGGTGGCCACTCAATTATTCCACCTAGACCCCCTAGTCAGTTTCATTTGTTTCCTTGTTCATTTCAACATTTACTATTTTTAGCATTTTTTCGAGTCCTGAACTTCTAGAGCAGTTTTAACCCCTTAAACGGCATTTTTTTGGGGTTTGTGGCCAGCCCACAACCATAGGCATGGGCTTGCAACTAAACCTGTAGTACTCGGTAAGACCTTTCCAACAAGGTATCGTACGTGCCAAACATAGATAATATGACCAAGTTACAACCCCGGGAAGTTGGCTGCCGAACTAACCCCAATGGGGTCCACAAACTCTTCGTGTTACATCTCTTGGGGTTATGGTTTTAGTTGTTTAGGTTTTTCTCATGTTTTCCAATAATAAATAGTCCCTTGAGCCTCATTGTAACACAGTTCAGAGGCATGTAGCCACCACATCTCTTCTCAAAGATAAGCTACCATTTCCCGAGCTATCTTATTTCCATTCTGTTTGTAAGCATAGTTCAGTATTTTTCTATTAATGAAATGAAGTGTTTTTTTGTTTCATATTTGTGTTTATGATTATATATGTAAGTTTTTGCGTTCCTATTTAAGTTCGGATCAAAGTGCCCTCGGTCGTTTGACAAAACGATCAAAACCTTCAAGAGGCCATAGGTTCCTGAAACCAGGCTATCTGATAATATATTTGTATGATGAATGTGAAAGGGGGAAACTCCAACCATACCTGGGAAAAGAAGTAATAGACCCTTTAAATTCCTTTACAAACATTGAGAATTGAGGAAGAATAGAGCAAGAAGAACTAGAGTACCTACATTGAGAGATGGTCAAAGGGTAAGGAAACAATGCTAGTGAGAAAACCATAAGAATAACTGAGTATAGGAGAAACATTTACCTAAGTGGGCATGAACTGTTGTATGCAACCCTGGTAACCTTAAAATGGACAAATAAATGTATCAGTTCTGAGAAAATTGAGGAAAAAGGAAATAACTGACCAGTAGAAACCCTCCGTGGAGATTGCAGGTACCTGTGGGTATTTGGGTGTACATCCAACAAGTTTCTTAATGCTCTTAAGAACCCTAGTGCAGTTGGATTCAACCTCCTAATGCAATAGAGAAAATGTTAAACCACGCAAACAACCATGAAACTCCTTATTATGAAACACAAGTTGAGACGAGGGTTTACTTATGTTTTTCCACTTGCAAAGTTCAGATAGTTGTTGCAGTATATTTGAGGACGAGTTGAATGAGCCAATTTGTGGGAAAGGTCTTGTTGAAATGAACAAATATCTCCTCCATGGAAATCATCAAACCCTAGCTGAGTGCAGACCTTACCCTGGCGGCAGTGGTGCAAAATGTACTCAGAGCAGTGAGGTTTAGGCAGGTGTTTACCCATCAAACCCTAGATCTTGTTCCTTACCTTTAATCTCCAGGAGAGAAAAGGAGCATTTATTTGACCTCGCATATCAAGGAATCACAAGCAAGGTTTCAAACGGAGATGTGTTTATGGGTGCTTCCAAACCTCAAATCGAGATGAGTGTACACCATAGTGGAGTAACCATTGTTGTGGGTTAAGCACCGTTGTGATTATCGTATAGAAACTATTATCAAGTAGAAATCAAATGTGTAGCCAAGAGGAAAGTAAAATAATCCAAAACGAAATTTAGACCACATGTGTAAGTATAATCAACATGTACAACCTAATGTCACAATTGAATGTCAATACTATAGCCGCAAACCTTAGACTTGATCATTGTGCTGGTGTATTAAAGTTCTTTTGTTAGGGTTAGACTATGGTGATGGCAGGCCTTGGGAAGAGCAGTGGGTGCCTCTTTTGATGATAACTATGCACTAGCCATATGCTTCATATATTATGTTTTCAAAAGAATGAATAGAAATATCCCGTATGGAAGGAGAAGAAGTGCATTACTTGATTTGTATGTAATAAAGTTTCTTTTTTAATTTGACGAGTTAGTACAATTTGTTTTTGTTTTGTGTTTGGGGATGTGAAGTCAAGGAGTCTCAACCTAGCTAGGGTTTTGAAGTTACTAGGGTCAAAACCAAAAGTTAAATTTAATTAAAATTTAATCAGTATAGTCAAATGGCTCATGATATTTGTACATAGGTATGTTAGATAGATGAGAGCCTGCATGGGTAGGTGTATATATGATATTTATATATATCAAGAGTTCTAACCCAATTTTTATGTGTTCATTCTTAATATTTGACTTATTGTAATTTCTTTATAATTCTGATGTGGCAATTTAACAGTAAAGGTTGCAATCAAATATATATTTTTATCATTTATTGTGTTAATTTTAAATAATTATTCATTTTCACTTAGTAAATTACTAATTAATATTTACTATTAAATAATTTATTAATTATTTCGAGGGTTTAAGTGTTCATGGTTAATCATCGTCATCCATGATCAACCATGTTTCATAAAGTCTATAATGGAGATCAACCATGGCCAATGACAGCCAACTATTGTCCAATGTTGCATTGTCAGAAACGTTGTCTCAATATGAAAATCATTTATCGTCAACCACAATCCAACATCAGATTCTGACAAAGATTTTTCGAATATGTAAATCAATTTTCGTCAAGCATGGTAAATGATGTTTATTTTAGGGTTTAATCATCAATTATCGTCAACCATGATCAACCATGTTTAATAAATTCTATAATGGAGATCAACCATGGTCAATGATTGTTAGCCATTGTCTAACGTCGCATTATGACAAACATTGTCTCAATATGAAAATCAATCATTGTCAATCATAGTCCAACATCACATTGTGACAAAGATTTTGTGAATATGAAAATCAGTCGTCATCAAGCATGGTCAATCATGTTTATTTTAGGGTTTAATATTTTTATTGTAATAGTTTCTTTTGTAATATTGTTTTTATTATTATATATTTAACAATGCTTCTCTCGAAGATACAAATGAAGTAAACAAAATGTGATTTAATGTGGGAAAAAAATTGTAATTATCCAATATGTATGCTTGAAATCACATATGACATATAATATTTTACAATGCACAATATGACCTACTAACTTGAAAAGGCTCTGGATTGGTCATAATTTCGAGACACATTCTCCAAAAAACACAAAATAAGAAATGTGTAAAACAATATAAATTTAACATCAAGAAGCAGAAAACCTTTCAAAATAAATTTTTATTAACCACCATTCTACCAAGGATATTACTATGAGCAAAAAAAACATATGCAACAACTTCTTCAATCAAATTAGATTCACTATGTTCCATTTTATCATGTATTTGACCATTTTCAATTGCGAGACACAATGTCCAAACATGACCATTTAGAGGTTATATAATATAAATGTCAAAAATAGAAATAAAATAAGTCATCTTACAATAGTTAATAATCATTGGTATCTATTTTAGTGCTTAATTGTCATAAGAATTTAAAATTTTATAAATTCTCAATTTTAAGTTTATGAATTTCATATTTCAGTGGTTATTTTAGTGCTTATTACACAAATTTCAATTTTTTACTAGATTGTGTTTTTTCCAATTATAAGTTTAAAATTACACTATTTTATTTTTTTATTGTAATATTGAAGTCTATAACAACCAAGTAATGACCAATATGTGAATGTGGATTTTTTTCGCAATCAATTTTCATATTAAAATAATGAATGAATGGTGTCACCATTCTGATTGATAAGTTTTTTGTTTTTCTTTGTAGTCGAGAAGGGAAGTTTTCCTTCATTCCTAGCAAAATTTGGTGGTTTTGGTATGGATCCGCCTATTTGGAAATTTCTCTCGTTTGAGATTATTGAGCTTCTGTTTCATTGGCTTCATTTATTGATCTTGATGAAATTTAAGTTGGTTTGTAGAGAATAGTGTCTTCTTTGGAAAACCCGCTTTTCCTCGTGAGTTGCAATCAATGTGGTCAGAAAGAGTTGGGATTTGTTTCATTCCCATTTACTTTCTCCCATGATTGCTTCATATAATTTCACCGCCCTTTTCTTTTTAACGTTATGAAAAATGCAAGAAAATGCATATGTTACACTTAGAAAGAAAGAGGATGAATGATTGACATCGATATCATTTATATGGCATTTATCTTGAAAACAATTTATTGTTGATAAATACTTTTTTGTAATTGTTGTTCTTGCTTGCAATTATTTGTATGCACATCAATAAGTTATTTTGAATCGTTTCATATTATTAATTTCATATGTTTTTATTAATTTTTGTTATGGATTTTATATATATATATATATACTAATTTTAGTTTATATATATACTGATTTTAGTTGTATCTTTGTGTCATGAAAATGCACGTATGGAGAACAATGATGGCATCTATTACAATAAAGCAATAAAAGCTATTAGAGAAGTAATAAGTTTTGTTTTGTATATTCGGAATAAGCTTGATAGAAAACATGGGTTCCATCATATTTTCGTCGACGAACATATTCGTGTCCTTCATGAAATGAAATCAGACGTGGAATACTTGTATCATTTGCACCAGAGAGAATCTAGAAGGAAAACAAGAAGGATCTAGTCGGAAAGTATCAAGCATCGTGATCATTATCCTGTTGATTTGAATTGGTGCTTCTTTTTTCATCAATCTGGTTGTGTTTTGGAAGAGGCTAACATTTAACAATTGTGTTCTACTGGAGCGTTAAAACTTTCCCCTTCTTTTTTTGTATTAATGCATTGGGTTTATTAATGTAAGGGATCATAATTGCAGTGTACAAACATAACTTTGATTTTAAATTGTTGTTTCATTATTTTTTAATGTTTATTTCATAATTACTTCATCATTATTTATTAAATGATTATTAATATAATTTGTTAGATGATTTTGAATATAAATGTTGTTATTATTATCTTTATTTCTTATTATTTTTATTATTATTATAGTAAATTTTTTCAATACTTATTACATTTAATATAATAATATAATATCAATTATTATAATAGTAATAATATAATATCAATTATTATAATACTAATAATATGATATTAATTATTATTAATGTGGTTCTTAATAACTTTAATTCTTAATATTATTCATAATTTGTATATGTGCGTCATATGTGCTTATTGACATTTATCAACCACATTTATTAATGTGCTTGTGCTAATATAAAATTAAGTTAATGTTATACCTTACTAAATACATAGTAGAGAGGTATCTAAATGGATTTTTTATCTTTAAAATTTTTAGATTAAAATGGATTTATGTTAATTTATTTTATGTAATTATTAAAATTTGTTTTATTTTATTGTTTTTCTCTTTAATATTAAAAATCAAAATGAATTCTCTCTCATCTACAGGGTCTTAGATAGAAAATGATTAGGTGCTTTCTTAAGGAACTCCTTGATGTGAAGTCGTCAATTCAATTCTCCACCCTGGTTGGGGTGATATATTGGACATGATGAAGATGTAGTCCTGCCAAGCTTATCAAAAAAAATCAAAATGAATTCTCTCTCATTACATTTTTTTTAATTAATGTAACTAGTATATATATGCATATGTTTAAATAGACACCACTCACTCTTCAATTGTGAGAGAACACAACACCGCACTGCCCTTGGTGCAATTAAAAAGCAGCACTAAATACAAATATAGTAAAAATAAAAATGTGGGATGCCATGGCCACATGGATATTAATTTATTATACATTAGATTAAATGGCAAGACACATTTATTAGTCATCCTAAACGAAATTCATACTACTTCACAAGACTTATTAATCAAATATAAGTTCCATGATAAAATGTAGTCATTTCACATTGCGCTCAATGTTAGGTATTGCATTTCATTAATGTTAACATCACCAAAACTTTGTCTAACTCTTTCACATTTTAGTATTGTCTTAAAGCACCTTTAACAAATTTAGATAGCCTTGCTACCTGGTAAAATTTTCTTCAACATGTACCCTACCTTCTTATCAGTCATCTCTAACAATTGGTTTTCATGATTCATCTTCTATTGTGCTTCTTCAGTTATTAAACCATTCAACTTTCCTTCTAGTAATCGACAATTTCTACCTGGTCGACATGTCTCCATCATCAAATACCAAATAGACACCCCCTCACTGATATGATATAACTAACACAATATTTCTAACAATGGTCCTTAGTAATATCTTAATCCATGTCATTTGTCTAATATTCATCCTAGAAATCAAAATATACACAATAATGGACCCTAATTTAGTCAATACACAAGTGGAATTTATCTTTGATCCTCTTTTAGTTGAATGTTTTCTATCAATCAATGGAATTTGTTCAATTAACTTCCTCAATGAAGCCTGCCTCTCATTTGTCTAGTCTTCTTCTAATCAATCCAATTTAATATTAGCCACCCTAATGGGGTAGGTGGCCAGCAACATTTGCAAAACTACATATATATGTAGAATGATTTTTCCTTCAAAATGACTTCCTCTTTTGATATACCTTGCCACTCTGTACCATGTGATTTACCTTTGGCAATGATCCAGATATTTTAACTTCAAGGATGCATTCATAATCACATATAAAAGAGCATATTAACCAAGTAACTTAATCAATGAAAAATAAGTGGAAATCATAAAGAAACCATGAGATCAAAGGCACACAAACGATTTGATTACGGAGTTCACTCAATGTGGGTTACTTCTCCGAGCCCTACTCGAGTGTGGAGGCCTTGTTTTATTAAGTGTTAGAAAATTAAAGAGGCAACAAATTTTCCCATTATGACCGTCGTTTTTTGTGTGCCGAGACTCTGCCACATTGTTGCCTCGTTAGTGGCTCCCACTTGGCCAAGTTTGATTAGAACTTTAACCAACTATAACTTGAGCATACAATCTTAGATTTGAGTTTCGTTCGCACCATTGAAATAAGGGAGACAAGCACTACGGTATGGTCCTAGTTTGCCTTCCATATGAGAGCTTTTATTTTTGAGCTATTTTCAAGGCCACTTGTATCACTGAATCCACTTGGATCATTCCTCCCGACTAATGAGCTTTTGGACCACCAAAAGATTTATCAGTCAATTGGAATGTGAGGGAATTTCTCCCTCACTTTCTCCTTTTCCATCCATCTAGCCTTACTTGGATGCATTCCTTTGAAGCGAATACGAAGATACTCTACGTCTCCCCGCCATGAGGTCTTGATCTTCCTATTGAGAATGATGTCTTATGGTATCTTTTCCAAGTATTGGGGTGAAAAAATATCCATTGTAGGAACTTTTCCAACCTCTTCGGTGTCCATGATCAACGGAGGCTCATAAAGTTTCAAATTTCCATCATTCACCACTGAGTACATCTGCATGTACACTGAAAAATCGAGACGAAAAGTATTGCCTCCAATATTCTCTAATATAGTGAATGGGCCACTTTGGATTGGTCACAACTTCTTTCCTTCTCCTTTCATTCTGTATTTTCTGATGTGAGCCACACTTTATCTCCAACCTAAAATTGGTGATCGACTCAATGATTGTCAGGATTTATATTGAGCTTGGATCTTCTCCAACTACTCCTTAACTGCCTAGTGAATCAACTGATTTCGCTGAATTAATTTCCGTGCTTTGTCCATGTCTTCTTGCCCACTAGAATCTTCATTTCTTACAAATACCATGTTTAAAGGATCCTTTGGTAAATAACCAAATCATGTCTTTAATGGTGAGCTCTACATGGATGAATGCTTTTCTCGACTGTATGCATGTTGTACATAAGGAAGTTGCTTGTCCCACAACTTGGGATGCTTGCCACAATAGCCTTGGAGTACGTGTATCACTGTGCGGTTGAAAACCTCTAATTTTTCGTTGGTTTGTAGATGAAAGGCCTTTCTCCTCTGCAACTTGGTGTCCATCATTCTCCACAAATTCATCCAAAACTCTCCAAGAAAGTGAGAGTCACGATCATACACAATGGATGTGGGCAGCTCAAAGTAGACCCATACAAATTGGAAGAAGACATGAGCAGTCTACTCTATAGTGACCTTCTTTTTACAAGGAATTAATACACACAGTTTTCTAAATCGATCCACAACGACATAAAAATAGTCATGACCTCCCCTAGACAAAAGAAAACCGCCCGCAAAATCCATCGACACACTTTTCCATGGACGACTCGGAAGAGGGAGTGGCGTGTAGAGCCCCGGTTTTCTATTAGTGGCTTGCTAACTTAACACAACACACATCCCTTTACATATTGAGCGACAACATTTTTCATGTGAGGTCAATAACACAACCTTTACAAATGACACAAAGTTTTCCCTACACCAAAATGGCCTAACACAAGAGAGGTATGTTCCTCTCTGATTACATGTATTCATTCATTGGTGGGAATAAAAAAATTTCCAAGGTGATACAACAAATTTTCCTACAAATGGTAATTATCCACCTGTGATCCATGAGTCAACTTTGCATAAATCTCCTTAAAATCATCATCATCGACATATTGTTCAGCATAAATTTCAAAAGATAAATAGACATTTTGAAAAACTATAGATGCATAAATAAGAGGGAAAGAAAGAATATCTACCACTTTATTGCTGGTTCCCTTCTTTTATTTTATCACAAAGTGACAATTCTGAAGGAATCCCATCCATCTAAAATGGTGTGCTTGTTGAAGCTTGGTATGCGACTGGAGGTACTACAAGGGTTGGTGATCTGTGTGAATTATGGTCTCCTTGCCAATAAAATAGTTCTTCCACTTCTCCATGCTTTGAACCAATGCATACAACTCCTTTTCATATGTGGGATAGTTCACAACATGTTGGGATATGTCTCTGAATGGTAATATACAGGTTTCCTTTGATGCATCAATATTTCTTCCATGGCATATCCACTCACATCGATCTCGATCTCAAAAGGCTATTGGAGGTCAAGTAAGGCCAAAATTGGTGCGGTACTGATCTTCTCTTTTAGTGCATCAAAGGATTTTTTTTGCTTTCCTCCCCACATAAAGGTTTTCTTCACTCTCGTCAATGCATGTAAGGGGGATGCAATGACAAAGAAGTTGGAAATGAACCTTCTCCAATATTGTACTACACCCAAAATCTACGAACCTCTGTAACATTGGTGGATTTAGGCCACTTTACAATCACATTAATTTTAGAATAATCTATTTTCAATTGCCCACCACCGACAATGTGACCTAAGTAAACCAAAGACGTCTTCCCAAACTCACACTTCGACATTTTGACATATAATTTTTCCTTTTGCAAAACAACAAGCACTCTTCTAACATGACACACATGATCATCCCATGTCCTACTGTAAACAAGAATTTCATCAAGATACACAAGTAGAAAATCATCAAAATAAGGCTTGAAAATATCATTCATCACCCTCATGAATGTGGCGAGAGCATTGCATAGTCCAAATATCACCATTCATTCGAACAACCCCTATTTCTTCTTGAATGCAACCTTCCATATGTCTTGTTCTATAATCCTGACCTGATGATAACCATTGTGCAAGTCTTGTTTTGTGAAATAAATAACATTTTTCTATTGATCTAATAAATCATCAATGTGTGGGAGAGGGTATCGATTCTTCACCATTATTTTTTTGAGTGCTCTGTAGTCTATGAACATCCTCTATGTGCCATCGTTTTTCGACACCAACATGATAGGTGAGCCACATGGAGAAGAACTTGCTCTTATGGCCCCTTGGTTCAGCAATTCCTGTACCTGCTTCTTTATCTCCTCCATTTCGATAGATGACAACCTGGACATACCAATGTTGGGTAAATAAGCATCCTGCTGCAAGTGAATATCAAGTTGTATCTCACGCTTTGGAGGCAACCCAATTGGTTCTTGAAAAAGGCCCATCATAGTTAGAAAAAATTTCATACAATTCCTTTTTACGAGTGGGATCACAACCTTGGAAAGCTTTAGATGTCTCGGCATCTTTTACTCTCACAACCATGACAATACACCATTTTCTGGAATTAATCAATCTCTTCATCTGACATGCACTTACAAGAGTGGCACTGATTTTTGCATGATGAGATCTAACAATGTGTTCCACCTCATATTTTGTGAGATGGTACTTGCTTTCATGGCGAAATAAAACTACTTTCCTATCATACAAATACAGACTCCCCAATACAATACCACAAATATTTGAGGGTACAAAATCAAGATCAACCTCATCAACTAATTTGGATGCAATCACAAATCTAACTCTACACTTCTTGATTACATGTAATTTTGCTTTATCACACACCCAACCAAGCGGGTATGGTTTCATATGAGGCTTGGTCTCTAATATTAAATTTTTAACCAAGGATTCCAAAATAAATTTTCTTGTGAGCCCAGATCAAACAAGGTTTCCACTTTAGTATGTTTCATTATGACTCTAATGTGGAAAAAATTCAATTTTCTTTCGTTCATTAAGAAGAGGCTCATTTGAAGAACTTTTACTTGCATGTGATTCATAATATTCATTAACATGAAGAGAAAGAATACCTTTTGTTCCTAGTGATGTGATCAATGTCTCATCACTGGAATCAGATCCAAGGTCTTGTTGTGCGGTTGCCACCATCTTTTTCTTTCCCTTTCCACCAAATATCTTTGGCTTCAACTCTGGATGCAACTTCCAACAATGTTCATCATCATGGATTTCCTTCTTGAAATGTGTGCAAGATGGATTCGCTCCTTCCTCCTTCTTGGTCATAGCTTCTTTCTTGTCCTTTCCCTTGCCTTTCCATTTGAAATTTCCATTATGAGGTTTAAAATATGGTTACTTTGGTTGCTCTTCTTTATCATTCTTGCCCCTAATTTCAAGGTGAATGGCCTTCACAATGGCCACACCAATAGTAGTAGGCTCGATTAATAACAAAAATTTCTGATGTAACTATGTAAAGCACCAATATACTTTGTTACAGTTTTATGTGAATCAAGTGAAATGCCCAAATTCAATGCTTGTTTTCTAAACTCTTCTGTGAAGATTTGTACATTTTGACCCTTTCCTTGCCTTAAATATTTCCATTCCATTAAAGCCTTTTGTCGATAACCCAAAGGATAAAATTGATATTTTAATGCAGAAACAAAATTGGACCAAGAAGAAAGGATATTACTGAAGTTTTTTTTCCTTTCTGCAAATCGCTCTTCCACTAGACGAGAGTGGTGCCACTCAGTCAAAGAGACACTAATTGGATCTTTGCCTCATCTTCCTCGATCTGTTGAATCTGGCAATAAACCTTGATCTATCTAATCCAATTGTTTAGCTTCTCTGCATTACATTGTCCATTATATGTGGGAAAATCAAACTTTACATCTAGCTTAAAAAATCACTTCTTAGATGTATTCCTATGATTCATGTTAAAGTGATGAGAAGAAGAATAATAATAAATATCACTAGAGGATGAAGAAGGTGGTTCAGAAGGATCTCATCTTCCACCTTCATTATTTACCAATGCATGGTCATCTGGATCTTTCTTCTCAGGCTTGATCATCTTCTCATACTCTGCAAACAACATGTCAACTTTCTCTTCCATGGGGAAGATGATTTTAAAATAATTTCACTCTTCCTCCATTTGAGCTTCCTCATCTACCATGTTTCGTCTTCGTGGTGCACGCCTCGCTTCAGGATCAAGGATTTAAGTTTTCCTTCTCCTCTTTGGAGGTTTTTCCTAGTTAGCACTCACTCATGCAACTCACATCAAGAAGACTTGCTCTAATACCAAACTTGATCCATATCTTGTGACTTCAAGGATGCATTCATAATCACATATAAAAGAGCATATAACCAAGTAACTTAACACATGAAAAAGAAGCGGAAATCATAAAGAAACCATGAGATCAAAGGCACAAAAATGATTTGATTACGGAGTTCACCCAATGTGGGTTACGTCTTCGGGCCCTGCTCAAGTGCAGAGGCCTTGTTTTATTAAGTGACATTAAAGAAATCAGTTACAAGCAACTTTACAAAAATGACCCTTATACCTCCAATTCGGATTATGGCCTAAAAATGGAGACCTCGGCTAGAGAAACAAATTGCATGGTTTGATTCCTTACACGAAAACATGCAAAATATAATATAAACTTGTCAAATTTTGACATTAACACCTATGGCCCTCTAAGGTAATATTTTCAGCATCTCAAAAGATCCCTCACTCAACGTTCCACTCCTCTGGGCTACTCAGGGTTCTAAGCCTAGACCTTTTTTGCTCCTCCATTAGTCCCCCGTTTGAATGGACAATGAAAGTTTTAAGTAATAGAAGATGGGAAAACATTTCAACAGACACGTCGTTGGCCCATTGGTTCGCAGTACTATGATAAGGCACAATGGTTAGGGTGGTTCTAGGGTCGAACCCCACGGAACATTTTTTGGTGTGAGATATATGTATATGGTGCACGACGGCTTCGGTGTTGACACAAGACTATGGCGGTTAATTTAATATGGTAATCAGTTTTTCAAATGAGATTCGTTCATGGGGGTTCACGGTAAACGTGACTCCATGTGATATATATAATGTAACACCGTTGAGGGGTGGTGGGGATGGAAGCTTGCCACGCCATATATTTTTTGTTTTATTTTTGTTTTTAAAACAATATAGTTAAAAATATTCCGCCGGAAAATAAGGGATATTAGACCCATTAAATAGGTGACAAATTCACCCATTCCGACCATTGGGACTCTACCAAATTGTTGCCTCGTTAGGGACTGCCACTTGGCCAAGTTTGACAAGAACTTTAATCAGTTATAACTTGAGCATACGAACTCATATTTGAGTGTCGTTCACATTGTTGGAATCAAGGTGACGAGCACTACGATCTGGAACTAGTTTCACTTTGATCTGAAAACTTTTATTTTTGAGCTATTTTCAAGGCCACTTCTATTTCTGGATCCACCTAGATCAATGATCCAAAATCGATTTTTGGATAGACTCCTAAGTCTAAGTGGTATTCACAGAGGAAAAATTAAATTCCAAGGAAGTTCCTGGATATATCCCCATTGAGAGATATTTTCCTTCTGAATCTACTGCAACTTGAATGGGCTAAAATGGACTTAGGATGCAGAAGTTATCGCATGCAGAAGATGCCTTGTTTCTTTGGAAAAAGAGGCAAAAACCACTAAAAATGGCAAAAACCCTTAAAAAGGGAAATCACATCGGAGAAAGGCAAAGGCTAGATTTAAACAAAGGTAGAGGAAACTCTAATCCGCCGATCCAATCAATCGGATCGAAGGCATACATACATGCGATATCAGGACCATGGAATCAGCGATTGCGATCACGCGATACACCGATCACCAATGATAAGATCGGCGAATCAGCATCGGCGAAGCACAAAATCCCTGGGTCGTGTGCGATGTGACATGCAATTAGCGATCGTGACATGCAATCTCAGTTGTCAAATCACGAGAGGAATGGATGGCCAGGATTGAATCGGAGATCGGCAATTGCCAGACTCAACAGATTTCATAAGCAAAATGTATAAATTTTGAAATCCAGAAATTCAGATTTTCTGTGTATTAATGTTTTTTGGTGAAAACCTCAAATACAAAGAAATGACACCCGAAGCGATAAAACAAACCCGAAGGGGATTTATAAGCCCAATTTCTATGATTTTAAGTTCCGTAATAGCGGATTTCGAGTGAGCCTCAAGCAGTAAATGGTTTTGGGCTGGCTCCACCCAATCCCACTGACTGGTCGCCACGTGGCTGGCGAAGGAGAGAGGAAAACCGCCTTTTCATACGGGTGACTTTTGTACTCCTAAGCCGCTCGAAATTGCATAAGGACTGTTGGATTAGAGATCCTACAGATCAATGGTGTAGAGTGTGTCAGCAGCCAAAGGTGAACTCGATATGATTATAGGGTGGACGCGATATAATTTCAAGTCCGATAAAAGGATTTTGTTGGGTTTTTCAGTGTTTCCCGTGTATTTTGGATTTTTCCCAATACACTAATGCGATGTGATTTAACGCCTAATGGTGGACCCAACAGGGATTTAGGGGGCGATTAAAGGGAGTTTCACGTCCGGAATACACATCCGATAGTGTATTTTCATAAAAATGCCTGTGTAATGAAATTTCCTCAATTCTTGGATTTATGCCTATGAAACGGCCCTGATTCCTTCTGTAACCGATCCTGATCATCATGCCACGTTGCAGCAGGCATTTTTATAGGAAATGATGCATTCTAGAAGCGACAAAGCTACAGAGGGACAATGAACCGCAAAGAAACAACCAGGGAATCCAAAAATCTAGAAGATGCCTCAAAAGAGCCAAAGAGCACGATTGAGAGAAAAAGGAGGAAGAACATAGCATAAGGTCATTGCAAGAGAGAAAAGAGAGTCGAAAAGCTATTTCACAGAGCAGCTAAGGGAGCCTTTAGCATCACTTGAAGTTCAAGTGAAAATCCAAAGAGCTTAAGGTTGTAGAAAGCCAAAGAAGCCAGAGCCAGAGCTAAGAGCTAGAGCTAGAGCCGAGAGCCAGAGCCAGAGCCGAGAGCCAGCAGCCGAGAGCTTCAAGAGCAAGGGATAAAATGGTATCTAAACCCATTGTTTCTGTGTAAAATAATGGATTTGAGCCAAGATCTTGTAAAAAGGACTTTGCCATAATCCCAGAGACCCTACTTGAGTTGACTAGAGCTCAAGGAGATGTAGCCCAAGAGTTTTGGGTGAACTCCATATTAAATTGTTGTTCTGTGTGTTTTGTTTTATTGTTGCAATGTTTACTGTTATATATATGTTGTATCAGCATAACAACAGCCTATTAAAAGCACCTAAATAGTTCTAAAACAGACATAAGCATACACCTTATTTTTAAGCACATATTTAATTCCACATTGGTTAATCATAAGGACTTGGGAATATTTAAGCTTTGGAAATGGGAGAGGTTCTTGTAAGTTCGACAAGAAGCCTAAGTGCCCCATTTTCAGATCAGGTGGTATCGAAGAAAATGAGATTGACTGACCACACCTTCAAAGAAGGTTATATCAGCATGCTTGATTGATAGAGCAAATATTGCTTGTCTAAAAGGTGTTTAAACATTCAAAGGTTGATTGTATGCTTGTTTTGTAAACTGACTATTGTTTGAGTTTGCAGTCCAGTAAGGTCAAGAATGGTTAAAGGCATTCTTCTATCCCAAAGGACCTCAAGGCAATCTTGGAAGCACAAGAGGTTTGTTGCAAAAGGTTGTTGAATAAGCTCTTTAGTAGTCTTGTTTGAAGTTCTTTTGTTCATTGGTATAATGACAACTTCTACAAGTGAGTCCTCAAATTCTTCTTTCTTCATCACAAGACTCTTTGATGAAGGCATGAAGTAAGAATTGTCCACCATGATGGAAATGGTGAGAGAAATGTATGAGGATGGAAGGAAAAGCAACATACTTAGAGAGCAGTTGAATTCCATGAAGGAAGAGAAGCAGTTGCTTTCTGACAGATTGAAGGAAATGGAGAGGAAACTTCATATTGCCAATATGAACCTGAAAAGGATGCATGGGTTGGAGACCTAGCTCTTGGTTGCCCAAGAAGCCCTAATCAAGTATCAGCTTGAAGAAGAGGTAAACCATTCCAGTTTTTCTTCAAATTCCTCTAAGGATGCTTATGTTGGTTCTTTTGAAAAACATAACAAAGGCATAGGTTCCAAGCTAATGTCCAAGATGGGTTATGAAGGAAAGGGATTGGGAAAGCATGCACAAGGTATTGTTGAACCAATAATGGTTGAGGAAAGGCCTAAGTATTTGGGTCTTGGCTATGGAAAATATTATGGAAAGTGTTTTAAAGCTGCCATGAAGGCCATTGAAATAGTTCCAAGGAGGAGTTGCATTGCAGAGTGTGAAGATTGTATTCAGGAGGAATGCAATAGTTTGAAACATCATTTGCGGGATGTAGGTGTTCAGAGGCACACAATTGAACCAGAGAGTTTGGGAGACTCTGACAGCCTTGAAGAGATTGATGGTGTTCCAAAAGGAGCCACTTCTTCATTTGCTTCACCTCCTCATGAAGGAAATAAAGGTGAAAGAGGCAGGTATAAATCTGGTTCTAAACATTTTCCTTTTGATTTTGCAAAGCATGATAAATTTTCACATAGAGATGGGAAAGGAATTGCTTGTTCCTTTTGTGGTTTGGATGATCATAATGTTTATAGATGTTGGAAGAGAATGGCCACACACAGGAAAATTTTGAAGGAAACGAAGCAAGGAGCAAAAGACCCATTAGACAAAGCAAATCATGTTATCAAGAGGATGCACATGCAGTGCACTTACAGCCATAATCAAGGACATATTGCTGCAAAATGTTGGACTTTGAATCCAGCAATGCTTCCACCAAAGTTGAAGAAAGTGGAAAGAGAAGATGGCGGGCATGGAAAGGAACATTCCATGGATGATGTGTCTCAGGATGACTCACGTGATGATGTTGATGTGCAGACAAAGGTAGTACCTTTGAAAGGGATTGGTAAGAAATGGTTAGAGTTCTTATCCGATTAAAATTGCATGTCTATTGATGCATATTTTTGCATTTCTTTCTGCAACATTATATTTCATTTTAGCTTGGAAAGTAGAGTGTGCTTAAGTGAAAGTTGAAGGATGAAATGCATGCATGAGCATGAGATGCATGAACAAGGGAATGTTGATGATTTCCTTGTTTGTGAACATGTATTGTACTTAGCTTGCAGGATTGATTGCTTTGACATGCATGTGATGCCATGTTGACTTGGGAGAAGTTAACTTGGTCTCCAAATGGATATAATGATGAAGTGTTTAATCTTTTGGGAAAAAGAGTCCTAATGGTCTTTTTCTACATGCTTGACTTGAAGGGTCATTTGTTTAAAGGCATGTTTTGTGTGCTTGTAGTTTAGTCCATCATTTGTATGCAGATGTAAGACATGGAGTTGTTCACAAGATGTGAAATTTGTTTCTTTTGTTGAAGCAGGAGTTTAGGCCATCCAGTTCTTGTCTGTATTTATGTTGTTGTTAACAGTTGTTGTTGACATATTTTCAAACAGGTACAAATGCAAGTTTTGTGGAGCAGATGACTTCACATTTGTTTGAGCCACCTTGGATCAATGATCAAGGAAAATAAGTTCAAAACCCCTTCTATGACCATTTCAACAGAAGTTCTACATGAAGGAAAGAAGGAAGACAGTTCTTCCCAGGAGAACCAGCACATCCAGAAAGGAAAGTAGTCAAAGACTTTGGTCCAGAGACACTATGCAAGGCAAGTGTATGGAGGCTGAAAGAAGAGGGTGTTGTTACTCTCATTTACTGCTCAGATCAATATATCAGTCTTTTGGAGACCAAAATTTATTTTAGTGGGAAGGCGTGATCCAAAATGGATTTTGGATAGACTCCTAAGTCTAAGTGGTCCTCACAGAGGAAAAATGAAAGTCCAAGGAAGTTCCTAGATATAGCCCCATTGCAGAGATATTTTCCTTCTAAATCTACTACAACTTGAATGGGCTAAAATGGACTTAGGATGCAGAAGTTATTGCATGCAGAAGATGCCCTGTTTCTTTGGAAAAAGAGGCAAAAACCACTAAAAATGGAAAAAAACCCTTAAAAAGGGAAATCGCATCGAAGAAAGGCAAAGGCCAGATTTAATCAAAGGCGGAGGAAACTTTAATCCACCGATTCGATCAATCGGATCGGAGGCATACATACATGTGATATCGAGACCATGGAATCGGTGATTGTGATCACGTGATACGCCGATCGCTGATGATCGGATCGGCGAATTGGCATCGACGAAGTACAGAATCCCTGGGCCATGTGCGATGCGACATGCGATTAGCGATCGCGACGTGCAATCTCAGCTATTGGATCATGAGAGGAATGGACGGCTAGGATTGAATCGGAGATTTGTGATTGCTAGACCCAATGGATTTCATAAGCGAAATGTATAAATTTTGAAATCCAGAAATTCAGATTTTTTGTGTATTAATGTTTTTCGGTGAAAAACTCGAAATACAAAGAAATGACGCCCGAAGCGATAAAACAGACCCGAAGGGGATTTATAAGCCCAATTTCTGTGATTTTGAGTTCTGTAACGGCGGATTTCGGGCGAGCCTCAAGCGGTAAATGGTTTTGGGTTGGCTCCGCTTGATCCCACTGACTGGTCGACACGTGGCTGGTGGAGGAGAGAGGTAAACCGCCTTTTCGGGCGGGTAACCTCCGTATTCCTAAGCCGCCCGAAATTGCATATGGACCGTTGGATCAGAGATCCCGCAGATCAACGATGTAGAGTGTGTTAGCAGCCAAAGGCAGACCAAATATGATTATAGGGTGGACACAATATAATTTCAAGTCCGATAAAAGGATTTTGTCGAGATTTTCAATGTTTCCCATGTATTTGGGATTTTTCCCAATACACTAATGTGATGCAATTTAATGCCTAATGGCAGACCCGATAGGGATTTAGGGGCGATTAAAGGGAGTTTCACGTTCGAAATACACGTCTGACAATGTATTTCCCGGAAAACGTCTGTGTATTTAAATTTTCTCAATTCTTGGATTTATGCCTATAAGACGGCCCTGATTCCTTCTGTAACAGCTATAGATCATCATGCCATGTTGCAGCAAGCATTTTTACAGCAATGATGCATTCTATAAGCGACAGAGCTGCAGAGGGACAATGAACCGCAGAGAAATGGCCAGGGAAGCCAAAAGCTACAAGATGCCTCAAAAGAGCTAGAGAGAAAAATTGAGAGCAGAAGGAGGAAGAAGGTAGCAGAAGGTCATTGCAAGAGAGCAGAGAGAGCTAAAAAGCTACTACGCAGAGTAGCTAAGGGAGCCTTTGGGGTCACTTGAAGTTCAAGTGAAAAGCCAGAGGGCTGAAGGTTGCAGAAAGCCAAAGAAGCTAGAGCCAAGAGCCAGAGCCAGGAGCTTCAAGAGCAAGGGATAAAATGGTATCTAAACTCATTGTTTCTATGTGAAACAATGGAGTTGAGCCAAGAGCTTGTCAAAAGGACTTTGCCATAATCCCAGAGAGCCTAGTTGAGTTGACTAGAGCTCAAGGAGATGTAGCCCAAGAGTTTTGGGTGAACTCCATATTAAATTGTTGTTCTGTGTGTTTTGTTTTATTGTTGCATTGTTTATTGTTATATATATGTTTTATAAGCATAACAATAGCCTATTAGAAGCACCTAAACAATTCTAAAACAGACATAAGCATACACCTTATTTTCAAGAACATATTTAATTACTCATTGGTTAATCATAAGGAGTTGGGAATGTTTAAGTTTTGGAAGTGGAAGAGGTTCTTGTAAGTTAGACAAGACGCCTAAGTGCCCCATTTTCAGATCAATCAGGAAAATATTCTTCACATCTACCTACAAAATTCCATCTAGTTCCAGTATCATCTTTCACTCTTCATTGGTTAATGGGATCTTTGTTTTAGTAACCAACTCATTGCCCAATTTATTTTTAAGCAAGAGGAATGAAAGACAAAAGGAGTCTTTTGTGGTTAGGAATGTATGGTGCATAATCAAGATCACCCATTTTTCCTCATACCTTATACGACCCATAAAACTTGGATTGAATCTTGTTTTTACCTATGAGAGTTGAAGGGTTCTCTATTTAGAGAATTGTAATTGGATATCAATATTATGAACTTCTGATAACTTTTTAATCTTATTAATGGACTAATATTAATTAGAAATTTTTGTGCGCGCAATAGCCCAGCCTGATCCTGCACTGACCTAGCCACCACTACCCCTGTAGATCCCTCTCTCGGCAGCCTCCTACTGCTGAGGCAAACCAGACCATGCAGCTCCCTGAGGAGGGAGATCCCCACTCCTCCACGTAACCAGGGAATGAAGAAAACGCAGAAGCCTTCGCATCTCTGATCGCAGAGAATGGAGCTCCAAGGAATAGGCCATCAGTCAATAAATTTGTAAAGAAACTTGAAAGTATCCCAGATATTTCTCTCCCTCCAGCACTTCCAAGAAGAGAAGCCATCTCTCTAGTAGAACCTAGACTTGTTGGCCAGTTCACAGGCTATGGCCTTCATCGAAATCAGTGCAAAAATGGGTGGAATGAAACTAGAATGCAACCACACAGTGCACGATAGCAATACTCTTCTATGGAAGGGGATACTACACCTTTCTCTTTGAAATAAAGGAGGACAGAGATCTAATATTTAGAAACGGACCTTACTTCATGGACTCCAGAGGTTTATACCTGAATAGGTGGACGCCAGACTTTGATCTGAAGATGGATGTCCCAAATGCAATGCCTGTGTGGGTCAGGCTCCCGCATCTTCCTCTTCATTGCTAGGGAGACGAATCTGTAATGGCTAAAGGAAATGCAGTGGGCAAATATATTGACAGATGTGAGCCAAAAGACAACATGCACACGTACGTAAGAATATATGTGGAAGTAGATCTCGGAAAAGGCCTCCCAGAGGCAATAAAGATCAAGGTCAATCACTGGACGCACATTCAGCAGCTGGACTACGAGCAAATACCATTTAAATGCAAGGTATGTCACGAGTATGGTCATTTTGCAAATAGGTGTCTTAAAAAAATAAAGCATGAAAATGTAGAAGAACAAGAACCTACATGGGAACAGGTGAAAAGGAAAAAACCTACCAATAAGCAGACCGCATCAAATATCTATCAGTCCCAAGAAGCAAATGAAACAACCTCTCAGCCTCCAACGAAGGTTACTCCTCCTGATCACACAACTCTGAATCCTTTTGAGCCATTAGAAGACTCTTTTGGCCCACCCTCTCCTAGATCCCCACCTTCAAACCCCATCTCTTTAGCTCTCATATCCTCCCCCAACCCTATATCCTCTCCACCTCCTCCCTCAATGGATAGCATTCTAACTAGAAATAAAGCCAAAGAAATCCCCCAATCCTGGGATTAGCAAAAAAAAGTGGGAATGAAATCCAATAAAGAAATCATAGATGAAGCAGCAGCTAAAGAAATGGCACTAGGAACGCAACAACTAATGGATTCATTCCTTGGGAAACCAACAAGAAGTCATGAAAAAACTCAGCAAAGAGGAAAGGGAGGACCACACCAACACAATAGTAAATAATGATAGTGGTCTCTTGGAATTGTCGCGGCCTTGGCACCTCCTTTAAAGTCAATGCAGCTCGAGACATTTTAGCCAAGGAACAACCAGACATATATATGATCCAAGTGACCAAACTATACAAGTAAGAAAATCAAAAAATGATTCAAAAACTAAAAAATTATAAAGGAGTAGTGTTTGGTCAATTTAGTGTCCTAAATTGCTCTACATAAATTATAAATCCGAGTATCGTAAACTGATGAAGTTTAGTGCACTGTTTGTGCTAGATGACCCTTCTTACTTCATTGTTTTTTTGTTTTATGTTGTTTTGGGGGTTTTTGTTACTTTAGTCCTTAATGATTTACAATGTAACTAGCAAAATCTTAAATCTAACTTCTATAAAGACTGCTAAGAACCTAAAGAAATGAGAATTAAAAGAGCTTAAGTAAGATTTGGAAGCAAAGTTTAATCAAGAAATGAAAACAGAGTTTCTATTTCTGTTCTTATCATTATTTCCAAATCATGAACTAAAAACTAAAAAGTAAAATTGCAACTACTGTCTAATCAATTACAGAATCAAAATTAAATGAAATACTAAAACTGAAAGTGAAATTGCAACTAATGTCTAATCTACAAAACCAAATGAAATATTAAAACTAAAAGTGAAATTGAAATTAATGCCTAATCTATCATGGAAACAAAACTAAATGAAGTGCTTAGTTACTTTGCCTCTCAATTTTGGGAGAAAAATCTCCTTGTGATGACATTTTGAGGAATTATGTACTTCATTATTCTAAGAGAAAATAAATGCAAAAATGCAAAAAAGACTCATTGTATGAATGAAGTATTCAACCACTTAGTTTAAGATGAGTTATCAACTAGAAGGGCTCTTTAGAAACATTCATTAACACCATGAGTCGATAAACTAGTCATAAAATGGCAAGAACTGTAATGGCACTGATCAGTCTAATTGAAAATTTAAAGACTAGTGAAATAGTAAATGAAACAAACTATGTTACACTACTGAATTTCAACTTCTAACTACTGATAAAAACTAGAAATAAATTGAACAAAAAGAAGCTATTTTGTACTGAAAGAAGTTATTCTACATTAGTAAAGAAATGATAAAAATTGCATTATAAACAAGGTTAGTATGAAAATTATTATGAACACTATGAGAAGAAATGATGAATTTACAGTTTAACTAGAAAAGACAAAACAAAATAAAATAAAACCTCAGTCAGAGCAGGGGCCCTCTGCAACTGATCAGGTTATGCATGCTTAATCAAACTCCAAGAAACTCCTTCACATATCCATAAAACTTGCGGTCTTCATATTAAAAAAACACAGGAAATGAGTTTTTCAAAATTACAGAGCAGTAGTCTGAGCTTAATACATGAGGAAATTTGAACTCCTTCTGAGTTCTTTAAACAGGTATTTATAAGAAAATTATGCAATGGTTTGTGGAGAAAAATAAGCTACAACCAAAAACACATAGAATACAGGCATAGAATTTTCTTCCTCGGTTGCTGGATACATAAATCCAAGATGATGGTTGTTGGATTCGGTTACACAGATGGTTGTTGGAGTCCATGGGTTCAGGAAATTGTTTTAGATAACGCTTCCGATCACTATGAAACGTGTTGATTATCCATAAAACAGAGTCTCGTTGCCTTCGGTCTCTACGTTTTACTTCTCCATTGACCGGAGTCTTGTACCATCTTCCTTGTCGACCTGGGCTAGGTGAATAGGACACTATCCATGTCACGATGATTTCCAAGTTGCCCATGTAGTTATTTTCTCCTCCTGACACCTAGAACCTGTTAAAGCATGGAAGTAGCTGCAGAATAGGCTGCGTTCTATAGCTAAAAGACAAAAATTTATTCATATAGCAAAACATAAAATCATAACATGTAAATCATTAAATGTCCTCCTTAAGGCAATATATACTGGTCATTGATGATAGGCATGCATTTCTTCATGGAAAAACAAGGAAAAATGGATGAGAAGAGTTGCTAGGGAAAGAGCAGTTTTGAGGCTCAACATACCCCCACTACAAAACCATTACATGTCCTCATGCAATCAAAATTGTGAACTTCTTCCTCCCAGTTCATTTGTTCTGACACTTCTGCCAACACATCCAACCTCCTTTTCTTGCTTTTCTTTGCACTGACTGCCATCCTTGGCTTCCTCATAAGAAATTTGTATTTGAGGTTAATGAGTGTTCTGCTCAACTTCTTATTTTTCCTTTTCAACTTCCTATTCTTCTTGTACCATAATGCCAAGTGTAGCATTATGTTGTCATGAATAGCTCTCTCCATCTTGTTCTGCTCCCTCGAGGTTTCATTTTCTTTCTGGATGTGCCTGTTCAGAATTTCTAGCTCAAAAATTTCTTGTTTGAGAGAGCTAATTAGAGTTTCTTGTGGGGTGACAGGCTGCTCTAGATTAGCTGAAGTTCCTGGATCTGTTGAGGTATTATTTTTCTCTAATGACTCTATGTAGTCATAGATTTGTTGTTGTATTGGATCTATGCCAGGAGAAGCTCTACTTGGGTTGCCTTCAAAATTCTGTGGAGGAGAGTTTTGTGGACTGTGTTCAAATGGAATACTATCAGGGGACTGAACTGGGGTTTCTTCCTCTAAGTTTATAAACTGGGCCTCTTTTGATTTCACCTTCTTCACCTTACCTCGGAGTCTAGAGCTCCTCCTCAAGTTTTGGAAGCTTATGGTTTCTTCTTTTGTGTCCTTTTTCCTCTTTCCTTTCTCCTTATTTTTCTTGATTTGCTCCTTGATCTTGGTTAGTCTTTTAGAGAACAGTTGTTCATCCTCTTGAGGTGATGAAGGTTCAAGAATTTCCTTATTGATTTCTTCAACCCTTTCTTTCATTTTTCTCTTTTGTTTGGTCTTCTCCCTAACCTCTGGTTTAAGAGCTATCTCTGCATCATCTTTTTGTGAGGAGATTTTAATGCTGATATTTCTTCTTCTACTTCTTTTAACAGGACTTCCCTCAGATAAATCTGGAGCATCTTGGAAGAAATTCCTTACCAAGAAGTCTTCCCATGTATCCCCTACACTTCTCAAATGAAATTCAACTAGAATCTTTACTAATCCATGATGATATAGAGTTGTTTCTATTGATTCAACTTTCTTTTGGACATTGGTTGCCATTCTTCTCAGACTATTCAGAAGGAAAAAGGGAATATTGAGGGTTCCATTCTCTATAAAATTCATTAACAAACGTATATCATAAAAATACATAGACCCAAACCTTCCTTCACTTGTAATGAATTTTTGCAGTATTAACAACATGCTACTCTATTTGTTTTTGAGTGCTGAAATTGGAATCCCTTTTCTAAAGACTGTAACATCCATACCTGGGTTTTCAAGAATCACCTTCCAAGATTCATCATGAAACTCTTTGTTTTTAAACCATCTTTCTCCTAGTCTTTGGATTTATGTTGCTTCTACTATCAATGATTCGATGATTGCAAATTCGATATCCCCTATTTCCACTTCCGTGCCATCAAATGACCTTGCAAAGGATTTAGTGATTTCCTTGTGGTAGCCATCAAATTTTTCAATAAAACATAACCATCCTGCCTTCTGTAACATTCTCTTTAGCTGCAGATATCTCTCCATGTATTTTACCCCTACGGGCTCAGTTCTAACAATAAGCCACATATCCTCTATTCTTGGTTACCCTTCAAAATTACTTTCATTTTCTAAGAAATGGAATGACTGTGTATATGGAAATAAGAAGACTGTGTATACAAAAATAGGAAGATTGTGTATACGAAAATAGGAAGACTGTGTATATGGAATGACTGCGTATATGGAAATGGAGTGACTGGGTATATGGAAACAGAACGACTGTGGATATAGAAATAGAATGATTGTATGGTTGCGTGAATATGAGAGAAAAACTTAAGAATTGGCATGTAATAAATAAACAGTCAGGGTTTGAGAGTCGTAGATAAGTAGGTCACGTCGTTAATTTGACCGTTAACAGGTGTAGTTGTGGAGGACCGGTTAAGTACAAGTTATGGAGTTTGAAGCGGAGATCAGTTATGAAGGAATCATTGGACCATTTTTCATTGAAGGCGGAAGATATGGCGGAGACATCGTGGCGGTCAAATCACATGATGGTTAATTAAGGAGACATGTGATCATACATGTTATACAAGCTTATGTTTTCAAATTGCTTTTTGAAATAAATTTTTGTATTTACCTTTGGAACCTTTACCTTCCGCTTGCTAATATTTTGATGTTTTCTCCACAAGTACTTTAGGCATGATTGGTCTTCAAAGTTGATTTTTCTTCAATTACCTGCATACATGATTTTATTATGAACTGCTTGGACTGATAAACAAATTGTTGCTGCAGAATCAGATTAGTTGCAGAACAGGATCAGCTATGGAATGGAATCAGCTACAGAACGTGAAAACAACTGCAAAACATGAAACAGAGAGTGAAATATGGCTTATGAATGAATGAAATGGAAATGGTTGTGTAAGTGAAAATAAGACAAGATGATAAATGAAAATGGAGATGAAAGAAATACTGGAAAAGGAAAAATTTATTGGTGAAATATGGCAATGGAATGAAGTGAAACTGTAAAAGTAAAATAGAGTGAAGTGAGATGAGACAATGAATTTTACATAATGCAGAGTGACTATGGCTTTTTGTCACCACTTATTACAGAAAGGAAATGGAAAATATAGGGTGTCAAAAACTTCTGATTTTCACCCTGTATTTTCTGTATAAGCATGCCAATCAATGATTGGTTTTCAACCTTATACAATTTATTTTTTATTTTTATTTTTTTAGATAGGAAAAATAAAGACTAAGTTGGTGGAGAAGAAGGATTCTTCTTCACTAACTTCATTTCAGAATTGTTCTGGAAGATCTTGATGAACTCCTCCTTTGAAATTGGTTTTTGATATATTTTCAATCTATGACCATTCACAAGAAGAGGAGTTTGACTTTCATCTATTGTTCTGATCCTCACTGCTCCATTACTAAATACTTTTTCAATCTCATATGGCCCAAGCCAATGAGTTTGAAACTTCCCTTGAAAATCTTTAAACTTTGAATCAAATAACAGTGCCCAATCTCCTTCTTGATGTTGGAAATAATACTGAGAGGGGGGGTGAATCAGTATTATCAGATCAATCAAACTTCTCAATGCTCAGAAACATATACGCTACTTCAGTTAGGTGAACCAGCGTGTACACGCTACTGTGATTAAGTAAAACAGCGTATAAGAAGAAAACTCATAATTTAGTTAGCTTATTCTTCAGTTAAGTTCATCAGGACATTATTCACCACATTAACAGTAAGCAGGTGCAGTATAACAGAACAGATCAAAAACCACACACATGAACACCAAGATATAAGGTGGAAACCCAATGTGGGTGAAAACCACCTGCTGCAAGTTGTCTCTATCTTTCTTTAATAAGAAACTTCAGTTTACAATATTTTGTACTGGTGCAGCCTTGTACCAGTACGCAGGCTACAACCTGCAGAAGGCTACAACCTTCTCTCGTTCTCCAAACTTCCTTGGAAGGGAGCTCCAACCCCCTTTGCTCTTGTACTAGCCAAGATACTAGTACGTAGGTGCTGGCCTACAATCTTCTTTCTTTCAGGTACCACCTTTCATACATTTTCAGACTGGATATTCCTGAAGCACATCATTCAATCTGTAGAACCCAATTCATTCAACTTTCATAACAGATCCATGAAGCATAAAACAACCAATACTAGAATTATCAAACTTTGAATCACTGAACCACTGAACCCTGTCAATCACCAGATACCAGAACCCAGAGCAGTCTACAGAACTCTGCAATAACAGTCAGATCCAACTGCAAAACCCAAAAATAAGCTTTAAGAGATATACGCTACTTCAATGAGCGAAACCCGCGTGTACACGCGCTTTTACTTAAGCCAACCTGCGTACAGATCTAAAAATAGATTCTCTCAACTTGCAGCTGTACCAGACATCAGTTAGATCCAGAACATAATATTGCGACAGTATGCAGATCTAGAAATACGCATAATCAACCATATCATAATAGAGCATTTCAAACCATTAGATCCCAATTTGTCCTTAGATCTAGTCTTCCATCCACCGATGTGATTTCTCCTTAGCTCATATCAAGCAACTCGAACCCTGCATATCAGATCTCTTTCTCTCTTAGATATTCAAGCCTTGTCGAAAGATAATCTTGCCTAATGATCTTCTTCTCCTTATATAGTCTTAGGCCTAGCTCAATACCAAGAGCCAAAACCATAGTAACACAATACCATCAACTTCAAAACTAGGGATCGACACGCCCGTCGAGACACAATGGTCCGAAATCATAGGCACAACTTCCAAGGACTAACCACCATGGACCAAAGATACTTTTCCACATACACGCGCTTTTTCTGAATCCAACTAGCGTGTACACGCGACTTGGGCTTAACGAACATGCGTATATGAACTTCCTTGGCATGCTGTACTAAGATCTGTCTTCTGATTAAGTTGCCATCACCTGTACCAACCTCTGAGCACCTGTACCATCCTCTGAGTGAGTTGCCATCAAGGACAACACTTGAACCATAATGCCAACAATCTCCCCCTTTGGACTTGATGGCAACCACCACACCAAGTCACTCTCCCCCTTTGACATCAAGGGCAAAGGGCTGTGCTCCCCCTGAGGACATGCTGATACCTCTGCTTGGCTGTGCTGACTCGTGCTCCCCCTGACAGTAGGCCAGATCTGCAAAAGATGTTCTTCAACAAGAACCAAGACTTATACACCATAAGGGACCGTCCTATCACCAAAAGACTCAATACATACATCCATACTCCCTACCAAGAGGGGACATATCAGAAACAACCAATTATATTACAGCATTCATCCCAGGCATAGTGGGGAAACCAACATAGGCCGTTACATGACCTTGACACCATAAAAGAGATATGACAAGAGAGATACATGACATAGAGACAACAGATCTAGACCAAGACTTAGGAAAGGCACCAGCAGCATCTGATAAACATCTTGTTAGATCAGCAACCAGGATTTCTTTCTGAGCTCCTTCTCCTGAAACCAACAACCAAAACATCTGAATGCCAACAATGCTTTATGAGACCTTTAAGTTGCTCCCCCTGAACCTGTGCCTGTTGCACCCCCTGAAACTGTGCCTGAAGAATTCTGACATTCCCATTGCTGTTCAGAACTCCAGAGTTTTCCCTTGCTGTTCAGAACTTTATATACGCGATTTCTCCTGCATAAAACAGCGTATGTACGCGGATATAATTTCTGCAACAAGCGTACACCTTACACGCGACTGTCCCAGCATAAATCCGTGTGTATACGCGTATATACCTTTCGTAACTTGCGTATACCAACTTTTCTGTAGAACAGACAAGCTTCAACAGCAGGATGAAGCATCAACTACTCCCAGCTTTTGTCTGAGATATTCAAAAGTTTCCCTGGGCAGTGGTTTTGTGAGAATATCAGCAACTTGTTCCTTAGAAGGAACATACTCCAACTTGACCTTCTGTTCAAGCACTTGTTCCCGGAGAAAATGGTACTTGATTGGTATGTGCTTGGTCTTTGAGTGCATGACTGGATTCTTTGAAATGCTGATTGCACTAGTATTATCACATAAGATAGACACTGGTGGAGTGCAAGTGATTTGAAAGTCCTGCAAGGTCTGCATCATCCAAAGAAGTTGTGTGCAACAAGATGCCGCAGCCACATATTCTGCTTCAGCTGTAGATAAGGCAATCGAACTCTGTTTCTTGCTGAACCAAGATACTAATCTGGAACCCATGAAGAAAGCACCACCACTTGTGCTTTTCCTATCATCCACACTTCCAGCCCAATCTGCATCTGTGTAAGCATGAAGAGTGAGATCTGTATTTCTAGGATACCATAAGCCATAGTTTTGGGTCCCTTGAAGATATTTGAAGATTCTTTTGACTGCCTGAAGATGAGTTTCCTTTGGGTTGGCTTGAAATCTTCCAACCATTCCTACTGCATGTGTAATATCTGGTCGAGTACCTGTCAAATAAAGCAAACTCCCAATCATGGATCTATAAGTGGGTTGGTGAACTGCTGCTGATTCATCATTGCACTGAGGCTGCATCCTGTAACCATGGGTGTACAAACTGGCTTTGACTCTTCCATGCCATACTTCTTCAAGATCTGCTTGAGGTATTTGGTTTGAGACAAGAAGATACCTCCTTCATTTTGTTGGATTTGCAATCCAAGAAAATATGTCAATTCTCCAAGAAGTGACATTTCGAATTCTTTCTGCATAACCAAGGCAAAGTTTTGACTCATAGTCTCTTCATTGCTGCCAAAAATAATATCATCTACATAAACAACAAGAATTAGCAATTTGTTATTTTCAACTTTTATATAGAGATTGCTATCTGCTGATCCTTTTGAAAAGCCTTGTTGGTGAAGATATTTGTCCAACCGATAGTACCAAGCCCTTGGAGCTTGTTTGAGCCCATAGAGTGCCTTTTTCAATCTGCATACAAGGTTTGGATCATTCCCAAGAATGAAACCATCTGGCTGCTCAATATATACTTCTTCTTCTAAGTCTCCATTCAGGAAGGCTGATTTCACGTCCATTTGAAATACCTTGAAGTTTTGAAAGCTTGAGAGAGCAAGGAACATTCGGATGGCCTCTAGTCTTGCCACAGGAGCAAAGGTCTCTTCAAAATCTATTCCTTCTTGCTGTGCATACCCTTTACAAACAAGTCTGGCCTTGTTTCTAATTACTTCTCCATTTTCATTTAATTTATTCTTGAAGACCCATTTTGTTCCTATTACATTCTTATCTTTTGGTCTAGGAACTAATTCCCAAGTGTTGTTCTTTTCGATTTGCTCAAGTTCTTCATCCATTGCTTTGACCCAACATTCATCTTTGCATGCTTCTTTCACATTTTGTGGTTCAATGGAGGAGAGTAGAGCCAAGTAGCTTGAAGCTTCTGCAAGTGTCCTTCTTGTTTGTACTCCTGCTTCTTTCTGCCCCACAATCTGAGTTTCTGGATGATTCTTTTGGACATATCTGGATGGAGTCTTCTCTTCTATTCTTGTCTGCTCCTCTGGTTCTTCTTGAGATTCTTCTTCTTCTTGAGGTTCTTCTTCTTCATCATTTCGCCTTTGAGAGTAACCTTCATCTTCTTCAATGTCTTCATGATGAACTTGCCTAGGAATATATCCCTTCTCATCAACCACTATATCAATACTGTCAACAATTCTGCCAAGTCTTTTATTGTAGCACTTGTATGCTTTGCTATGTGGAGAATAACCAAGAAGAATGCCCTCATCTGCTCTAGGTTCAAGTTTGCCAAGTTGCTCATCAGTATTCTTAATATAACATTTGCTCCCAAAGATTTTGAAATGCTTCACGGAAGGAGTTTTACCACTCCAAAGCTCATGAGGTGTTTGAGTGCTGTTTACTCGGACATTTGTTTTGTTAAGAATGATAACAGCAGCATGTGCAGCTTCACCCCAGAAGGTTGCAGGAGTACCTGATTCATCGAGCATAGCACGAGCCATTTGTTGGATAGTTCTGTTCATTCTTTCCACAACCCCATTTTGCTGAGGAGTTCTAGCTGTAGAGAATTCTCTTCTTATCCCATGTTCATCACAGAAATCGAAAAATTCATTTGATGTGAACTCCCCACCTCTGTCAGATCTGAGGCACTTAATTTTGTGTCCTGATTCATTTTCAGCCAATGCTTTGAAGGATTTGAATTTTTCGAATGCTTCATCTTTGTGCTTCATAAGCCCTAACCAAACAAACCTTGAGAAATCATCAATGAATAATATCAGATATTCTTCTCCTCGAGGTGTCCTTTTCCTAAATGGACCACATACATCTGTATGGACTAGCTCAAGAGGCAAGCTAGCTGATCCTTCCTTCTCTGGAAAGTTAGTTCTGGTTTGCTTTCCAAACTGACAAGATTTGCATATGGTGTTGTCTGGAATTTTGATATCTGGAAGATCGCGAACTGCCTGATATTTGCATGCTTTCCTTATTTGTGAGAAACTTAGATGTCCCAACCTTCGATGCCATAACCAGTGCTCTTCATCCTTGCTAAGATAGCATTGTTGTTGTCCTTCTTCAAATATGTACAGATTATTTGGAGTTCTTTTGCCCTTGAGAACTGTTTTTCCTGTATCAAGATCACGAACAAGACATCCATTCGATCTAAAAATAACCTCGGTTTTTTGATCACACATCTGGCTGACACTTAGAAGATTATGCTTCAATCCATCAACATATAAAACATTTCCAGCCTTGACCTTTTCTTTCAAAGGAGCAATACCTTTTCCTTTTATAGTTGCAGGAGTATCATTTCCAAAAGAAACTTTCTTTCCCTTTTCTAAAGTAGAATAAGATTCAAGTTTTTCTTTATCACCTGTCATATGTTTCGAACATCCACTGTCAATGTACCATAGATTTTCCTGTCCTTCTGCATAAAATGCTATCCCACATCTTTCTGTTTGAGGTTCCTTTATTCTCCATGTTTTGGTGCTTGTGGCTTGTTCCTTTTTCTCCTGAAACCTGCTCCTGCATTCAGAGTCTTTATGACCAAAATTATTGCAAATAGAACATTCAACTTCATTTTCAAGAACCGAAAAGTTGTTATAGGTCCTTTTTGTAATCCCTGTCATACTTCTTTGTTTTTAGCTTCCCTAGTCATGATTGTTTTATATGCAACACATTGAGCTGCTCTGTGACCAAAGTTGTGGCAAGAAAAGCATTGTCCATTGAAGAAGCTTCTGCGGTTATTGAATCTACCAGCCAACTGATTGTAATTTCTATTTTCATCTATTCTTGAGCCAAACTGAGAAGATTTTTCCTGTGGTTGGTTGTAGCTTTTGTTCATCCTTAAGGAGGATTGTCCCTGATAGTTTCTGTTTGTAATTCGTCCCTGCTTTACCTGATTATCTTCATTGTTCTTCCGCTCATTTCTTCTTGCTGCATCAAGATAACTTTTTGAGGTGGATGCTTGAGAGGTTTCTCCATTATAGCCCAAACCTGTCTTGTTTAGAGGAGACCGCTGCACACTGATAATCTCATCCAAAGTTTCAGATCCTTTGACAAATTTAAGATTAATAGCTTTTGTTTTCTCAATTTCTTTTCTGAGACCAACAATTTCACCTTCTAGTTTTTCAAGATGTTTTTCCTTTTCATCAATTTGAAATTGCAAAGTATCAATGATCACATTCTTTTCTTCTATGCCTCTCTTGAGTCTAGTGATTTCATTATAGAGATTATCCACATCTACAGCATCCTCATAATCATCATCTTCAAATGCCATTAACAGCTTATATTTATTACCTTGTTCATCTTCATCACTGTTTGATAAGCCATCACTATCTTCATGGGTGTAGTAGCTTTTCTTATTTGCACTTTGTTTCTTGTTCCATCTAGCAGGTTCTTTTCCTTTATCCTTATAAGGACATTTTGCAGCATAATGACCTACTCTCCCACAAGCAAAGCATTTGAAAGGTAGCTTACCTCTGAACCTTCCAGAACCCCTTTGAAGATTTCTGACAAAATTTGATTCTTCTTCCTCTTCTTCTGGAACATGGCTTGCTTCATAGTAATCTTCTTTTCCTGATGCCTTAAAAGCAGCTTCCCTTCTGTCAGATGGACCTCCCTTTCTCATTTCATAAGCGGTTAGAATTCCATGTAGCTGAGACATAGTGAGAACACAGAGATTTTCTTTTTCTTCTATTGCAGATACTTTAGATTCAAACTTGGGGGATAATGATCTTAGAATCTTTTGAACTACTATAGTTTCTCTTATTTCTTCACCCAAATTTTTCATACAATTAACAATCTCATCTACCCGAAGAAAATAATTAGCCACACTTTCATCATTATACATCTTGAGAGTCTCATATTGAATCCTGAGAGTTTGAAGTTTAGCTTGCTTTACCTGTTCATCTCCTTCATAGCTAGTGATCATTTTGTCCCATATTTCTTTTGCTGATTTGAAGTGCATGACCTTCATGAATTCTGTTTGAGATATACTTCCTAATAGAGTACTGACTGCTTTTGCATTTGTTTCATACTTCTTTTTCTCAGCTGGATCTGTAGGAGTAGCTGAAGGAAAAGCATGGCCTGTTTCTACAATGTTCCAAACTTCTGTACCAAGAGATTGAAGATATGCAGTAACTCTTACCTTCCAATAATTTAAATTTGTCCCATCAAAAATCGGTGGCCTGATTGATGCTTCTTTCTCGTAGCTGCTCATGATGAATGATCTACCTTCAAGCGATCAAGCTTCTCTGAAGGACCTGCTCTGATACCAATTGTTGGAAATAATACTGAGAGGGGGGGTGAATCAGTATTATCAGATCAATCAAACTTTTCAATGCTCAGAAACATATACGCTACTTCAGTTAGGTGAACCAGCGTGTACACGCTACTGTGATTAAGTAAAACAGCGTATAAGAAGAAAACTCATAATTTAGTTAGCTTATTCTTCAGTTAAGTTCATCAGGACATTATTCACCACATTAACAGTAAGCAGGTGCAGTATAACAGAACAGATCAAAAACCACACACATGAACACCAAGATATAAGGTGGAAACCCAATGTGGGTGAAAACCACCTGCTGCAAGTTGTCTCTATCTTTCTTTAATAAGAAACTTCAGTTTACAATATTTTGTACTGGTGCAGCCTTGTACCAGTACGCAGGCTACAACCTGCAGAAGGCTACAACCTTCTCTCGTTCTCCAAACTTCCTTGGAAGGGAGCTCCAACCCCCTTTGCTCTTGTACTAGCCAAGATACTAGTACGTAGGTGCTGGCCTACAATCTTCTTTCTTTCAGGTACCACCTTTCATACATTTTCAGACTGGATATTCCTGAAGCACATCATTCAATCTGTAGAACCCAATTCATTCAACTTTCATAACAGATCCATGAAGCATAAAACAACCAATACTAGAATTATCAAACTTTGAATCACTGAACCACTGAACCCTGTCAATCACCAGATACCAGAACCCAGAGCAGTCTACAGAACTCTGCAATAACAGTCAGATCCAACTGCAAAACCCAAAAATAAGCTTTAAGAGATATACGCTACTTCAATGAGCGAAACCCGCGTGTACACGCGCTTTTACTTAAGCCAACCTGCGTACAGATCTAAAAATAGATTCTCTCAACTTGCAGCTGTACCAGACATCAGTTAGATCCAGAACATAATATTGCGACAGTATGCAGATCTAGAAATATGCATAATCAACCATATCATAATAGAGCATTTCAAACCATTAGATCCCAATTTGTCCTTAGATCTAGTCTTCCATCCGCCGATGTGATTTCTCCTTAGCTCATATCAAGCAACTCGAACCCTGCATATCAGATCTCTTTCTCTCTTAGATATTCAAGCCTTGTCGAAAGATAATCTTGCCTAATGATCTTCTTCTCCTTATATAGTCTTAGGCCTAGCTCAATACCAAGAGCCAAAACCATAGTAACACAATACCATCAACTTCAAAACTAGGGATCGACACGCCCGTCGAGACACAATGGTCCGAAATCATAGGCACAACTTCCAAGGACTAACCACCATGGACCAAAGATACTTTTCCACATACACGCACTTTTTCTGAATCCAACTAGCGTGTACACGCGACTTGGGCTTAACGAACATGCGTATATGAACTTCCTTGGCATGCTGTACTAAGATCTGTCTTCTGATTAAGTTGCCATCACCTGTACCAACCTCTGAGCACCTGTACCATCCTCTGAGTGAGTTGCCATCAAGGACAACACTTGAACCATAATGCCAACACTTGAAACCTCTTGTCCTTGATGTATTTATCATGCCATTTAGCCCTCTGTTGTTAAAATATACCAGTCCTTTGAACCAACTCTTGTCTAATTTCACCAAGTTCATTTGATTGCTCCAGTCTATGCTTTTGAGCCTCTGATAATTCCATCCCCAACTGGACTGCCATCTTGAAAGTTCTGATTTGGAACTCTATTGGGAATAGGACTTGTTTCCCATAAACAATTTCATAGGGTGTATGTCCCATTGTGTTCCTCCATGTAGTTCTATGGGCCCATAATGCTTCAGGAAGATTTTCTACCCAATCTTTTCTATGTACATGCACAGTCTTGGTGAGGATTCCTTCAATCACTTTATTTGTAGACTCCACTTGACCATTTGCTTGTGGATGATAGGGAGTAGATTTCCTATGCTTGATCTTGTATTCCTCCACAAGCCTTTCCACCATATTGGATGTGAATTGAGATCCCTGATCTGTCACAATTTCTCTTGGGACACCAAAACGAGTGAAGATATCCTCAAAAAGAAAATTAACTACAGATTTTTCATTAGCAAAAGGTAATGCTTTGGCTTCTACCCATTTGGTGACATAATCAATGCATACCAATATATACTTTTTCTGCTTAGATGGAGGATTAATTGGTCCAATAAAGTCTAAAGCCCATTTTTCAAAGGGTTCAATAAGTACCTGAGTTTGTAATGGCATTTCATTTGAGGGAGCAGGTTTCCCTACCCTTTGGCAGTTGTCACACCTCCTGACATATTCTTTAGCATCTTTGAAGATGGATGGCCAATAATATCCTAAAGAAAGGATTTTATAGGTTGTCCTCTTATCAGCAAAGTGTCCACCACACGGCTCATAATGACATGCTTTGAGAATATCATACACTTCCTCTTCCCTGACACACCTTCTGATCATAAGATCTGGCCCTGTTTTATACAATTTGTTAGTTATCCATGAATATCATGCACTTTCTTGAATAATTTTTCTTTTCTCTCTAGGAAACAAATGTGAAGGTAACTTCCCTGTAACCAAGTAACTAGCAACATCTGCAAACCAAGGAGTTTGAGTAGTTACTGCAAAAAGATATTCATCAGGAAACTTATCTTCAACCGGAGAGTCTTCTTTGATATTCTAAATCTTGGACAAGAAATCAGCAACTGTGTTTTGTTTTCTAGGTCTATCTAGCACAGTAATGTTGAATTCTTGCAAAAATAAAATCCATCTTGTAATTATACCATTAGTAATAGGTTTATTCATCAAATATCTAATTGCAGAGTGATCTGTATGAACAAAGGTTTCATAGCCTGTTATATAGTGTCTGAACTTATTAATTGCATGAACAACAGCTAAAAATTCCTTTTCAATCACAGTATAATTCAACTCAGTGGGAGTCAAATTCTTGCTTGTATAGTAAATGGCATAAGGAATCAAATATTTTTGTCCCAATATAGCTCCTAGAGCTGTATCTGAAGTATCTGTGGAAATATGGAAAGGAAGTTTCCAATTTGGACCTCTTAAAATAGGTGCTTCAGAAATTTTTTCTTTCAAGGTTTCAAATGCTAGTTGGCAATCAGGATTCCAACTGAATTCACAATCTTTTGTAAGCAATTTGGAGGGTGAAGATGCTATTTTAGTGAAGTTTTCTATAAACCTTCTATAGTATCCTTTAAATCCTAGAAAACTTCTAACGTCCTTTTGGCAATTTGGAATTGATAACTTAGAGATGACTTCAACTTTAGATTTTTCAACTTTAATCCCATCTCTCGAAATTTGATGTCCTAAAACAATAACTTCTATAAACATCATAAAATAGTTTTCATGGCTTAGTGAAAGGTTTGTTTCTTTACATCTTTTTTATGAACTTTTTCCAAATTTTCCAAAGCTTCTTCAAATGTGTTTCCATAGACTATAAAATCATCCATATATACCTATACACAATCATGTATTAGATCAGAAAAAATTCCTAGTACTGCTCTTTGGAATGTTGCAGGAGCATTACACAACCCAAAAACAAGTACTCGGTAGGAAAAAGTTTCCCATGGACAAGTAAATGTGGTTTTATCATGATCCTCAGGTGCTACCTGAATTTGATTATAACCACTAAAACCATCCAAGAATGAGAAATACTTCTTACCTGCTAATGTGTCTAACACTTGATCTATAAAGGGCAAAGGAAAATGATCTTTAAGGGTTGTTTTATTCAATTCTCAGTAATCAATGCACACCCTCCATTTACCATTCTTTTTAGGCACAATTACCAAAGGAGAAACCCATTGGCTATCTGAAATTGGGTAAATGAAGTTTACATTTAGTAATTTTTGGAGCTCTTCTTTTACAATTTCCCTAAGATTTGGATTCATTCTTCTCTGAGGTTGTCTGATTGGTCTACTATTTTCCTCAATATAGATATGATGGATGCAAGTATTAGGATCAATGACTTTCATGTCGGTGTATTCCCATGCAAATGCAGCAGAACGTTTTTGTAATGTTTTGATTAGCTCTTCTTGTTGTAGTTTCTCCAAGTTTTTGTTTATGTTCAATGTCCTACTTGGAAAAATTTCAATTGTAGAGATACCAAGCTCTTCCATAGAATAGAGAGACATCTGCCTAGATGACAAGTATTCAACATTAGATTTTTCTTGAAATTGTGCATGATCATATTCTGAAGATGTTTCAAAATTTTCCAATGTATTCAAAATTTGACTATCTTCACTAATTTATGATATAGTAAAGAGAGTTTGAATATCATCTTCATCATCAATCCATTCCTTGTCATCTATTTCTGTGATTTCTTTTGTTGTAGGATACAAAGTAAATTTCTTTGTTGAATTACCATCAAAAATATACGTCACCAGATCTACAACTAATAAAAGCATCGGTTGTGGCCAGCCAAGGTCTTCCTAATATGAGTGGTTGTCCTCCTAGATTATTCTTGGGAGTTAGGATCATGAAATCAACAGGATATTCCCAAGAATCTAAGGATACTGAAATGTCTTCTAGCACACCATTTGGTTTGATTACTGATCTATCTAAAGTTGCAGTAAGGTAGGTGTGTAAAGAAGATTAGGAACTTTAAGTTTCTCCATAGTTTGTCTACTCATGATGTTTATTAATGCCCTTAATTCAATCAATGTATTTGGAATTTCAATTCCATTTATATGTGTTTACACAATTGGACTCCCTGGATCCACATATTTCTGTATGGCAATTTTTCACATCATTATGTATGTTATCTTTCCTACCAGGTGAATTATTTTTGTTTCTTTTGCTTTTCTTCCTAGTCTTTTGATGCTCAGCTCCTTTATTATTTTGGCTAGAATTTGAATTTCTCTAATGGCTTGTAGCAAAGGAATTTTGATACAGACATTCTTCAATTCATCTATAAAATTATAATTCGGCAACAAGATCTGTTTTTCTACCCCTCTATCAATTTGTAGTCTCTCGGAAAAAGAAGGTGTAGAAGTAGATGTTGGTTGCTCAATGATAGGGGTTGTTTTCACTGGTTATTTTTTTTTTCTTTTTCAATGTTTTGGTTTTGGAGAGATGTTTCCTCAAAACTTTTATTGACTTTTAGAGAATCTTCCTCAGAAGTGTCTTATTCTTGAATAACTACAGAAGGTCTTTCCTTTTCTAATATCCTACCAGATCTTAGTAGAACATCATTAAGATCTAGAGGAGTAATCATATAAGTTGGAAATTGTTGTCCTTATACCATGTAAGCATTCTGAGGGTTTTTATTGTTGGGGTTTGGTAATGGTTGGGCATGTAGATGATTTGATCTCTACTAAAATGGCAGCAAGAGTTGAGTATTTTGACTTTGTTGTGGGGGTTGTTGTGGAACTGGCAATGAAAGTTGAGGATTCTGATTTCGAAGTTGTGGCTGCTCATTTTGTTGCTAATTTTGTGGGGGGTGGATAATTATAATAGGATGGAGGATATTGATAATATTGATCAAATATCCCAAAAGGATTTTGTACCCCTTGTGCCCATGGTTGAGATTGATAATGAGATTGAGGTTGAGGCTAAGGTTGTTGCCAAGAATTCCAGTTTGGTGGGGGTTGAAGATACATTTGATTGTTAAATCCCTGATTGGTGGCCCCAAACAAGGTCTTCTTGCAACAAAACAAAGAGATTCTACAGAATTTGGGACTGTTTCCTCTTGAAAGACAACCTTAAGACCTGGGATTGAAGGACAACCCTTGGTTTCATGGCTTTCCGAACATATCATACAAGTTTCTACAATTATTGCATCTAAAGGGCATTCCCTTAGAGCATGTTTCTTTCTGCATTTTGGACAAAAAATGGCTAAAGCATCAGCCTCTGTTTTCTTCTTGTTTTGAATTTTAAGGGTGTCTAGTTGCTCACAAAGGCTCCCTAGAATGTCGATTTTAAACTCATCAAGCATATTGCCAATTTTTGCCCTGCTTACAGAACCAGTTGTAGATTTTCTTGCTCTAACAAGAGAACGATCTCTTGGCCCTTTCCCTGTTTTAGATTTCCCTCTTGAGAGATGAACACACAGTTCTCCTATATCACTCAATGGAAGTTGAGAGATATCTCCCTTCCCCATCATGTTAAGGATATCTATCCACTCATCTCTAATGGCTTTTAATAAAAGAGCTTTCAAAGTTTCTTCATCTAAATTGTTCATCTTTGCTCTTTTCAAATTATAGTTGAATCTCTCAATCAAATCTTCTAAGTTTTCATCCTCTCTTTGCATCATTTTGAACACCTCATCTTTATGATTGGTAGGCATGCAATAATCCAAGTATCTATCCAAAAATGCCTTTTTCATGTCATTCCATGTTCTAATGGATTGAGTGACTAACCCCATGAACCATTTCAAAGCAGCTCCTTTCAATGTTGAAGGAAACAATTTAAGTTTTTGAGAGTCTTCTAGATAGTCATAAGTTCTGCACAAGACTTCAAACTCAAACAAAAATGTTTCAGGGTCCTCACTTCTCAACCCATAGAAGTTTGGGAGGACAGATGGTGAGATATTTTTCATTGTGGTATGTGTTTCCTCATCCACTATAGGGAATCCAAAAGAGTTATCTACTTCCCTATTTCCTCTGCCTCCTCCATTATTACCTCTACCTCCTCCATTATCTCCTCTACCTCTCCCTCTACCCCCTCCTCCAAACAATGAGAATTCTCCATCTTGTTCTTCTTCTGCCATTATAGTTTCTTCAGAGTCATTATAGGGTTCAACCTACAAGGTTATTCCCTCCTCCTCTGGTTCTTATATTAATGGACTATGTGAAAGAGGTTCTACTTCTTCTTCTCCACCAGGTACTCCTAATTCTTTAGCTATAATGGGTTCTCCTGTGGAGGTAAGAAAAATTATTCCTGTTGTTGGAGATTCAAAATTTTTCTCCCCTAGGACAGACTTGGTAGAAGAAGTAGCAGATTCTTTTGATTTGATTTCTACCCTTGAAATTTCAGGAGTCCTATGGCTAGGAGTATGAGTTTGGGATGGAGGTGTCTTTTCTTGCTCTCAGTGGAGTAGGTGGCGTTGTAGGAATCGAACTTCTACCCCTAGCTATAAATCTACCCCTAGAGTCTCTTTCTCTATGCATGTCATTGTTTTTTTTTTTTTTTTTGAATGTAAGAGATAAGGCTACCTAGGTACACTTCCCCAGCAATGGCGCCAAAATGTTTGGTCAATTTAGTGTCCTAAATTTCTCTACATAAATTATCAATTCGAGTATCGTAAACTAATGAAATGTACTACACTATTTGTGCTAGATAACCCTTCTTACTTCATTGTTTTTGTGTTTTATGTTGTTTTGGGGGTTTTTGGTCTTTTAGTCCCTAATGATTTACAATGTAACTAGTAAAATCTTAAATCTAACTTCTGTAAAGACTGCTAAGAACCTAAAGAAATGAGAATTAAAAGAGCTTAAGTAAGATTTGGAAGAAAAGTTTAATTAAGAAATGAAAACAGAGTTTCTATTTCTGTTCTTATCATTATTTCCAAAACATGAAGGAAAAAGTAAAAAGTAAAATTGCAACTACTGTCTAATCAATTACAGAATCAAAATTAAATGAAATACTAAAACTGAAAGTGAAATTGCAACTAATGTCTAATCTACCAAACCAAATGAAATATTAAAACTAAAAATGAAATTGCAATTTATGTCTAATATATCATGGAAACAAAACTAAATGAAGTGCTTAGTTACTCTGCCTCTCAATTTTGGGAGAAAAATCTCCTTGTGATGAAATTTTGAGGAATTTTGTACTTCATTATTCTAAGAGAAAATAAATGCAAAAATGCAGAAAAGACTCATTGTTGAATGAAGTATTCAACCACTTAGTTTAAGATGAGTTATCAACTAGAAGGGCTCTTTAAAAACATTCATTAATCATCATGATTCGATAAACTAGTCATAAAATGGCAAGAACTATAATGGCATTGATTAGTCTAATTGAAAATTTAAAGACTTGTGAAACAGTAAATGAAACAAACTACGTTACACTAATGAATTTCAACTTCTAACTACTGATAAAAACTAGAAATAAATTGAACAAAAAGAAGCTATTATGTACTGAAAGAAGCTATTCTACATTAGTAATGAAATTATAAAGATTGCATTATAAACAAGGTTAGTATGAAAATGATTATGAACACCGTAAGAAGAAATGATGAATTTACAGTTTAACTAGAAAAGACAAAACAAACTAAAATAAAACCTCAATCAGCGCAGGGGCCCTCTACAACTGATTAGGTTATGCGTGCTTAATCAAACTCCAAGAAACTATTTTTAGCCTAGCAGTCTAAAAATAGACTTTGCGCCATAATTTGCCTGCGGGCCCACTAAGCTCCATCATCTGGGCCCGCAGGCAAATTATGGCGCAAAGTCTATTTTTAGACTATGTCTATTTTTAGACATATGGATCATGGTCTATGAGTTGCAGGATGCTGTTTATGGATGATTGGTCATGTTGGGAAAAATAGATGGACTTCTATTTCTCGTTCACAGTGGTGTGATCAAAGTCTATTTTTAGACTGTTAGGCTAAAAATAGAAAATTCAAATATTATTGTCTCATAATAATATTTAGACTATAAACATTATCTTATCCTCTTGGAGCACTTCAGTTTGAGCTACAGATGTGGCACATGTAGCTGTCAGAAGGAAATACGCTTTTCTTGTGAGTCAATTGAGCTATTGCATGCAGGACATCAGTTAGAACTCGTGTAGTTGAGTTCTGTGGAGTTGGATGTGGAGTTGATGGAGTTGTGTTCAGTTTGACTTGGTTAAACTAGTTGTAATTAGTCTAACTACAAATAGACTAGTGATGAGTGATGTGAATTAATTGATTAAATTAATTCACTAATTATTAACTCATAATGCAACTGAAGGATACATCAGTTAACTCAGTGCATGTACAGTTCAGTGGAGACAGGTGTTAGAGGTTGAGATTGCTATCAGTTGTGACTATAGGTGTGCATGAGATCTTTCACAATCAAGGGATTGAGTATGCCCATGATGATTGCCCAGTATATGCCCAGTGAAATAGCCTCTGCTCACGTGATTTTCATTGTGAGTGATTTTCACTTGGTATTGTGTGCAATAGAGGCAGGCAAAGCAGCGGAGGAGCTTTGAACCTGTGACTTGTTCGGATCTGAGCTAGTTTTGTGTGTAACAGGTGGGGTTTTTAGCTGTATGATTTCCTCGAGTTACATATTGTGTTAATGTGTGCATGGGATTGATGTTTCATTGTTTTTTATGCTGCTAAATTGATGATCAACGTAGAGGAGGTTATGTATTGTGCATGTATTCCACAATAGTGTATAATTGGGATAATCTTTGTGAATAAGTGTCATGTTATTCAAAATTTCTACATGGTATCAGAGTTGTTGATCATCAGATCTATTATTCAGAAAGTGTTTACATTCTATTTCTTCAGGCAGAGTCTGTAACCGGGCCAGGTAGCCTCTGGATTCATCCTTCCTTTGGAAGGTGAGATATCCGATAAAAGCCCATACAGTCAATCTCTGTATGAGAAATAATTTGTTCTTACGAATTCTAGATCAAAGGCAGTTGAGTTTGGAGCTGGTGGAATTCGAATTTGCAGTAGTGTTTTCTTGGTATCAACATGGCAATGTCTTTCAACAGATTGCAATTGGAGTATGCTCTTGAGGGCAGCTCAAACTATATTGCATGGAAGGACAGGATGGAGGCAGTATTCGATGATAATGGGCTGAAGGATTTCATAGAGGCTGATGTCCCAAAGCCTACTGATGCTGCGCAGGTTGATGCTTGGCAAAAGAAGACAGAATAGTGTCGAAGGATTCTGTTGGAGGGCGTGAAGGATCACATTGTGTCCAACCTGCATGGTAAGGCTTCTCCATACTTGATGTGGAAAGATTTGATAGATCTATTCCAAAAAAAGAGCGATCAGAGGAAGCTGGAGCTCAAAGATAAACTCAGAAACATCAAATGTGAGAAGGGAGACAGGATGCCCAAGTATCTCACAAAGTTCACTCAGTGCAGAGATGAGCTGGGAAGTGTGGGGGTGATTGTCGATGATGAGGACTTGGTGAGCTTGGCTCTCCTTGGTCTTCCGAAGAGTTGGCATTCCTATCAGGACTCTGTCAATGGTCAGGAGAAATTGCCAGGATGGGAGAGACTTTGGTCAGATCTTGTGCAAGAGGAGATCAGGTGGAATACCAAGGACAGATCTTCATCAAAGGGACCTGATGAAGAAAATTGCACTTTGGCTGCCAAAGCAAAGAAGGGGGAGAGCAAGAAAGCTTCTCATTCTGGTGCAGAAGGCAAGAAGCAGGACATGTCCAAGGTGAAGTGTTTTCACTGTCACCAGCACGGACATTATGCCACTAATTATCCGCAGAAGAAGAAGAACAAGCAAGTTGCTGGATCTGCAGCAGGAGACGCTCTAGCCTCGTAGTTTGAGCTTGATTTTTCATTGATCACATGCTTGGTATCAAGTGTGATAGGATCGGTATGGTTCTTGGACAATGGTGCGTCTTTTCACATGACAGGAGATCGAGATTTTTTTTCTGATCTAGAGTACAAAGATCTTGGAGTGCACATCGAGATGGGCGATGATGGTAGATACAGTGCGACCGGTATTGGTACCATTTCCTTTGAGAGGGAGTCTGGTAAACCCTTCGTATTGAAGGAAGTGATGCATGTTCCAGGATTGAAGAAGAATCTTATCTTTGTGGTGATGTTAGAAGACAAGGGATATGATGTTGTTTTCAGCGAGGGAAAGGATTTCCTGCGCAGCAAGACAACTGAAGAAACCTGGAAGATAGGGGTTCGAGTGAGGAACCTTCATCAGTTGCATGTAGATGGTTGTGCAGCAATGACATGCAAGGCAGAAGGATTGGTGAGCCGGGATGATGGCGAGCTGTGGCACAGGATATTGGGTCACCTTCACCATGGAGCCTTGAAGATACTGTAGCAGATCACTACAGGGCTTCCTAAAGGAACTCTTGCGCAGTCAGATCAATGCAAGGAGTGTACTTTGGGAAAGTTTGTGAAAGCCACCTTTCACGAGAAGGATAGTCACACCACGACGATCCTTTAGATAATTCACACAGATGTGTGTGGAACTTTCTCAGTAGCTTCGACAGAAAATCACAGGTATTATGTGATTTTTTTTTATGATTTCTCTCATAAGTGCTGGATCTTCTTCATGCAGAAGAAGAGTGAGACATACTCAAAGTTTTGTGAGTTCAAAGCACTAGTCGAGAAGGAGTTGGGGAAGAAGGTGAAGGATATTAGGAGCGATAATGGTGGTGAATACATCTCTGGCGAGTTCAAGAATTTCTGCAGTGCAGAAGGGATTCCAAGAGAGCTCATAGCTCCCCATAACCCACAGCAGAACAGGGTTACTGAGCGGAAAAACAGAACGATCGTGGGTGCTGCACAGGCGATGTTTCATGATCAGGGCCTACCCCTTCACTTGTGGGCAGAAGCATGTCATACTACAGTATATGTGCAAAACTGTTGTCCTCATAGGATACTTGGCATGAGTACACCTGAGGAGGCTTATTCTGGTAAGAAGCCTGATCTTTCTCATTTGAGGATTTTTGGTGCTAACATTTGCATGCATGTGATGAAGGATGCCAGGAAGAAGTTGGAGCCAACCGCAGAGGTTGGGATATTTGTGGGGTACACTGATACACCCCACAACTATCGTGTGTATTTTCCAAACAATGGTAAGATTGTTGTGCGACAGGATATAAAATTTCAGGAGGAGAAAGCCATGAAGTGTTCGCTTGAGAGGGAGCCACATTTGCATGCATATGAGGAGCTATTAGTTCCTAAAGGTAAGCTTTAGGATGTGGATCAGCCACAGGACAAATTTCATAGAGTGGAAGAGACCACTCATGCAGCGCCAACCATCAGAGGGCGAAAGCGCTTGACAGAAGCTGAGCGACTGGCTCAATATGCAGAGAAAGTTGTAGGACCACCTACAGCCCAATGCAGGCAGAGACAGTCACCTAATCGGTACACTAGATACATGGCTCTTACGAGCAAATGTGTTGTGACTGAGCCATCTTCTTTCGAGGAAGCTGTGGAGGATCCCGCATGGGTAGACGCCATGGTGGAAGAGTATGATTCGATTGTCATAAACAATGCATGGGAGATTGTTCCTAGACCGGAAGGGAAATCAGTGGTGGGTTCGAGATGGATTTACAAAGTTAAGCAGGCAGCTGACGGGTGTGTGGAGAAATACAAGGGAAGATTTGTTGCCCGAGGCTTTTCACAGATAGAGGGGATCGATTATGAGGAGACCTTTGCACCTGTCACAAGGTATTCTTCCATGCGGACAATTCTTGCTCTCTCAGCACAGATGGGGTGGCACATTCATCAGATGGATGTGAAGACTGCGTTCCTCAATGAAGTCATTGAGGAGGAGGTGTACATTGAGCAGCCCAAAGGTTTTGAGATCTTCGGCAACGAGTTGCATGTGTGTAGGCTCAAGAGAGCATTGTATGGGTTGAAACAAGCACCACATGCTTGGTACACACGGATAGATAGTTATTTCATCAGACTTGGATTCTCCAAGAGTGAGGCGGATCCTAACCTATACCAGATTGTGGTGGAGGGTAAGTTGCTTATCATTGTACTTTATGTAGATGATTGATTCTAACAGGTGATGAGTTGTTGATACTTTCATGCAAGGATGATCTTACTAAGGAGTTTGAAATGAAGGGCTTGGGCCTCCTTCGTTATTTCGTGGGATTGGAAATTTGGCAGCGCAGTGATGGACTATTTGTTTCTCAGGGTAAGTATGCTCGGGAGATACTGGAGAAGTTCAACATGCATGGCTTCAAGCCTGTTGATACTCCTCTTCCTGGAGGTTGGAGGAAGGAGGATGCCACTTTAGTAGAAGAAGTGGATGCCACTGTTTATCAACAGTTGGTGGGGTCGCTTATGTATCTGGTCAATACACAACCCGATATATGCTATGCTATTAACCAGCTTTCACAAGCTATGGTTAAGCCAACCAAGATCTTCTAGAAGGAAGGCAAGCATGTATTGTGTTATTTGAGAGGCACATCGGGATATGGATTGTGGTACAGACAAGAGGATGAGGTGAAGCTATGTGGCTTCACAGATGCAGATTGGGTAGGGAGCCCAACGGACAGAAAGAGCACATCAGGAGGGGTCTTCAGTATCGGGTCGACAGCGGTTTCTTGGTACAGCAGGAAGCAGAGATCCTTGGCACTCAGTTCAGCAGAGCCCGAGTATATGGCAGCAAGTTTGGCTGCATGCGAGGCTATATGGATGAGGAAGATCATGGTCGGTTTGTTCGGTTCTTACGTGGAGCCTACTATGATTTACTGTGATAACCAGAGTTGCATTAAACTCTCAGCTAATCATGTATTTCATGATAGATCTAAGCACATTGACATCAGGTACCATCATATCAGAGATTGTGTGCAGCAGAGAATCATGTTACTTTCATACATTCCAACGGAGGATCGGGATGTTGATATCTTGACGAAGGCGCTCACCAGGAGCAAATTCGAATACCACTGAGGCAGGATAGGGGTTGCTGATAATCCATATCTTGTTGAGAGGGAGTGTTGAGAATGCAACAAGATGATGGAGCTTAGTGGAAAGGAGTCGCCTTCACTAAGTGGGCCCGCAGGCAAATTATGGCGCAAAGTATATTTTTAGACTATGTCTATTTTTAGACATATGGATCATGGTCTATGAGTTGCAGGATGCTTTTTATGGATGATTGATCATGTTGGGAAAAATAGATGGACTTCTATTTCTGGTTCACAGCAATGTGATCAAAGTCTATTTTTAGACTACCAAGCTAAAAATAGAAAAGTCAAATATTATTGTCTCATAATAATATTTAGACTATAAACATTATCTTATCCTCTTGAAGCACTTCAGTTTGAGCTAAAGATGTGGCACATGCAGCTGTCAGAAGGAAATACGCTTTTCTTGTGAGTCAATTGAGCTATTGCATGCAGGACATCAGTTAGAACTAATGTGATTGAGTTCTATGGAGTTGGATGTGGAGTTGATGGAGTTGTGTTCAGTTTGACTTGGTTAAACTAGTTGTAATTAGTCTAACTGCAAATAGACTAGTGATGAGTGATGTGAATTAATTGATTAAATTAATTCACTAATTATTAACTCATAATGCAACTGAAGGATACATCAGTTAACTCAGTGCATGTACAGTTCAGTGGAGACAGGTGTTAGAGGTTGAGATTGCTATCAGTTGTGACTATAGTTGTGCATGAGATCTTGCACAATCAATGGATTGAGTATGTCCATGATGACTGCCCAGTAAATGCCCAGTGAAATAGCCTGTGCTCACGTGATTTTCAGTGTGAGTGATTTTCACTTGGTATTATGTGCAATAGAGGCAGGCAAAGCAGCGGAGGAGATTTGAACCTGTGACTTGTTCGAATCTGAGCTAGTTTTGTGTGTAACAGGTGGAGATAGTGTTGGATACTTGTGAGGAGTATTGTACTATGTATTGTTACATGTTCTCAATCATTAATATACAAATAGTGTGGGGTTTTCAGTTGTATGCTTTCCCCGGGTTACATATTGTGTTAATGTGTGCATGCGATTGATGTTTCATTGTTTTTTATGCTGCTAAATTGATGATCAACGTAAAGGAGGTTATGTATTATGCATGTATTCCGCAATAGTGTATAATCGGGATAATCTCTGTGAATAAGTGTCATATTATTCAAAATTTATACAGAAACTCCTTCACATATCCATAAAACTTGCAGTCTTCATATTAAAAAACACACGAAATGAGTTTTTCAAAATAACAGAGCAATAGTCTGAGCTTAATATATGAGGAAATTCGAACTCCTTCTGAGTTATTTACACAGGTATTTATAAGAAAATTATGCAACTGTTTGTGGAGAAAAATAAGCTACAATCAAAAACACGTAGAAGACAGGAACACAAAATTTTCTTCCTCGGCTGCTGGAGACATAAATCCAAGATGATGGTTGTTGGATTCGGTTGCACAGATGGTTGTTGGATTCCATGGGTTCAGGAAGTTGTTTCGGATAACGCTTTCCATCACTGTAAAATGTGTTGATTATCCATAAAATAGAGTCATGTTGCCTTCGATCTCTACATTTGACTTCTCCATTGACCGGAGTCTTCTACCATCTTCCTTGTCGACCTGGGCTAGGTGAATAGGACACAATCCATGTCACGATGATTTCCAAGCTGCCCATGTAGTTAGCTTCTCCTCCTAACACCTGGAACCTGTTAAATCATGTAAGTAGTTGCGGAACAACTGATTAGCTGCAGAATTGTTTGCGTTCCATAGCTAAAAGACAAAAATTTATTCAAATAGCAAAACATAAAAGCATAGCATGTAAATCATTAAATTTCCTCCTTAAGGTAATATATATTGGTCATTGATGATAGGAATGCATTTCTTCATGGAAAAACAAAGAAAAAGGGATGAGAAGAGTTGTTAGGGAAAGAGAAGTTTTGAGGCTCAACAAGTAGAATTAGAAGCTACAGGAGCATCTGGAGGAACCAACACCATTTGGGATAAAATAAAATGGGAATTAATGACCCAAAAAATCAGCAGACATTAGATTTGAACAGAGTTGAGAAATCTCAATACAAAAGAACAGTATAGCATTATAAATGTGTACTCCCCAAATCACTATAGAGAGAAAGAACAATGTTGGAAATCAGTTAAAGAAGAAATAACAGAGAGACAAAGTGGGAACTTAATCCTGGGAGGAGACTTAAATCTGATAAGGAATATAGAAGAAAAATTTGGCGGAATCTTCCACAACGATCCGTCAAGAGAAGCTCTTGAAGGAATAATAGAAGAATAAAAATTAATAGACATTCTGCCAAGCAATGGAAAATACACTTGGAACAACAAAAGAATAGGAAAAAACAACATAAAAGAAAGGTTGGACAGAATTCTTATTCATGAAAGCATAGCAACTGCTTATACTCCTGTGAAAAGTAAAATTGTTCACAACTCAGCTTCAAATCACAAGTCGGTGGTGCTAACCTTGGGAAAGTTGGAAAATCAAGGACCCCTTCCCTTCAGATATAATTCAATTTGGGACAGCAAGGAATATTTTGGCAAACAAATAAAGGACATATGGAAAAAAGTGTTACAGGATCTCCCCAGTATGTTTGGGAAACTAAGCTAAAGAACCTAAGGATGCACTAAAAAAATTTGGCAAGAGAAAATAATCACCGGGACAAAGCTAAGAAAATCGAATTGCAAAAAAAAATGGATAACCATTGCAAGGAAAAAGAGAACAAGGAAGAAATTAAGCAAGATCATATACAAGAAAAGGAAATATATGTGGAAATATATAAGCAAAAGAGGCAAGAAGAAGAGGAAAGCAGACTGAAATCAAGATGCCTCTGTCTAAATTCCAGAGACAAAAATACAGCCTTCTTTCATAATAGATTGAAAATAAGGAGGTCAAAAAATCAGATTGAACAAATTCAAGTAAATGGTAAAGAAATAAAAGGAGTTGAAGAAATAAAAAATGCAGCCTATAAACACTTTAAATAACTCCTCTCAACAAGTGACCAGCAGGCAGCTAATGAAGAAATTTTGCAGCATATAAAAAAAAATTAAAAAAAAAAAAGCGACCAGCAAAACAGGGAATTAGATAAATAAATTACTGAGGAAGAAGTCAGATAAGCTGTGTGGAATCTCCACCCTGATAAGGCACTAGGTCCAGATGGGGTTTACAATGGCCTTTTATAGACAACATTGGGAAATTATCAAAAAATATCTAATGAGAATGCTCAAAAATGCTTTCCAAAAAAAAAAGATCGGAGGAAATACAAAATCCTCCTTCCTAGCCCTCATTCCCAAAGAACCCAATCCTAAAACCTTTAACAAATATAGGCCAATCTCCCTTTACAACTTGTCTTATAAGATACTCACCAAAATTCTAGCAAATAGAATGAAAAATTACTTCGGAAATAATTTCAGAAAACCAAGAAGGATTTGTCCCCAAGAGGCAAATCACAGACAATGTGATAATTGTTCAAGAGGCTATTCATAGCAATATCCAAAGAAAGGAGAGAGGAATGATTGTTAAGTTAGATATGGCTAATGCTTTTGATATAGTTAACCATAACTTGCTTGCAGCAGCTCTCAAAAAGTTTGGCTTTTCATTAAACTTCATAGAGATTATCCAGGCATGTATATCAAATCCATGGATAGCCCCATTAATCAATGGACGGCCCAGTAAATTTTTCCAAAGCACATGAGGGTTGAGGCAAGGCTATCCGCTTTCTCCATTCTTTTACATCATCATTGCTGAATCACTGAGTTCTTTGCTGGAAAATCAAAGAAAAGAGAAAAATAACAGGGATCCAAGTATCGAGAGGAGTCAAAGATATAAACCACTCTCTCTTTACAGATGATACCCTTCTCATAGATGAGGTATCCTACATTACAGCAAGATGATTCAAAAAAGTCTTGGATGAATTTCTCTTAGCTTTGAGAGGAATTTTAAACAACACCAAATGCAGAATTTTATTGTTGGAATACCCCAACAAAAACAATGCAGCGTATCTCACAAATACTGGAAATAACTTTACAAATAAATTGGAGCCACTTCACTTATCTTGGGCTGCCCTTAGCAAAGTAAGTGGTAAAATCATAAGTCTGGAACAAGCAAGTGGAGAGAAGGAGGGAAAAAATTCAGAACTAGGGAGTGATGTGGCTCAATCTGGCAGGAAGAGTGACACTGATTAAAGCACTTCTCTCAACCTTGCCTATATATCAGTATGTAATCATTATGGCTCTGGCAATTGCCCACAAGCAAATGGAACTGATAATTAGAAGCTTCCTCTGGCAAGGAGGAAAACAAGATAATAAAAAATTCAGCCTTGTTAGATGGGAGCAAGTTACTCTTCCCTATGAAAAAGGAGGTATAGCAATATGCCTACCAGGACTAATGAACATTGCTCTAGGGACAAAAATTATCTGGAGAATGATAAATGGGAACGGTCACTAGTGGGAAAAACTTCTAACAATGAAATACTTAAATTGTCATAGAACAAAGCTGCTCACTGATATTATTCCAGACAGGCCATGCACCCAAATCTGGAAATTGGTTAAAATGATAATACCTCTTATTAGAGATCAAATATCCAAAAATCCAAGGAATGGAAAAAACAATTTCTATCTGGGAGGACAGAATAATGGGGAAAAATCCCTTAAATTAGCAGCAAATTTAAGAGGATTTCAGAGATGGATGGAAGATCAAAGTCTTAACACTCTTTATTCTATTCGGATTGGGATCAGAATAATTGGGTAAGATGGAAAAAGTTGGCTACACCACCAAGACTAAAAAGTAAGTGGGAAATTTTAAAAGTTCATCTGGCAGGGGCAGCGCCCATCAACAAAGAAGAGCAGGATGACTTTGTTTGGGACCCAAATGGAGGGGATTACACAGTGAAATCGGGGTACAACCTCCTCCAAAAACTTCACAATCAAAATGATTGGAGTCTTTGGAAGGCAGCTTGGAAATCAAAGAGTCTGCCCAAAATTAAAGTCTTCACCTGGACCCTTCTCAAAGGTAAAATTCTTACCTCTGAAAATTTAAAAAAAAAAAATGAATACAAGGGCCCTCAAAATGTGTCATGTGTCAAAAGGAGGAAGAAACAATCCAACACCTCTTCATAAATTGTATGGTGGCGAGAGAGTGTTGGAAACAGGCAACAAGTCCTTTGGAAATAAACATAAATCCAACAACTCAGTTGAAAACCCTTCATAAAAACTAGGATAAAAGCTACCCATATACAAAGAAAAAAAAGGCAACAATAAATAGGATATGGAAATGTCTCCCTTCAATCCTGTGTTGGAAAATTTGGTTAGCCCGAAACAAATGCATTTTCAAAGAACAAAAGCCAAATTTAGGCAAGATCCTAGCAAAAACTTGGAGCCAAGTTGCAGAGATAATAAGTACAAATCGAATCTCAAAAATGGACCAGAACAATTTACAACAAGAAGAGTAAGACTGGTACAGCAAAGCAATGTTAGAAAACAAAACAAAAGCAAAAGCTATAGCAAAAAATAAAGAATTCACACAAACAAGAAATGGAAATTAAGATTGGAGGATAAATAATTTTCAAAATGGATGAAAGAACAGAAGGGACACATTCCTTTTTTTTATGGAACTGCAAAAAATAACCGCAGGGGTAGGCGGAGTTATACTAGATCCAAATGGAAAAAAATAATAATAAACTATGAATGGACCCTTGGAGAAATGACAAACAACAGGGCTAAAGCATACAGCCTTCTCCTAGGCACGAGGCTTTTAAATAAAAATGCAATCAAGGACCCTATAATAATAGGGAACTCAGTTATCATAATAGTTGCATTGGATGCCAAAAGGGACTTCAAAAGCATAGCCATCAACAAAATCTATCAAAGGATCAGAACAAGTTTTGAAAGTCTGGGAAAAATAACCATTAAGCATGTCCTGAGAAACCAAAATAAGGACGTTGATAACCATGCCAACAAAGCAATTGATAGACCAATTGGGATTGTCAAAGAGAATAATGAAGTGTATGAAGAAAGTATACCATGAGCCCCTCACTCAATATGAGGATCGAGAAAGAAGATATAGATCCGAAGAATATCACAAGAAATATTATGGGGGGGAATAAAAAAGAAGAATCAAAACATCAATTCAAGAAGGAGATTGCATGAGGAAAACAGAGATTATATGTCAGCAGAGGTTCTCAATTGTAATCAGCCTTGCTCAGAGCACATGATTCTCACAATCCCAAAAAAGCTACACTATATGATGAATCAAGATTTCAATTGTCCTCCTCTCCTGGGCGAAGACGGCATTAGTCATGTCAATCACGAACGCCTGGACCGTAATGGTATTGCAAGTAACAGTCAGGTCTCCATGGACACCTGTGCAGGCTCCCAAGCAACCCGAGACAGTATGGAAACCTACAGCAGCAAGTCTCTCCTCCTCCCTGAAACCAATAAATTAGGAACAGCTCGCACTCCTCAACAGAAACCACAAAACACTGAAGAAATGACGCAAAGTCAGAGTGAGGAGACAGATGAAGAATCAACGCACAGGAACCGTTGGATCTCGGAGATCAACGGACGAGGTTGAAGGAAATGAGTGGCCAAGATTAAATCGCGTAGACTGGTGTCAAGAAATGAACGGCGGTGATTGACTTAAGTAGTAGCGGAAGAGGAACCCAGAGAAGCCGTCACAGCCGTCGATGGTAGAAGATCTACAGTCATTGGGTGCTAACAAGCTCGAGCGTTAGTCAAAGGGAAAGGCGGGTTTATAAGCAGGAATGGTATTTCAGGATGAGAATAAGCGGTAAGCGGTAATAGGAGGGAGTCACCTGATTCCACTCACCGATGGACACATAGCAAGAGGGTGGAGTGAGAAAACCGCTTTATTGGGCAAGTATTCTCTGTGCGGTTCGCCCACCCGAAATCTCTTATAGCTATTGGATCTATCACGAGATGATTGATGGTGGAGTAGTGACGTGCAAGTTGTTTAATCAGCGATCGGAGGTGTCTGTCAGATCTGATGGAGGAAAATCTATGGTGGAGATTGACCCTGATAAAGGTAAGCATTGATAAACGTGTCAAGGCTATGGAAAAATGGAAAATTCATGTTTATTCCCACTATTCGAGGATAAAGGTTTATGGGTTAAGTCTGCATTAACCAAAGTTAAGTGCGGGTATGGCTTTCATGTGAGGCTTAAGGAGATCAAGTCAATATTTGGAAAGTTATCCCTCAACTCAGAAGCATGACACCAACAACAGAGGGAAAAGAAGAGAACGTATAAATCTCAGGGCCCACACCGGGATCAAGGAAATTACAATCATCATCGAAAAACAGAGTAAATAAATGGCTTGCAATCCTCTAGAAAAAGCAGAAGAAAAAAAAATATAACTTGCAGGGACAATTGTTTCATGATTGGACACTTCAGACGTATACCACTATAGTTTTTGAAGTGTTACACAGCAATTTGTCACCGTTTGTCACCGTCCCTGTTACCCCTCACCCGCACACTGGAGGACTCATTCCGGGACCTATGAAAAGTGACATGACTTGAAACCACTTGCATCATATTCCTCTAAGTATGAGCTTCATATGCCCTGAAGACATCTCCTGAAAAATACCCATGAAAACAGCTCTTTTTGCATCAGCGCGGTTCCACAGTTCACTGTTCGCGCCAATGAGGGAAATCCTCTAAAAAGGGTGCGCCATTGGCGCTCTGTCTCAGAGTCGCACTTGCGCCAACCGAAATTGAGTAAAGTTTCTAACCAACAAGCTTCCGAAGGTTCTCTTCAACCCATTCATCAACTAAATCTATGTTAAGCTAGGATGGTTTGGCTTCGAATCTCCATAGAAGGGAAGTGGTTCGCCACCTTTCATGGAAGTTTCCAAGTGATAAAGCCAATCACATGAATAATTTGGTTGATCCTATCTCTTTCCTCTCTATCTATAAAAGCTTGTCTCTATGCCTTGAGCAAGCTAGTAGTTCTAGTCAATAGTTCCAGCATAGTGATAGAGAGTTTGAAGCTGCAAGAGCCTTCTTTTCACCCATAAGGCCAAATCTAAGTAAGGAGATTCTTGTCACCCAAAGAGAGAGAGGCTTGTTCCCATCCCAACAAGCTTTGCAAGACTTGTGTAGCTGACTACCCAGCCAAAGGAGGATTTGACGTCAGAACAATGGTTGTATTCTTCTTTGTTATTTATCAATAATAGATGACTATCATTATGGTTCCACTCTCATTGTCTTATGTTTGATGTTGAGTTATATCTTTTCTGACTGATATATAATTGCGTCTACTAGATTTTATGCTTGTATTCGTGTTGTTCTTTGCATGTGCAGGTGTCCAATCACGGAGATCGTGGGGATCGTGACCGGCCGAGGCAAAGGAACGAGAGCGACATCTCTTCTACGAACATTAGCGTTGGAATCCAAGTAGGTTCTCACCATCTACTTTTTATTTTCAATTAGGAACTTGCGTGATAGCATTGTGTGATTGTTGCTAGACCCGGTCTGGGCTAGTAGGGATCGTCTCTGTCCGCAGAGAGGATTTACCTCCACAACATGAAGTTTATAGAAACAAGGTTGTAAAAGTAGTTGTGGGGACTGCGCTCCCATTTTGCGCACTACTTTTGAACCAGCCCTCCTCTGAATGTACAAGGAACTAGCTTCCTTTCCCTTTTTTTTTTCTTTTTTTTGCAATATATAAAAAGTAACCGACTATTAAAAAAATAAAAAATAAAACATTATGAACTTCTATTCTAATGTGTATACATCGAATTCTAATATTAGTTTCACCATTTTATTTGTGTATGTACATATAATCAATATGACATGCTAAATATATCAAGATTAAAATAAAAATAAAAATAAAATAAATGTTGTCATGATATTCAAGAATTATACATTTTCATATTTAGTTAAAGCAAAGTATGGTAATGATGTCTACCATCACCAGTGATGTGAGCACATAAGAACCATACATTAAAAAAAAAGAACTATAATTTCCTTTCAACTTTGCCACCTTATCTATTTACTCGCTTTGTACAAAAAATATTCACAAAACCCACATCGTAGTCCATGTGAAGAGAATAATTTACCTTCAATATTTTTAACTAAAGTAATATATAAATAATATTGACTACTAATTTATAAGTTATGTTATCATACAAGTCGTTAAAAATGACAAGAATGGAGGTGCTTATTTCAAATAAATTCTCATTAAGTAGCATCAATGTCTCTCTCCATTTATTGTGATCTGTTTGTTCTCATGCCTTAATTGTTGCAAAACCATTCTCATCTTTTTTTGTTTTTATTGTTTTTTTAAATCTTATCTCCTATCCATATTGTCTTTAGTAACGATTTCAATATGATGCTATTAACATTAATGGACAACATTCCTTATATTTCAGCAACCCATCAATATGTTTTTTAAACATATTTGTACAAAAAATTATTTACCTTTGATGTTTCAATGAGTTTCTATCATTCCATTTCTACCTTGTAAGAAACAATATTAACAACTAAATCTTGGAAAAAACTACATTATTCACTACCCAACCATATTACAAATCTAAATGTAGTGATTTTACTATGAAAATTTGTTCCTTTACAACATCATCCCTTTGAAAAAATGCATCTATGATCTTCTTACATATAGGTTTAACATAAATATTCTTGATAATGTGGACATTTCCCATAAAGTATGACTCCATGACATAGTGTGTTTTATATTCACATTGATGCTTATTTATTTCTCGAGTACTAAATATTCAAAAAGGGGTTCTATAAATCATTTTAAAACAATTTCCCAATAAGTTATACTTGGATCCCAATATCATCCCCCTCCCTTGTAAATCCCTTTCATCCTTAATGGGATATATATTCCCAAGGAAAACATCATAGAATTCCCTCTTCCCTAGAATATCTAAATAGAGGGTGGCTAAATTGTTGATGATAGTGATAGTTGGTAACCCAATATGATTCAATTGGACATGAAACTCAAATATACTAGAATTAAGGACCTCATGATGAACTCGACCTTGAAACAAAGCATTCAAACTTATTAGGCTAACCCACTAATCTATTTTTTTCTCTGAATAATACTTCATGGGATTCCTCCCTCATCCCCAAAAATATTTGGGGGAGGAAAATGTCAACCTACAACTACATAACCTAAAGCGATTTGACCTAATTTTAACTTGTGACCTAGTGTCACCCCATCAACAACATCCTTTTTGTGAAATAGTTCAACCAATTCATCTTGCTCCTATTGCAACCATATTGAAATATATGTTCTATTTCATTCTTTATTTTTTACGTCTCAGTTGATCTCTTTAAATGTAGGTTTATTAGTTGAGGTTTCCTTCTAGGTAAGTTTGGAATACCTTCAAGTAACAAATGCCAGAAATTAATAGGAGGTTACCACTTTTCATCTCAAATTAATGTATTCTATTGCAAATCTGGTGTGTCATTAGCAAGTTGGAATTTGAATTATTAGAATCATCTGATATCGATTATCTTATAGTTAAAAATCATTAGATGTGGTTCTACATAACTCTTGAATTTGAATATTTCATCGATTAGATATGGGACAAAGCCTACTTTGGTACTAACATTATCTATAAATGACCATCATCTCAAGTCGTGAGAAATTTCTTTCCACTTCCTTTAAGTTGATAACCTCCCATAAGTTCCATATGTATCTTCATATGCATGTTAAGTTAGGAGAAAACCAAATTCAAATATTTCAAAAACACTCCTACAAGCCAAGTCTTCTTTTAATTCTATCCTACCCATTGCAATTCTCTATTTTCTAACCTTGAACTTAGAAAAAATAAAAAATCCCCTTTATAATTGATACCTTTGAGGGTTTCACTATTATCGAAAACTTACCTTTCACATGTAATCTTCTCCAAGCCTAAGTGATCGAAATTCCCACCTTCCCAACTTCAACTATGCCTATTGGTTCCTCTACCAACTTCATGACTTATTTTCTAATTGCTCAATGTCTAATGGTGTTGCAACCAAAGTGCCATGCGCCCAATAAGTGCTCTTGCTATGCCCAACTACCTAGAGTGCTCAACATTGCATCCAATTATGCCCAATGTGCCAAAATGTGTCTAAGTGCATCCAATGGATGTGAATCTAATGAATGCATGCTTTGATTATACTTATGGACAATTAGAGGAAATTTTAACTCAAAAATAGCCACTTAAGAAAAAATTAAGAAATAAATAAAATAATGCCATGTAGACAATTTTTAATATATAACTGTTATGTATTTTTATCAAAATGACCCAAATAAATGTCATGTTTATCAAAATAATTGTATATTTATTTTATATTTAAATTAATTTATTAGCACAATATTTTATAAAATTTAAGTTATAATTGAATTTAGGTTTCTATGATCCATATCATGAAAAACAAGAAAACTTTTAGTAAAAATCACATCATCATAGCATTGTCGACGTGTTTCGAACCATCCAGTGTGGATCATCGTCAAGACAAGATGAAGAACCAGATCTTGGCATCAAGTTAAATAGATGAAGATAAAAAAAATTAGCTGTTATAATATAACAATTTAATTAAATTTAAATTCGAATCACCCAATTTAAAGTTAAAAAATGTAAATTTAAAATTTAAATTAGTTATGCGTCATTAAAAATAAATATATATATATAAAATTACCCAAATAAATGAAATATTATCAAAATAACCATATATATTTTATATTTAAATTAATTAATTTATACAAGATTTAATAAAATTTAAATTTAGAAAGTAAATTTAAAATTTAAATTACTTATGTGTCATTAAAAACACACTCAACCCATGATTTACCCTTGATTAAAAATTATTCTGGATATTATAATTTTTATAGCATAAGATATTAAATTTTTTTTAATATTAGTTATGGGTCACATGGGCACCATTTACGCTTAAGATAGGTAAATTATATTATTAAAAAAATTGTCGATGCCTAGCCACACCTGTATCTCTTTTGAATTTTAAAGGATTTTGATTGGTTTACACATCATGACATGGAAATTCAATGTTAACTTTTTAAAATCAAATTTCCTCTAATAAGCTTGTACCCTGTTCTAGCTCAAAAATGACCCTATATTTTTTAAGCTATGGGAGATTTTGGATATGGTTATGTATGTTACTAGGTGAATTTTGAAAGTCTTGTTAGGAGAAAATTTTAGAATACAGATCCTATCCTCCTTTGGTTGGTATCTAGTTCTTTGGGGATGTTCTCATTTAATATGAACAATTTGTCATCATAGATTAAAGACATTAGCTCCACTATAAAAATTAAGCAAGGATACCTTATGTGTAATAGTATTCAAGATTGGGTATTAACAAGTGGTGGTTCTTAGAGGTGGAAAAGTACATCTTCCTCCTGTCCAACATCACCATGTCTGCCTTTCCAGAGATATTTAATAAAATTTAAGTTATAATTGAATTTAGGCTTTTGTGATCCATATCATGAAAAAACAAGAAAACTTTCGGGCAAAATCACATCATCAGAGCTTTGTCGACACATTTCGAACCATCCATTATGGTTCATCGTCAGGACAAGATGAAGAACCAGATCTTGGCATCAAGTTAAATAGATGAAGATAAATTTTATTAGCCGTTATAATATAACAATTAGATTTGACTAAATAAATATTATTTATTAATAAATAATATTTTAATATAAAGAAATAATTGTTAAAATATAGCAATTAATATTGAATTAAAGAAAATAATTAGGAAAAGTAAAGTTTTAATGAAATGATATCTAAAATAAAAATAATATTTAGGTCAAGTCTAAATAATAAAAGTAAAACAAGTAAATTAAAAATTTTAATTAAATTTAAATATGAATTACCCAATTTAAAGTTAAAAAATGTAAATCAAATTTCCTCTAATAAGCTTGTACCCTGTTCTAGCTCAAAAATGACCCCTAGATTTTTTTAAGCTATGGGAGATTTTGGATATGGTTATGTATGTTACTAGGTGAATTTTAAAGGTTTTGTTAGGAGAAAGTTTTAGAATACAAATTCTATTCTCCTTTGGTTGGTATCTAGTTCTTTGGGGTGTTCTCATTTAATATGAACAAGTTGTCATCATAGATTAAAGACATTAGCTTCACTATAAAAATTAAGCAAGGATACCTTATGTGTAATATTATTCAAGGTTGGGTATTAACAAGTGGTGGTTCTTAGAGGTGGAAAAGTACATCTTCCTCCTTTCGAACATCATCATGTCTGCCTTTCCAGAGATATTTAATAAAGTTTAAGTTATAATTGAATTTAGGATTTTGTGACTAGATGCGGGTGAAATTAATGAAATCTAAAGCTCTTAATGATGAACGGACAAGCATGGTACTGCCAGCTGCAGATAAACGTGGCATCCCAGGAATTCATCCGGTGCAAGATGGATAATATTAAGCGAGGCAGATTTGGTAGGATTTCTGTATTAATGGCTCGCTCCGTCCAAGGTGAAGCTATAGCTGTTATAATCATGGCGCTCTGGGCTATCCTTCCCACTATTAGTGTTCAACCTTCATGCTCCAGGCTCTGGCTAGCTGTGGGTCTTGGTGGAAAGCTGGTCTCTGCTAACAGAGGCAAGCTTCCTGTCTGCACCCTGCCCTCCTGTCTGTGGTTTTGTTCTACTAAGGGTCTTGATGGTAGGTTAGTCTCTGCTATCAGCGGTAAGCTTTCAATTTCCCTTGAGGTTAGAATTGTGCCGCCCTCATCGTACTCTCAGACCTGTCTTGTGTGATCGAAGTGGTTCCCTGTGTTGTTTTATAGCCCTCCTGACATCGCCCCTAGTCTTATTGTGCCTCCCCCTCATCACCTCAACATGGTACGCCAGCGTATGAGGAGTCACTCCAGGGGATGCCGAGGTGGCCGAAGGCGTTCGAAGGCTAGCTGTTCCGTGGATCCTGCCCTGCCTCCTATTAATATCCCCCCCTCTCCAGTGGATTCGCCTCCTCTTAGCCTTGCTCGCAGGCCGATTCCGAACAGCGCGTTTCAGATCACTCACTTCAAGTTTCAGAGCAATCTCAATCGACCAATGATCACTGCTCATATCACTATTATCCTCTCTGAGGAAGAAAACCCGCTTCATCCTATGGTGCGCGTGGCATCTGAGCCTTCTTAGAGCAGTGAACAGTTCGCGGCAGAGGGAAGCCCGGAGAATCGGAAGGGAAAGATGCTCGATAGAGGTGATGCTCCCAGCGTTACTCTGCCTCTTGAAGCCTTTGTCCCGGTGGACAGGGATGGTAATTCCATTGCCACTCATCACCCCAAGGCGAACCCAGAGGGCGAGAAGGCAGGAAATGAAGATATGTGGATTGGAATTGTGTGTCCGGTGGTGGAGGAGCCTCCGAGTGAGGACGTGGTTGTATAAGGCCACCTGGGCCTGCCCAAACTTTTTTGGTTTTGCTGATGTCTCATATGGTCAAATTCAGGCAGTTTTGATTGCAGTTCTGGTTCAGCATCTACAGCCAGATGGTTTTGTTATTCCTCTCGGGCAGTGGCAGTATAAAGATCTTTTGGGTAGCAAGGGAAAGTGTTTGTCTTGCTTTCAGGCCTCTCCTTATGTTATGTTGGTCTATCTCTGGTTTCTACATCTGTCCTCTAGCTTTCTATAATTGGTTCTCCCAAGTTCTCCCTATACTGGGGTAATTTTGCTGCGTTGAGTGTTCTCGAGTGATGTCATCCAAGGCCTCAACTCCTTGTAATATTATTTTAATTTTCAGTTAATAGAATTAGTCTTTGCCGAGAAAAAAAAATTAGGCTTTTGTGATCCATATCATGAAAAACAAGAAAATTTTCGGTAAAAAACACATCATCAGAACTTTGTCAACGCGTTTCAAACCATCCAGTGTGGTTCATCATCAGGACAAGATGAAGAACGAGATATTGGCATCAAGTTAAATAGATGAAGATAAAAAAAAAAAAAATAGTCGTTATAATATAACAATTAGATTTGACTAAATAAATATTATTTATTAATAAATAATGTTTTAATATAAAGAAATAATTGTTAGAATATAGCTGTTAATATTGAATTAAGGAAAATAATTAATGAAAAGTAAAATTTTAATGAAATGAATATCTAAAATAAAAATAATATTTAGTTCAAGTCTACATAATCAAAGTAAAACAAGTAAATTAAAAATTTTAATTAAATTTGAATTTGAATTACCCAATTTAAAGTTAAAAAATGTAAATCAAATTTCCTTTAATAAGCTTGTACCCTGTTCTAGCTCAAAAATGACCCCTAGTTTTTTTTAAGTTATGGGAGCTTTTGGATATGGTTATGTATGTTACTAGGTGAATTTTAAAGGTCTTGTTAGGAGGAAATTTTAGAATACAAGTTCTATCCTCCTTTGATTGGTATCTAGTTCTTTGGGGATGTTCTCATTTAATATGAAAAAGTTGTCATCATAGATTAACGACATTAGCTCCACTATAAAAATTAAGCAAGGATACCTTATGTGTAATATTATTCAAGGTTGGGTATTAACAAGTGGTGGTTCTTAGAGGTGGAAAAGTACATCTTCCTCCTTTCCAGCATCACCATGTCTTTCTTTCCAAAGATATTTAATAAAATTTAATTTATAATTGAATTTAGGCTTTTGTGATCCATATCATGAAAAACAAGAAAAATTTCGGTAAAAATCACATCATCATAGCTTTGTCGACGCGTTTCGAACCATCCAGTGCAGTTCATCATCAGGTCAGGATGAAGAACCAGATCTTGGCATCAAGTTAAATAGATGAAGATAAAAAAATTAGTCTTTATAATATAACAATTAGATTTGATTAAACCTTATGTGTAATATTATTCAAGGTTGGGTATTAACAAGTGGTGGTTCTTAGAGGTGGAAAAGTACATCTTACTCCTTTCCAGCATCATCATGCCTGCCTTGAGAGAATTCCCTATAATCCACACATTATTTCCCTCGCACTGTGTCAAACACTGCTCAGAATCAACTAGTGGTGTGCAATCAGTTTATGGGGATTTGGATATCTAGTTTTAGTTCTCTAGCGAACAAACATGAAGTTTCAACATGTTTTTACATGGTTAGAGATTACCTTACCCGCCACGAAAGTATATGGCTCCAACTTGTATTCCTTGTCACTTTGATAGTTTAAATGGAATTTCCTTATGTAGATACCATTGTTCGTAGGGTAGATAATGTTCACTTGAAAATTCAAGAATATTCATAAATAATGAGAAATTGTATATGTTAATGGGCGTATGAAAATGGCATTAATTTGTGTATATTCATCACATTTACTAATGTGGTTGCGCCACATGATAAAGATTAAGGTGACATTAATTTTGGTCATAATAGATGAGGACTTGAAAGATACAAACATTGTTATGGATTTCCTCAAATAGTTTCATATTTCATATGTGGATTCTATGTTAAATCCTTTCCATGTCCCAAGGAGAAGAACCAACTCACATGCTTGTGCTTAAATAATTTTTACAATAGTTAAATCATTGGGAACATTAAATACAATATAAGCTTCTCTATTTTTCCTATTTGAGCTTCTCTCAAGTTTAAATGATTTGTCAAGGCACTCCAACTTATTAGATTTTAGCTTCTATAGTGACTTTACAATATTTTTCCTTTTCTGCACTATGGATCCCATGCATTTTTTTTATAGAAATATTGTCTTTTGTTTCAAATTCACTTTATGGAAAAGTTTCTAATATCTATTAATGATTTTGAATATGAGTACCCCCGAACTAATATATTTTTGGGATTTTTGGAGGTTAATTTTATCTTTTATCATGGGATATGAATGTTGTGACACCTTGAATTTCTTTTGAATAGCGATATAAATGTCACATGAAGATAGCCTAAATCTGTGTGTTCAACAAAGTTTAGGAACTTAAACAAAATATTTTATATATGTGAACCTTTATGGATAAAAAAATGGTTGATTTGAGTTTTAGGCATCATAGAGGCTAAAGCATTAAGATACCACGGGGCCATATCTTTTTTATAGTAGATCAATTGTATTCACCACTCGTCTTGTAGATTATGTCTTCTTTTTCTTTGTCCATTTACTTATCTTTTGTAAATCAAAATATATTATCTTTCAATATCACTTGTGAACTTTGTATTGTTTTCTTATAGCCATAAAAACATATATTGCTGACTTGTTCTCCTTATTTTGTCTATGGACATCTTGAATATTTTCTCCATGCATAATCAATGATATACATGTTATTCTTTATGTTATATTGGTCTATTTTCAATATTATTGGTAGATATATCTCTTTTTGAAGTTTTTTAAATGGGTATGGCATTTATTGCTACCTTTTTGTGATAAAGATTTCTTTTCTTAGAAAAAATATATTCAAGGTATATAGTTGCCATGAATTATTGAACTTAGGTTGATATATCAACATGTTTCATGTATGCAATTATTTTCACCTATACTTACTTATAGGCTTTCTTTCTTATCAAAAGGTTTAAATATTGCCACCTTAACTTTCTTGATATTGTTCCGTAACGCCAGGGAATACTTGTTTACAGCATGGTGTTGGCATTGATGTCAATAGAGAGTCAACCGACCAACTATGTATTGATGTCAATATGTTAGTGAGCTTGTGTTGATGCTTAGAAGATTGATAGAGGTGTTTTGATGGTCTATTGGTGCTGCACAAAATGATTGAAGATGGCTTGAACTAGCTGAAGCATATCTAGGTAGTGAAGTTTGAGTTTTCCCTAAGTGAAGGTACAGACACAATTTAGAAATCGAAAAAAAATGTTTATAGTAAAGATCGCCCATATTTTCGTCTGTTAAATAGTGTCCATAGTCTAGATCAAGTATCAAGAACTAATGCTTGTTCTTGGTGGTTGGGAAAGGAAAATCCTTGGGCTAAACCCAATGAATCGCTCAAGGAATTTTTAATCATTGAAGTGTTTGAATTGGTCTATAATGATCACCAATAGATTTGTTCATTACAATGATTTGGTAGTTATAATGATTTGGTCATCAAGAAAGTGGAACACATTTTTGTTGATGTAGTCCAAATTGATCATTGGAAAATGAGTTTAAATGTGCCAAGCTATGGATTGACTGAAGGGTGGAAAAAGAACGATTGGTAGAGGTCGAAGGAACCTGTAAGACATGGTAGTGTGCTTAAAGAAAAAATATACATGTAGAGTGTGCATATAGATGCCGAGCATTGGATTGTTTAAATGTGGAGCAATGGAATGTTAGGATCATGGCTACCTACATTGTGTACTTGTAGGAGAGTGTTAATACTCCTAAGGATAAGTATTCAAATCATATTTGTATCCGCCTATGTGCTAATGCATTGAACATATAATTGTTAGAGATCAGATGGTTGATGTATTGGTACAAAGGTTCATTTGAATAGAGAACTAGTCAATTGCAACCTATTGTGTGAATGGCAGAGAAGTTGTTCAATCAAAGCTTTGAGTTGATGCTATGAAGAGATATCCCTGTATGTGAATATATTTGTGCATTGAACTTTAGATTGTATGGAAGATAGGTTGTTTTCATAAGGAATAATGTATATTGTAGTTGTTCAATATTTCTTGCTATGTTGTGAGCATTGTATTGCTGCATATGGCTCAGAAGTAGAGCTAATTGTTTAGTTCTAAATGATCGGTATGAATATATGCCTCAGTGTGGATAAAATTGATGTCATGGAAGGTTGAGTGGGATCATGAGTTTTGCATTGATGATGTATTGTTTCCATAGCCCTGTATTACATATGATGTTGCTAACCTTTCCATTATTGATGCTAGTTGTGGAGAGGGTCTATGTTGAGTGTTAAGTGCATGTATGTTGCTAGAATTGGAGGTATTTGTGTATTGGGAAGATCTATTTGACGAGTCAGGTTTTGTTAGTAACGACATGTTATGTGTGAGTTTCTTTTTTATAGAGGTTAATGGCTTGATGTGTTACTTCCAAGGATGTGATATGGTGTATTTGTGAGCAAACAGTGATTGTCATCATATTGATTGTGTGAGTAGAGATTGGTTGTGTATTGTAGAGAGGATTGTTTTTTTTTAATGTTGTTTTGAGTAGAGATATTTTGTGGGTCTAGTATGAAAATAGATGAAACAATATCCACAACATTTTGATGAAATATTCATGAGCCCAATTTGAAAATATATGAAAGGTGGTCCACAAGGGTTTGAAGATTGGGCCCTTTAGTGACAAGTGGTGGCTTTCTCAGGGAGTGGTGGCTTCCTTCAGGTGGTGGCCTAAGAAACTATTAGAAGTTGGGGCCTAAAACTAGTTGGGTCTTGCAATAGTTTGGGTCCTGTAAGAGGTTGGGGCCTGCAACAGGTTAGAGCCCACATAGTTGAGGAAATGGAGGTTTCCATCGGGTAGTGGACTAAAGCGAGTGGTTGCTTGTATATATCATAAGTCGCAGCTTGCACATTGGTGGTGGCTAGTGATTGATGTAAAATATTTTTTTAATAATAATAATAAGGCAAAGTAGTTAGAGGTTTTTCTTCCGTAAGGGTTTCCTCCTAATATCTAGTGTCTCTATGTGTTTGATGGTGTTTACTTGATATATGTTGTTCTCATGGTTTATGCATTCATGTATTACTTGTTGCTAATTTGATTTACAATGCATCTGTTATCTATTGTTCATATATATATATATATATATATATATATATATATATATATATATATATATATATATATATATATATATATATATATATATATGCTTATTAATTGTTGATTCAATTAATGGGTTGTAAAGAAAATGGAAAAGAAGTTTAATATGATCCATTATGCACAATAATGATTCAACTCCCCTCTCAATATTTTCAAGCTCCTAACAATTGGTATTAGAGCGAGTGTCTTCAGGTGCAACTTGACGACTGGAAGAAAAATCTGAGTAATTTTCTTTCTTGATGGATCATCAAGGTGTGTCTCTACTTAGTGCTGCAAGCTACCAGGCATGGAGAGAAAAGGTAAAGTCCAAGTTGTCAACTTATGGATCTGATGTTAGTATGTGAATGATGTGGTAAACATCCCCTTTCATCGAAAGTGCAATAAGAGAATGTCCAAGTAAAGTGCGTGATATATTACAATCTTCAAAATGCAAATTTGGAGAAGGTAATGGATCTGACTTCTGCAAAAGATATATGAGACAAATTGCAGATCTTGCATGGAGGAGACAATCATAGGAAAAATGGAGAGAAGAAGAAAAAAAGAAGAAAAAGAAGAAGGGATATCAAAAGATAGAGTCTCCACCTAATGAGGTCCATCCCCCTAGTGTGATTTCAACTAATCATCGTAAGGAGAAATCAGAAAATGGAGATACAAAAGAACCAGATGTGATGCAACAAAGCAGATCTGGAGGTATGAATGATGATGAGTTATTCCTGAGTTATGCATTAGATAGTTCTCATGGTAACCTTTCGTATTTGAACAATCAAGAGGATGATTTAATAGTTCTTAAAGTTGAACGTGAGTTAGCCATGATTGTAATTGATAAGATAATTGTTGAAGTAGGGAGACTAACAGCTATGTGTAGAGATAAAGAGAAATTAATGCAGTTTTTTGATGATAAGGATAATGAGCTCAAGGAATAAGTACTCAACTTAAATATCTAAAACGATGAAGTGAAAATAAGTAAAGATGTAAAGAGAAACCAAGTAAAAGAGATTGAGGTCCAGGTTGGAAAACTAGAAGATGAATTGGTATCAATGAGAAAATAACTAGAATAGAAGGAAAATCTGCTGAAATTGGAGAATAGCACGAAGGTTTTGGATAAAATCCTCAACAACCAAAGATATACCCAAGTTAAAGCTAGTCTAGGGTTTCCATAAGGGAGAATATAGCTCACAAGAAAATGCAAACAATAGTGGAGCACCTAAAAATTCTATAGTAGAAAATGGTAGAAGTGTGAGAAGCAAGAAAGGTAGCAAGAAACAACAAAGAAATGTGACAAGAGGAGCACCTGTGACTGTAAGACCATTCAATCCAAGAGCATATTATAGTATATCTAAAAAAATTCAAAGGAAAAGTAAAAACCCATTTGCTCCTTTGATGGATGAGGTTGAGTGTTACGTTTTCCATGACTTTGGACATGCTACAACTAGATGTAGAAGCATAATATTTAAATATAACCAACAAATTATGCAATAATATGGGTAGTTTTGGAAGCATAGGAGAGCATCAAATCTTAGGTATACAAATGAATTTTATGGTTATTGTTTTTCATGTAACCTGTTTGGCCACAAGATAGTTGATTGCATGTCTCATGCATGGAGTAGAGGTATGATCAACGCAAGGCATATATTTGACATGGTTAGTAGAATATTTGATCCTCTTACCTCATATATTGGTCATGTGAAGTGTTATACCTATGACAATCTTGGTCACATGGCCAAAGATTGTAATTTTTTTTTTGAAGAAAAAAAAGGAAAAAGGACAAGTTAATCCATAGCAAGCCTAATAGAAAAATAGAGGAGAATGCACATACTAGGAAGAAGTCTACCAAAACGTGGAAGAAGGAGCAACAACAAGTGAAGTAAATAAGCTAGTCCTCACTATAGTCTATTGTTATATGGTGTTTAATTAAAAAGTATTACAGAAGAGTAATGTGAGGCCTGCGTGGTCTTTAGGGTAGCTTGTGGTAGCAACATGGGAAGCATAAAGAATACAATAATATGAGTTTCAATAGTATAATGGTGTGATCAAGAGCCCAAATGAAATATCAAGTCTGTAGGATCAACAACAAATACAAAAGGTACATGAGCCCATGGGAAACTATGCATGCAATTAACGTTTCAAGGGTTACATGTTATTTTATCTTGATTCACTCATTCTTTTTGTAGTAGATCCATATTTTGTAATCATGAGAGAAAAACATGTAAAACAACCATGTATGTACTTGCTTATGATTTGGAAAGTTGGTTGCATAATCCTTGTCTCAGTCATGCATAGGCAAGAGAGTCACTTGTTTTAGGCATGCATATTAGTGAGTCATTTATATTAGCCATGTATGTTCATGTTTATAATTTGGCTATTAGTTGAGTAGCCCTTATGTTAGGCATTGCATTTAAGAAATTATTTATTTCAGCAATATATGCACTTGTGCATGTAGTGTTGTATTCTTGTAATCTCATTATTTAGCCGTGTACATTCTTTGTATACCATTGTTACCATTTGTAATTGTTGGTTGTGGAGTCATTGGTTAGTTTGTGTTGTCTCTTACATGTTGCAAAGAAGCATGAGATCCAAGATGTCAAAGTAGAGTAACAACAAATTGAATGAACAACAACTTGGAGAGTTGATTGCAACCCTAGTACGTGTTCAAAGGGAGCATGTAAATAAGAGGAATGCCATTGTTGGCATAGTTGAGTTGATGTCACAGTTTTGCAGATGCCACAAGAGTGCACAACAATTTTCCTTGGTTCTAATGTCTATTTTTGCACAATGTGTTGTAGTTGATTACTTGATCAAATAACACTTGGTATCAATGTCGTATTGTTTCAACATGGTGTTTCAGCGAGGTTTTGGCACCCTTTGTCATTGATGTCAAAGGGGGAGAATGAGACCAACCATTGGTGGAGAATGAGCCAACCAGTCAAAAGTGAATGAAGATTAATTTGGTGGCGTGGTTGTAGGTTTCCATCAATTCCAAAGGGTGGTATTGTTTTTATCATGGTGTTAGCATTGATGTCAACAGAGAGTTAGCCAACCAACTGTGCATTGATGTCAATATGTTAGTGGGCTTGTGTTGATGATCAGAAGATTGACAAAGGTGTTATGGAGGTCTACAGGTGCTTGGAAAGATGATTGAAAATGGGCTGAACTAGTAGAAGCAGATCTAGGCAGTGATTTTGAGTTTTCGCTATATGAAGGTATGTACATATTTTTGAAAGGACAAAACAACATTTTCAATAAGTATTTCCTGGATTGTTAGTTTCTAAATAGTGTCCATATCCCATATTAAGAGTGAAGAACCAACATTCGTTCCTATAGGTTGGGAAAGAAAAAACCTTAGGCTAAACCCATAAAATTTCCCAGGGAATTGCCAGTGATCAAAGTGTTTGAATTGGTTTATAATGTTCACGAACATATTTGGTCATTACAATGATTTTGTCATCAAGAAAGTGGAATGCATTAAGTTTGTTGATTCAGTCCAAATTGATTATTGGCAAATGATTTTAGATGTGCTAAGTTATGGATCAACTGAAGGTTGGATAAAGAGTGATTAGAAGATTCTGAATGCACATATAGGATGTGGTAGTGTGATTAAAGAAAAAATATATCTGTAGCATGTGCGCATAGATGCCAAGTGTTGGATTGTTTGAATATGGTGTGATTGAATGTTTAGATCGTGGATTCATGTGTTGTGTACCTATGGGAGAGCATTGATACTCCTAAGAATAAGTATTCATATTATATTTGTATCCATTTGTGTGTTAGTGCATTGAACATATAATTTTCAGATACCAAAAGGTTGATGTATTGATATAAAGGTGTGTTTGGACAAAGAGCTAGTCAATTGCAGCTTGTTGTGTGAATGGCATAGAGCTAGTGTGATCAAAGCCTTCAGTTGATGTTATGAAGAGCTATCCCTGTGTGTGAATATTTCTCTACATTGAACTTCATATTGTATGGCATATATGTTGTTTTCATAAGGAATAATGTATATTGTAGCTATCCATTATTTATTGCTATTCTATGATAATTATATTGCTTCATATGGTTAAGAAGTAGGGCTAAGTATTTTTCTCTAAATGCTAAGTGTGAATACATGCCTGAGTGTGGGTCAAATTTATATCATGGATAACTTAGTGAAGTCATGAGTTTTGCATTGATGATGTATTTCTTCCACACCCCTATATTACATATGATGTTTCTAACCTTTCCATTATTGATACCAGTTGAAAAGAGGGTATGTGTTGAGTCTTGAGTGCATGTATGGTACTAAGATTAACAGTATTGATGTATTAGGAAAATTTATTTGATGAGTCAGGGTTTGTTAATGACTTGATGCATTAGTATCAAGGATTTGATATGATGTATTTGTGAAGAGATAATTATTGCCATACTACTGACTGTGTGAGAAAATATTGGTTGTGTATTGTAGATATGATTCTTTTTTTATGTTGTTTTGAGTAGATATTTTTTGTGGGTGTAGTATGAAAATAGATGAAACAAGAACCACAATTTTTTGGTTAGAGATTCATGGGCCTAGTTAAAAAATATATGAAAGGTAGTCCACAAGGGTTTGAAGGTTGGGGCCTTCAGTGGTAAGTGGTGGCTTCCTTTAGGCAGTGGCCTGAGAAACTATTGGAGGTTGGGGCCTCTAGCAAGTTGGGTATTGCATAGTTCAGGAAGTGGTGGCTTCTGTCAGGTAGTGACTTGGAGCAAGTGGTTTCTCACATACATCACAAGTTGGGGCTTGCACACTAGTGGTGGCCAGTGATTAATGTAAGAGAATAATTTTAATAAGAACAAGAAGAAGACAAAGTATTCAAATGTTTGTCGCTCGAAATAGTTTCCTTGTAATATCTGGTGTCTCTATGTGTTTGGTGGTGTTTACTTTATATATGTTTCTCTCATGGTTTATTTTTTCATGTATTAGTTATTGCTCATCTTATCTACATTGCATGTGTTATCTAATTTTCATACACACACACATAGATATATATATATATATATATATATATATATATATATATATATTGATTAACTATTGAGTCAATTAATGGTTTGTAAATAAAATGGAAAAAGAGTTTAAGAATATCCATTATTCACAATATTGATTCATGCATCCCCCCCTCTCAATATTGTCAATCTCCCAGTGATACTATGATATTTACATTGGTATTTGAGATATTCCTTTTGTATCTTCCATTAAATTTTTATGTATATACATTATGGGATAAAGGTTCGTAGTGGAAGGGATCCGGTTTGAATATATAGTCAGAATTGACTATGATAACTAGCCTACATTATTTCTCCAACACTTTATTCATTTATCAATCTTGAATCCAAATGATTTGAGGGTGTTTACAGGAATTTTTTCGAGGTAACTTGGAATGGCTATAATTTTGATAGTTTAAGGGATACCCCCTATGTCCTAAGATTCCCCTTGAATCTTAAAGTGGGGAGGATATTCCTTATCCATAGGGTGCCTTAACACTATTCTCACCTATAGAACAACCTCAAGGAACAACAATTGATTTGGAAACCATACTAGTGAATGAAGTAAATGATTTATTTTCCTAGATAAATAACAAAGTATTAAGTTTTTTTCACCTACTGATTCCATACTTTTAGATTACATATTACTTTCGTGGCTAATTCATTTTCTTCGTCAGTTGCTACAATATTTTCTCCATTTGATTTCTCACTACCTAGTTTTCGTAATCTAATGCCTCCTAAAAAATAATGGGAAGATTATATTCCTATATTTAGAGAAGGTAAAGAATATATCCATGCTCAGAATTTAAAATATTTTCACTTATGGATGTATAAATTAGGTGTCTCTAATGAATATGTATTAATGAAGTTATTTATGGTTTCCCTGGAGAGAGATGCTAGAAAATGGTTCAAGGGTTTTCCTTCTATTAGTGTATCATATTTGAACAATTCCCATTCATAACTTAATTTCTATTGTAAAGGGATTTATCCAGTTGAGGATTTATTGGCAGCCTATTGAACCATGGGGTTGAAAATGAAAATTACCCTAGCTTTGATGATGAAGAGGGATATATTTTTGAATAAGAAGAGGATATCGTAGAAATTAATGTGTAAATTCAAAAATGCTCATGAAATTCACTAAATCACAAGACTTGAAGCTACTCTACTGATATGCGGAAGTTAATGCACCATCTAGAACAAGAATCATAGACATGCAAAAAGAAACATCACACATGCATAGATATTTATCTTGGGGAAATAAAATACTCAAAACCCTTTACTATCTATATTTCATTAATCAGAGAATAAAGAATAAATACATATGCTTTCTCAAGCCTGAGCACACCCTACAAGTGTATAGCCTATCCTTCTTCCCGACTGGCTAAATCTGGCCAAAACTTATATCCTTGTGCTATTCCCTTGGGAAATTTCCCTCATTTTTTAGGAATTTCACACCATGGAATTGCAAAATTGACTTAGGTCTTCCTCTGACTGCATATACAACATGTACACATTGGAATATGCTACAACTGATAGTACACTTCCTTGGAATCTCCATCTCAACTGAGTAACTCAAATTATTTGCATGCAATAATTATTTTGGGTTTATTGACTAGTTAACTTCTTGATCACTAAGTGCGGTTGAAGTTCCACTTCCACAACTTGACCTCCACTAGTTCTTTTGACAATTAGAACTAGTTACACTAATAATAACTCAAATTAGTTGAAATAGACTGCTACAAATTAGCAATCGATCATGCTAAAATTAACTCAAGCTTCCCCAACTGGAATTAACTGAGTTAAATGAGTGACAAGTTCCATGTCACCTCAGTTAACTACCTCCAAGATTTTTGTTGAAATAGAAATTCGAATTTTAATCTAGTTTGACCAAGGCAAAGTCAAAACTATATTTTCTTGTTGCATTTTCAACACTCCCTCTCAGCAAGAAAGGGATTATCAACCAACCCTATCTCGCATTTGTGGAACTCGAACTTCCTCTTGATAAGGTCTTTGTCAAAATATCTGCACAAAATCTCGTAGATAATGATACTGGATATCAATATGCTTGGATCGACCGTGGAAAACATGATTTTCAGAAAGTTTGATACAACTTTGATTATCGCAATAAATCAAAGTAGGATCCATTATCTAACCAAACAAGCCAACAAGTATCTTTCTCATCCATATTGCCTCAGGTGATGCTTGACTTGCAGCGATGTATTCTTCTTCTGTTGAGCTGAGTGTCATTGATCCATGCTTCCTGCTATACCAAGAAACCACTACGATCCCAACATGAAAATTACACCTGATGTACTCTTATAGTCTAACGGAATTCCCACCCAATATGAATCGATGAAGCCAAACAACTTCACTCCCTCTTTTCGTTTGTACCAAAGTCCAAATTAGGTAGTGCCTCTGAGGTACCATAGAACATGATTTGATGCCCTACAATACATATTGGTTGGATTATCATCTGGTTGACTGCATAACACATGTCTAGTCGTGTGTTCACAAGATACATGATTGAACCCACCAACTACTGATAAACAATATCATCCACATCCTCACCTAAAGTGGCATCCTCCTTCCTCTAGTTGGTCACTAGTAGAGTCTCCATGGGTTTTCACCTATCCATGTGAAACCTCTGAAGTATCTCATTGGCATACTTGCCCTGAGAGACAAAAAATTCCCCATCTCCTTGCCAAAATTCCAATCCAAGGAAGTAGTGCATGAGACCGATGTCCTTCATCTCAAACTCTCTTGCAAGGTACTCCTTTCAAGATTTGATCAGCTACTCATCACCATTCAAGATCAAGTCATCAACATATAAAACAAGAATCAACAATTTACCTTCTACTAAAATATGATAGAGATTTTCATCTGCTTCACTTTTGGTGAAGCCCAAACCTGTGAGATAACTATCGATCATGATGTACCAAGCACAGGGTGCTTGCTTGAGACCATACAATTCTCGCTTGAGTCTGTACACTTGATACTCTTGATCAAAAGTCTCTAAGCCTTTTGGTTTCTCAATATACACCTCCTCCTTAATAATTCCATTAAGGAATGTAGTTTTCACATCTATTTGGTGGATCTTCCGCCCCATCTGTGCATGCAAAGAAAGGATTCATCTAATGGATGATTACCTTGCTATAGGAGCAAAGGTACCTACAATATCTAGTGAAAGTAGGGAATTTCTATTGGGTTCATATTGGTAGGGGTTAAAAAATGTTATTTTTAGAGGTATTTTCCACTATGTAGTCAAATTAAGGGTATTGTTCAGTATGCCACGAATGCACATGATAGGTCAAAGGTTCAGTGAGTGAAGTCCCCATGTGTGTGGGTGGCTTATATGCTCATCTTGTTGGAATCTAGGGGGATAACTCTATGGTTATATAATAACATCTTGATAAGTAATAATAGTGATCTTATAAATCTACCTCTCAGTCCCTTCAAAAATTTCTGCTCCGCTATAGTGTAGGACATAGTTGCTTCCATTGAAAATTTGACAATGTATCCTTCCAATACACTTTCAAACCAAAAATAAAAAACACAAGAAGTTTTATTACTTACTGCCTCCAACTGGCATACCTCCTATGGGATCCACCTCCTCGACCCATCATGGCAATATATCAGGTTATTTTCCTTTAATCACTAGATACACTCTGTCAGCGTATTAGGGAACTCCCCAAAGAAAAACTCATGAATGTCTATGAACACATACTTGTGTAGCCATTTCTCCATGCTTTGGATCTTGTCTCCTATCTCTTTCACAATTTTCCCGCGTAGTTTCCATCTGAACCACCATGTAATTTCCTCCCTATCTAGGTTACATGACTTCCACATTCCAATGAGACAATCTCGTCACACAACCATCCCAATCCCGATAATGGAACCATTTATTGGAATGTAGGATTCTGATATACCTTGGATTTTCTACATAGTACCCAACAAAAACCTGCTCTACATCAACCCTTTCAGAAACACCCATAGAGTGGGTTAAGTCTCACCCGAGATACTAATAGGTGACTGTTGGAACTAGGTTTCCGTAGTCTAACAGTATTGTCTATGACATGCAACACTGAACTCCCACCGATAAAAAAAACTTTACCATCACTCCAGTACTGTGTAGTACGTAGAGATTTAAGCCCATTGGCTTACCATACAACACACAAGTCATAACCAACATGTGTGGGAGGTCACAATGAGTCACACTTTTGACCATAAAATTGACACTTACCCATGATTAGTACCACTTACAGATATACCACAGTATCTATTAACCTTTACCGTCTTATAATCATTCAACCCATTTATATAAGTATTTGAAATGGTAATAAACCAGTTGACATACATATGTCCCATACGACATAAAAACCATAAATGTTCATACCATTAAACATAGTTACAAGTGTTCCAAATTATTATAAATCCCTTTAGCATGCAGAAATCTAGTATGCATTAATGAAATTAAACAATCAGACAACAATACAAAACATAGGAGGCAACTCACCCATCCATTAGTTTATATTAACATCAATGAAAAAGGCGGTATGCATTGAGTTATATTCATCGGACCAACAAGTTCACCCACCATTATAGTATATGTCATGTACAAACAGGAACGTAACTCATAACATGAAATCCAAACATGCAAATATGCAGGAACAATGCAATAACGTTTTTTCGCAGCTATCGACTCACATAGGCCCACCTATAAATCTAAACATACAGACACTGGATAGAAATTACATAACCAGACTATAGTTTTTCTTCCTCCTTTGTCCAACGTCCAACACCCATTCTTTCCTTAGTGGCTCATTTTATCCTCACTTAGAAGCCTGTCAAATATTATTGTCCCTCCTTCTGATTGCTCCATCTATCTTGCAAACAGTTGGGATATTTCCTGATCCTATCCTCGAGTTGGTCCATGCATAATACCGACCCTTCAAAATATCTTTCCGCTAGATGACTCTACTCTTCCATTTTTATTTCTACTGCGAAATATATTCAACCTCCTACTTACCACGACATCCTCGTTCGGATCCATCCTTCTACAAAATCCTAACTCCTAATATTCTCTTGTATGTGCCTCCCATCCACATGCACCACTACCACCTTTATGTGCGGCATCCACCTGTATCATGTACTATTAGGGTCCAACCCTAACCCATTTATTTATGTAATAAGCCCAAGGGGCCAAGTTAGAGTCATAGTTACTTAAAGATTCAATAAAACCCACATTAATAATTGTAAGTGGTTGACCCGCATTATAGAAAAGGGACCACAATTAGTTATAATCAGGCCATAGTTAATAAATAAAGTGGTTAACCCGTGTTATGCAAGGGACCATTAGTAGTTAGGGTTTTGGATGTCATTAAGCTATAAATAGCCACAGTTAGTAAGGTAAAGATCATCAAGTCTTATTGTAATTAAGATTTTATCTTTTGGAGTTTGCCCCCTCGAAGAGGCAAGTGAACATTGAATATGCTTCTGAATAATAGAATATCTTGCAATTTTTCTCGTTTCATGTGATAATTATGTGTTTTGTCCTATATTTCTTCGTATTTCTAGTATTTTTGATTTCTCGTAGGTCAAGAGTATAACATGCTTAGATTATTGTGTTAACCTTGTATTGTGCTCCACTTATACCTCCCACGCTTCTCATCCCTATGGCACAACCCTATACTTACAAATTTAAACTCATTTTTTTATGAGCTCCAACAGCCTCCCTTGGTCCTTCCCCCTCTCTCATTCTCTTCCCACCCACTCCATGTCTTTATCTCTCACTCTTCCTCTCTATTTCCCCTCCACTCTATTTCTCTCTATTTCCTCTACACTCTTTCCCTCTCCCTCTTTCTCTTCACCCCCACACTCTCTCTCACTTTCATAGTCTCTCTTTCTCTCTCTCAATCCCTCCTTCACAACATCTCCCTCCAACTTTGTCCCTCTCTTCGTCCCCATGTCCAACACAAATATCTCCCTCCCTCTCCCTTCCCCCCTCTTTCTTGATCTCTCTCAATTTTTGAATCTCACACACTATGTCCACTCACCAACTCATTCTTTTCCACCCCTCTCCTCTCTCTCTTATTATCTCCCTTGGCCCCTCTATCCTTGCCTCCCTCACCCTCCCAATCCCCCTAAACACACCTCAACCATTCCCTGCTAACTCATTCTACCCTACCCCCCCCCATCTCTGTTATAGACATTTTTGTGCCTTACAGCATGAAGCATGAAATGTCCATAATCTAAGGGATCCAAAGTCCCTAAACATGTTGTTCCTACCCCTAGAGGAACAAGGCCAGCAAACCACAGCACTGAATAAAATTTCTCCACCTGAAAACACTCAAAAACAAGGCAATTCTGGATCATGTCAACTGCTCCACTGAGCATCTGCGCTGAATGTCAACTGCTCCATTGTCTACCTGCGTTGAATGTCAAATGCAAAGAAGGCTACCTGCGTTGGGCGAGTTTGGACATGTGGCACAGTCATTCCTCAAGGTGTCAATGCCCAGGAAGCTTCCAAAATGACACTTGGATCAGGGAATTCGACTGGTGATGAGTAAGAGGTTCTAGATCTCCAAGTGGAAGCAAGAACCTCCAAGTGGACTCAAGAACTGAAGAATAACTGAAGTGAGAGAGGACACTAGTCAGCTTCATGCCAGCCTCAAGCTGACTCATCCTTTCTCCAAAACTCCTATATATAGATCTCTCTCATGAGGTCTAGGGAGGCTGGAATCTTGTGAATGTAAAGAATTGCTGTTGGTTTGAGTTTAGAACTATTGGGTGATTTGCTTTGAAGGAGGTGAAGAGGAGATTTCTTTCTGTTGGGAAGGTGATGCTGGATTGGGCCTTTTATGGTTGTATCACTTCCTGAACCTTACTTCTTCCATTAATAAAGCATTTGAGGTTCTTCTATATGCATGTGTCTCAATGGTGTATTGTTATACTTGTGTATTTGATTTATTCTAATCCTTGAATCAATTATGAATGTATGCTTCTTGCAGTTTCCCTCTCTTGCCATTTTGCAGGATCTTGGTGTAGCTGGGCCAGTGAAAGAGCAAGGAGCTGGGGGCAAGCAGCAAGGAGAGAAGATTGGATCAACCACTAGCGAAAGACATCGGTTAGTGGATCTCTTTCTCCCCTCTTTTACAAACCATACAGAAGTAATCTTAGATAGCTTTGCTTTGATTGTTGCTAAGGAACTATCACCCTTAGAGTGGGATAGGGTCATTCCGTATTGAATACTTTTCCCAACAACAAATTGGCGACTCTTCTAGGGAACGTATCTTGTTGGTTGTTTGTGTTTTTGCTATTCATTTCCTAAATACAGGGAGTACCGAATCGAACTGCATTTGGATCTTTCAAATGCAAAGTAGAGGGCAGCTACTCTAGCTCAGTTTCTGGGCAGGTTTATGATTTGAAGAGCTGATCCACAAGGACTCTGAACAGCTCTTAGTGATAGCTTTTCATCCTCTTTTTCATCCTTTAGTGTGTACTTGATTGATAGCTTTGATTTGGCCAAAAACTGTTGATTTTTGAGCAATCTGTAACCCGGAAACCAAGAGAAACGAGAGTTTCTCTCTTCATTGCAGGCACTGTGAAGGCAGTCTGCATTTCATCGCAGGTCCCCAAGGGGCTACCTGCGCTGAATGTCAAACTGACAGTGTTCTACCTGCATTGAACCAGTTTTGCCTTGTGCAACTGGGGTTCTCTGCTTTCTATTGCCCTGTTTTCATCCTTGTTTTTGCAGCCTGTTATCAGCCAATGTACCTATCTGAAACCACTTTTCTTTGCCACTATTCTGCCTCGGTTGTATAAAGAAACTGTATTTTTTCTTTGTGTATTTCTTATATCATTTGCAGTTTCCCATAACGAAAGTGAACTAGTCTTGCTGTGGCCTCTTAGATCTAGACCTGTGATAAGTGTCGTTCTGATCTTAAGAGTTAGTTTGTTTGTTGTTCATAGCTGATTGAGCTTTTGCTTTCGTCATATGGTTTGAATTTCTGTATTTCTAGTGTTGAAACAAGTAAATCTTAAGGTGTCTTTTGATTTTGGACAAAAGCTTGTTTGCTTTCACTTGAAATTGAATTCAAAGTTATACAACAGCTTTCTTTTTGTAGCACACCAACATTAAGAAAGAGAAAAGAAATACTTGCATTGTGCATGTGCATTTTGACAGCTTGTATGTTGATTTAGGGAAAAGTGCATTAGTTTGTGCTCTATGATCTGTGTGAAAAGATGATGTCTTTCTTTTCCCTCAGTAGTTAAGATTTTCAAAGTTGAAAGATTGAAAAGCTTGCTTATCATCTTAGACTGCATTTAGGAGTTGTACCATACATCTCGTGGTGATCCATAAAGGCAAACTGCTAAACAAGATCAACCTAAAATAAATTGAATTTACATAACAACGCTTTGAAACATAACGCAAACACATAGAGGTCTAGGTAGAGACGTGTTCCGGCGTCGTTAAACATAGTGATTGTCGATCTCGAAGAAGGTGGGTGATTCCTCCTGAGAGTCGGTGGCGCTAATACGGATTGTGCTCCCACGTACCGTCGCGTATATATTGGGAGACCCCTATAGGCATATATCTTTTATCCTTAGGAAGTCGTATCGGCCGCCCTACTGATCGCAATGCAGTGAACACAGCATTCACGAAGATCGACCACCCGTACCGTAAAACGTATTCTGTGGTTTTGCGAAAGGTTTGGCACACCCTCTGCCTAGATCTCCAGAGCAGTTTCTTTTGGCCTTTTTCAGACTCTATAACAGAAAAAGTCCATCCGAGCATTTGTCACTTCGGGCTCGTTAAAACATCGAAGGAGACTAGAGTCATCTTTAGCTTTTTCTCGACTCTTTAAAACTGAAAAAGCAAGTTGTGTCTAAAGTGTCGTTAACAATTTATTTTAAACGGAACAATCACCCTTTATTCCTGCGTTGATCTTCGAAGTTAGTCTACCTTCATCACAAAGTTCTTGTAGAATCGCTAGGAAATCTTTTGGATAGACTAAATATGTCTGAACAACCGTCGACATCCATGACTGTGTCATCCGACACAGCAGCGGCAGAGCCTCCTGCTGCTACTCCAACGATGTTCGCTGGTATACCATCTGTCCCGGCAAATTGTCAACAACAAGTTGGAGTCCAATCAGAGATTGTTTCGACGACATGGTTAGTTCCTATTTCTTCATCCGAATTATCATCTGGTATTTATTATGTTGAAACTCAACAACTTGATCCAATGTGTCTTCAAAGGCCAATCTACCCTTTAAGCACTGGATTGCCACCATATGGAGGGCAGTATGCCTTTTCATTGTTCCCCCCAGGAGAACAACCATATGGGACTTTACAACAAAGTTCAGGTCAAACTGGAATTACATCCAGCGGATGGGTACCAATACTGCCTCAGCAACCAAGGGTTGCATATTCAATGCAACCAGTCCACCCTGTGTTGAATGTTGCCACTATACCTGGTATGTTGATTGCGTCGCAAGTACAAGCGCTACCTGTTGTATGTCAACCCCAAGTTTCTCAGGTTGCCATACAACAGCCTCTTGTCTCGACAACTCAATAACAACCTCCGGTTAGTGCCTCCTTATCTGGAGCGACTCAGGCTCAAACAAGTACTATGACTCCTCATCTTGGTCAATCATCCAGTATTGGACGACAGCAAATGGTCCAACAACCGGAGCTGGTTCAAACTCAACAACCGCAATTCCAGCAATCATATCAAGGACCCGAGCAACAAGTCTTTGTAAGTAATGGGCAACCGTATAATAACGGTTATGCCCATCAAACTTGTCAAAGTTTCCAGCATCAAATACATTATGCTGGTATGCAAAGACCCACTGCTCAAGCGATTCCATCTTATCCTGGGTATGCTCCACCTAACCTGAATCAACAGTTGCCCTTTGTAGCAACTCTAGAATTACCAGATCTAAACCGGCTGACGAATGATCCAATTGCTTATGCCCCTTGGTGGCCAGCGATTCCGCATAAACTTCCATCGGACATTCCTAAATTCAATGGAAATCCAGGTGAAGACCCATCGAATCACGTCATGACTTTTCATCTGTGGTGTTCGTCGAACACCCTGAACGATGATTCGATAAGGCTTCGCCTTTTTCAGAGGACATTGACGGGTCCAGCGGCTAAATGGTATATTGAATTACCTAGAGCCTCTTTCGACAATTTCAGTTCCCTAGCCACGAATTTCTTAACCCATTTTCAATTACCAATAAGGTATGAAACTGGAACGGAAATCTTAACCAACTTCAAGCAGACGACGGCCACACATATATCCGATCATATACATGAGTGGCGTCGTCGTCGCAGGATGGTAAAGACTTACGTTCCAGATCAGCTGTTAGATGAATGGTTTATAAAGTCGTTACTTCCTACCATAACGGAAGATGTGGCCAAGGGGGGAGTCGTAACGGAGGAGCAAGTTATTGCTCGTGCACAATATCTAGACTTAGTATATACTCAGTCTGGCACGCTCTATGATAAAATACCTGACGCCCCTAGACCAGAATTTTCAATTCCTCCTCCTCCTAAATCAAATAGTGACTCTCATGCCGGCGATGGCGTGATTGGCGCAACAGACATGAAATCGACAAAGGCTATATCTAAAAAGGCCCGTATGATTTCTGGTCAAAATGCAAATGAGGAACTTCTTGCCTCGGAAGTAAGTTCCGTGTCGGACGACAAGGGCAAACGACTGAAGCAACCAGGGGGCAAGAAGAAAAAGAAAGGGAGAAAAAGGAAACCCCCTACGGGGTGTCATATATGCGATGAGGATCATTGGACAGCAGATTGTCCATACAAAGCTGAGCTTAAAAGATTCTTTAAGAGTTCGAAAACCTCAGCTGTGTTGACTGATCCGTTTCCAAGCCCGAGAACCGAACTGGTTGCTAATCAAAATGCTTCCCGATCCCAAGTGCTTATGTTGTCTGTATCAAAGCAGCAAAATGATGCTTTGACGAGGAATAAGGATTACAGGAATCCAAAGCTGTCGAACAACAAGGCTAATGAACAACCTAGTAGTTCGACAACAACTTTGACCGAAGTTGTGCCACCCATCATTCCTGAACCAATGATAAAGTCGCCAAAGGGAGGAGTACACAAATCGACATTTAATCCTCGTGCCAAAGTAGCACAGAATTATAATATAGTAGAGGACCTGGCCCAATCGCCGTCCGCTATGTCGACACTTGAGGTACCGCAAAATTGCCTCTCCCAAGAGCAAGCTTTATTATCAGCAATAGGTGGGATTGGCCCAAGGGATTCCAATCTTGTGGCCTTTGATCATAAAGGATATGACCCTCAGTTACCAGCTCAACTAGCTTTCCTTATTCAAGTGAAAGCCCTCAACAAAACTGTTCATCGAACAATTATTGATGAGGGGGCATCTACGTGTATTATGTCGATGAGTTGCTGGAAGAATTTAGGCTCACCACCCTTGTCGAGATCATCAACGACGTTAAAATCATTTGATGGACGACCATACACTCCATACGGGATTTTAAGTAACTTGCAAGTTGAACTAGGGGGCAAAACAGTAGGAATTGATGTTGAAGTAATTGATGGAAACCTCGATTACAACATCCTACTGGGAAGGCCCTGGATATATGCCATGGCTGCAGTTGTGTCGACCTACTTCAGGAAGATTGCATTTCCCTTTCAAGGAGGAATTACAGTCGTCGACCAACAAAATTTCCTCCCCGACAGTTCACAAGTTACGGGAAGCATTCCAATGATCCATGGAAGCAATCATTCACTTCAAAATATTGGAGTAGGTCTCCTAAAAGACCCTGCCTTAATGGGTACTTTTGCCCTACCGCCTGCAAATAATCTGGCGGAAGTGGCCATAGTGGAAACCTACAATATGAAATCTTCTATATCTAATGGATTCGGAAGATTCCTAAACATTTTGTCAGCGTGGATCATCGCCCTAATAGAAATATTGTAAATACAGTGGGCTCCGAGGACGGTTCTAATCTCATGTCAACCTCATTAAAAAATGAAACAAGTAGTCATGAGGATAGTTCTTTTACTGTGTCAACCTCATTAAAAAATGAAACAATCTCCTTTCCAAATCTCAAAGGTAAACCTTCATTCCAACCACCAAGTTGAATGCAATGAAGCTTGGGGGGCATGCACCTCGATTTGCGTTGTTATGTTGGGGGCATGCAAACTTATCATCGAGCAGTTTTAGCATAAAGTTCATGCTCGTTAAAAAATAAACGCAAGATCCGAGCAGTTTTAACGCGGTCTTCATGCTCGTTAAAAAATAAATATAAGCAGTGAGCAAGGTTTCCTCTAGAGTTTAAGCTCATTTTTAAATAAAAAATGAACCTATCCCGGTAAATAACCGTTGTGATCGTAAATTTGTTAGCCATAAAAGCCTTGGTCGTGTTTGCACCTGCCACCTCCACTTTCATTTGGCCGATCGTTCACCTCCATATGATTGTTTACCCATTTTGAGGAACAGCTGCGAAGAGTGATTTCACCTAGCCATCCTTGTGACGCTGCCGTGATTGGAAAATTCCAACCTGTACCTGGAATCAGTTGCTATCCCTGTTTATCACTCGTTCCTCAAAAGACGAGTCTTCTTTAAGCTCTTTTCAACTGACTCGTAAAATATGAAAAGTTTGCCGAGTTTTGGCCTTCCAGCTCGTTAAAGGACAGGAAGAGATATCCCTCCTCTAGATTTTAATCTTTTTGGACCTGAGGGATTATTGCACAAAAAGGTCGAGCGCTTGTTTTATTCGGCTCGTTAAAGTTATCGAAAACTCATCCCTTCTGTATTGTTTTACACTTTTTCGGACTTAAGGGATTAGATGACGAAAAAGGAATTTTGGAGTTAACTTTATGTACCTTTTTAGACTCTCTAAAAATGAAAAGGACCGAGTTTTCCTTGTCGTTAGACTCGTTAAAATGATGAAATAGCGACAAACTTGTCTTTAGACGAGAACGAGTTTCCCTATCGCTAGGCTCGTTAAAACATAGCGATGGGCTTGCCCGAAGGGCAGGTTATAGAACAAGCATATGTTATCCTCCTCAAGCTTGACAAAAATAAAGAGGTACTGGTCAGAAATGACTGGGGAAAAATTGGGAGAACCTCAAAGCTTTAATGGTAGCAAGTCGCTCTTGAACATGACACTTTTCCTCCGTACCACATCGGGTTGGGTTGTTTCATTCACCATGGTCTCGCCAAACCATCCACATTTGGGGTAATGCTATCGATCCATCGCATCAGTGTCGTTATATGTTCAAGAGATGTTGTTCAGAAAGAGTCAACCGTGTCCCATCCACTGCCATACATTATCCTTCATCCATTCATGACCACCACCCTGAATCATATGACACAGATTGTTTTCACCTCCATTAAAATCATTAGCTCCGTTCCGTGTCACTGATGTGGGATTCATTAAGGCCCTCCTTTGACGGATCGCTTCTTGTCGACTTCAGCTCATTATCCAAGAAGATTGATCTAGGAACAACCCCCTCAGTACTTTGAAGCTTGCATGCCTCAATGGCAAGTTTCTCACTTCCGGCGACAGGTATACATCAATGACCTTCGACCGAAAGATTTTGCGTGGTGTTCGACGCCAAGTCCTTTATTCACACCACGTAGATTGTACTGTCGTACCTTGAGGTTCATTATCATTATCGGTGATTCCTCTCGTGCTTGTTAACGGTTTACATCATTGACCGGTAATCAAGCGATGTCTTTCCATGTTCGACTTCAGCGCAATTCTCACATGGATCGACTTGTACTTAGAGTGAAGATCGAACGAGTTTGAAGACCCCGGATCTAGTTTCATCCATCCGGGCTGCGATATATATTCAGGAAATATAAAGACATTTGACGTGTACATCGTTGCAACAGATGATCATCCTACTCAAAGGATGATAATTTTCACCAAAATTATCAGTCTACCATCAGACGGTCGTCTGTTCTATGTACCAAAATGAATTTATAAAGCTGAGCATGGGAATGCCCGCCTCAGCTAGATCATGAAAGCAGTATGAAAAATAATGTATTGTATTGTATCTTATTACAGGTCACCTCTCAGCGATTGAATGAACTTCGGATCCTCCTGATAAAGCATTTCACCCGATAAACGACCTCATACTTTAGGGGGCAACTGTTATAGACATTTTTGTGCCTTACAGCATGAAGCATGAAATGTCCATAATCTAAGGGATCCAAAGTCCCTAAACATGTTGTTCCTACCCCTAGAGGAACAAGGCCAGCAAACCACAGCACTGAATAAAAGTTCTCCACCTGAAAACACTCAAAAACAAGGCAATTTTGGATCATGTCAACTGCTCCACTGAGCATCTACGCTGAATGTCAACTGCTCCACTGTCTACCTGCGTTGAACGTCAACTGCAAAGAAGGCTACCTGCGCTGGGCGAGTTTGGACATGTGGCACAGTCATTCCTCAAGGTGTTAATGCCCAGGAAGCTTCCAAAATGACACTTGTATTAGGGAATTCGACTGGTGATGAGTAAGAGGTTCTAGATCTCCAAGTGGAAGCAAGAACCTCCAAGTGGACTCAAGAACTGAAGAATAACTGAAGTGAGAGAGGACACTAGTCAGCTTCATGCCAGCCTCAAGCTGACTCATCCTTTCTCCAAAACTCCTATATATAGATCTCTCTCATGAGGTCTAGGGAGGCTGGAATCTTGTGAATGTAAAGAATTGTTGTTAGTTTGAGTTTAGAACTATTGGGTGATTTGCTTTGAAGGAGGTGAAGAGGAGATTTCTTTCTGCTGGGAAGGTGATGCTGGATTGGGCCTTTTATGGTTGTATCACTTCCTGAACCTTACTTCTTCCATTAATAAAGCATTTGAGGTTCTTCTATATGCATGTGTCTCAATGGTGTATTGTTATACTTGTGTATTTGATTTATTCTAATCCTTGAATCAATTATGAATGTATGCTTCTTGTATTTTCCCTCTCTTGCCATTTTGTAGGATCTTGGTGTAGCTGGGCCAGTGAAAGAGCAAGGAGCTAGGGGCAAGCAGCAAGGAGAGAAGATTGGATCAACCACTAGCGAAAGACATCGGTTAGTGGATCTCTTTCTCCCCTCTTTTACATCTCATACAGAAGTAATCTTAGATAGCTTTGCTTTGATTGTTGCTAAGGAACTATCACCCTTAGAGTGGGATAGGGTCATTCCGTATTGAATACTTTTCCCAACAACAATCTCTCTCTCTCCTTCTTTCTCTCTTTGTCTTCCTTAGCCCCTCTATCCATCCCTCTCTCACCCTGCCTAGTCCCCCAAATCCACCTAAACCATTTCCCACGTGTTAAAGTCACTAGCTATAGGAACATGTGCACTTTCCTAGCACTAGAAACTCACGTGTGTTCCTAGCACTAGCAACACAATCGTGTTCCTAACACTATAAACTCACCTCACATTTTTGTCACTAGGAAGGTGCATGCATTTTTGGAACAGTAACACACACATGTTTTTGGCACTATGAACACACATGCATTGTTTATACTAAAAATGCACACACACTCAGAATGCAAACATGTTTTTTGGACTTTAAAATTTTCTTGGTGAGAATCCTACATGCACAATGAGTTGATTTCTTTGGATCTAGGTTTGGGATCATGAACCTGGTGGTTTGGGTTGAAAACACATGAAAACATTATTTTTTGAGAAAACACGTATATATCTATATCTTTGACATTTTTCTATAAACTAGACAAATTTGTTGTCCATGAAACTATATATACATATAGAGTAGCTTGTGTAAGTTTATATATATATATATATATATATATATTACTATTACTATTACTATTACTATTTTTAATGCATTTTTCTCCTGATATATATCAAAAACTTAAGATACATCCCTCATATATTTTTGCTATAATTTTTTTGGGCCTTACCCATTTGGAAAAAAATTATATATTGCACTAGAGGACATTAAGACATATGTTATAGACATATTTGGGCACTTCAACCCCAATCTAGGGCTCTTTAACCCCTAAAAGTGTTGTTTCATACCCTAAACGATCATGGTCAACTGATTACATCATTCCCCAAAAGTTCCACCTGGAAAACCATACTGACTGCTCCACTGTCAGGGTGCGATGCATACTGACTTCTACACTAGCCAGGTGCGATGCATACTGATGAGGCCTTCTGTAGGGTGGGATGAGCGAGGATGGAAAAATTTATGAGATAGTTTGCTAAGTGGATGCTCATGGAATCTTCTAGAAACTACTCCTATGACAATTGCCTCTCTAAATTCGCCCAGGGATGAGTAAGAGATCCAAGAAATCTCCAAGTGGAACCAAATGTAACAAGTGGAATGGCACTAATCAAAACCCAGAGATGACTCACTCCCTTGCACACATCTATAAATGGATCCATCATCTAAGAGATCCAGAGGTTGGAATTTTGTAATTTGTAAGGAAGCGCTGATAGTTTGTGTCTGAGAAAGAGTATTATATTGTTGGGTGATCTTGCTTTTTATGAAGTGAAGAGGGCTTTGATGTTGGGAGGATGATGCTGGATCAGACAGATAGGTTGTAATTCTCCCTTTTATTTAATAAAGTTCTTTGAGTTTTCCTCCATACAATTGTGCATTTGTGAATGTTTTTATTTTTGAATGCCATTGTATGTTCATTGTATTTCTGATTCTGCAATGGTTATGATATAATAGATCAAGATGCTTTGATGGTGTTTTGTAACTTTGTTTCTACAGGTATTATCTAAGCGGGATAAGTAGGAGAAGAGGTACAAGCTTTGTCAAGGGGGAGAGAGATCAAGCAAGGAGTTAAGTGGAAGATCCAGATTGGTTCCTTTGCCTCTCTCTTATCTATTATACATAGAGGAAACCACAAATTGATTTAAACTGTTTGTTTCTAGGGTAGCTGCCAATCCTGGAGGGCTAGTCAATCGAAAAGACACTAGTTTTCCTAGAAACAAAATGGTGACTCCACTGGGGATCGAATAGATGTTTGTTTGTTGTTGTTGTTTGTTTTATAAACTATAGATAGAGCTTGAAGTTAGCCAGATAGCCTTCGAACTGCTCTTGCTCTGTAATTGCATAGTAGATGAATGTTGCTTCAGTCAATCTCCGGTTTAGTTTTATGAATTGAACATTTGACTTACAAGCATTCTATATGCACTTTTGGTAGCTTCGTAACCTCTCAAGATAATTCCTTTGTACTTTTCTCTTTACTGTCTATCATAGCTCAGCTTAACTCACTAAAATCAGCTACAAATTTGAGCCAAAACCCACTTTAGTTGCGCTCGCTGGCCCATCACATTGTTTGTCACTATCTACCAGTATGCATCGCACCTCCTGAGTCTGAAAAGTGTGATGCATCCCTGTTTTTGTGAAGCCTAGGTGCGATGACTAACTGAACTTGTTTCCATTCTTGAAATTTGGGGTTTTTGTCCTTGTTTTCAGCTCTGTTTAGTTGTTTTGCTGCTTATGAACAATACCTCATTACTGAAGCCCCCTTGCATTAGATAGATCAGCCTCCATTGATTAGGATTAGTAAATGTTTTTTATGTATTTGTCCATCATTTACGGTCCTTTGTTGAAAAGTTTCTTAAATCGATCTGTCATTTTGGTACAAAAAGTGTCGTAACTGTCGTTTTGTGTCAAAAAGAGAAGTGTCATTGAGTCTTCCTTCCCTGGATAGTCGATTGAACTTTTTGTCATGTATTTGATTTGATTTATTGATATTTGAAGTGTCGAAAGCATTTTCTATTCGAAATTGAAAAGTGTTGTTTAGTCTTCCTTTCTATTTTGAAAAAGAAATTGTCGAAAATGTCGCTTTGAAAGAAATATTTCAGATCTTTGATACGTTTAGTTTTCTTTTTGGGCATTTTTCACATTAAGGGAAATGAAAAAACAAATACATGCATTTGCATTTGCATTTAGTTTGTGTGCGAAAAATTATTTAGGAAAATGCACTAGTGTGTGCTCTTTGCTCTTTGTTTGAAAGAAATCGTAAACTTATTTCCCTAGTAGCTAGGATTTTCATTGATCAAAATAAACAAAGATTGTTTATCATTGTAGATTGCATTTTTAGGAATTTCAAATCAACATCACGCGGTGAACCATTGAAAGGCAAACTTTAAACAAGATCAACTCTAAAATAAATTTCAATGAATTAACAACGCTTTGGAACTTAACGCAACACATCTAGAGGTCTAGGCTAGAGACGTGTTCCGGCGTCGTAAAATCTAGTAACTATCGTTTTCATTGAAGATTGGGTGATTCCTCCTCCTTGATACGACAAGTGCTAGCACGGACTTGTGCTCCCTGTACCGTCGCGTATATATTGGGAGACCACAATAAGCTTATATCCTTTATCCATAAGAAGCAGAGTCTACCACTCTATCGATCGCAATGCACTGAACACAACATTCGGGAAGATTGACTGTCGTACATAAGTCCTTGGTAATTCTCTTTAATTTATCACCAAGGTGTATTTTGCAGTTTTTCGATTGGTTTGGTAATCCCTCTGTGTAGATTTCGAGAGCAGTCACTTTCATTCCTTTTCAACTCTTTAAAATAAAAGGTCCATCTGAGCACTTGTCACTTCAGGCTCATTAAAAATCGAAGGAGACTAGAGTTATATTTAGCTTTTTCTCGAATCTTAAAAATTGAAAAAGCAAAGTTAAAGCATCATTAAAATTTATTGAATTCGAAATAACATCCATGTTCCTTCGTTGATCTTAGGTTGAGATAATGGAGTCCACCAATCAAGGAATCCCTCTCGAGGGGAATCCTAGTCCTTTTACTTCTTGGGGAAATATTGGTGCTCATCATATGGCCACATTGTCCCTTTCGGGACTTACTATTGGCCTGCCAATATGGTTGTTCTCAACCTTTGTTGCTCAAAATAACTTGATTCCTCAGCAATCGGATCAGCATCCAATTGATACTAAAGTTGACCCTTCACCTTCTTCTTCGTTTGTTTCTCCCTCCCCTTCTTCCTCTTCGCTTGGTGAAAGTAGTGATGCTAATAACCAAATGGATAAGAAGAAGTCAATTCAGCAAGGGGGCAAACAAGAAACCATAGATTTGGATGCATCAACTGGTGAAAATCAACACATTAAAGCTCCTAAACCTAGATCTCCATGCATAATTTGTAGAGGATACCATTTTCATCGAGAATGTCCATGCATTCCTCAGATCTTGAGAGAATGGCCCCCCCGTTCGCACCAACCAGTGTCATCAACCTCTGGTGATCATGTTGATAGCACACCATCAACTAGTGATAATGAATTCCATGGATAGAAAGGAAAGGTCAAAGTTCCGTGTAGGTTATGTGAAGGGGATCATACCCTTCCCTGTTGTCCTTTTCTGGATGATGCCAAAAGAATCATGCATAACTGTCCTGCTTCACCGCAGCAACTTCCAACTAGATACAAGAAACTCTCCCCAAGTCGTTTACTAGTTGAAAATCCGACTGACATAACTCAACCATCGGTCAAAACACCTATCGTTGAAAGTGAATCTTTTGAGTCCATACCGGACCAAAGTCAATAGGTCGAGATGGCAGTGGACCCAGTTTTACCTTCAAAAAATCATATCCTTCCCAAAGAGAGTGAGAACGATACTGTTCAAATTCTTTTTGTTACTTTAGAGTTCGATGAACTTGGGGGAAATCCACCCGTTCCTGCACAACAAGAAGAGAATCCCCAGTTCCCGCTACTCAAGAGGTTAATTCAACCGTTTATTCGGTACCCCCTCCAATTAGTCTAGTCACTTCAATTAATTGGAATCGATTAGCGAGATCTCACTTTCCTTATTATGTACCTTTCCGGATCATAGTACAAATTTACAAAATGATCGTGTCAGACACTATCATAGATGAGGGTGCGTCAGTGAGTATCATTTCCTCAATTGCTTGGAAAGGGCTTGGTTTGCCATCACTTATGCCTGTTACACAGAATTTGTCAGGCTTTAACAAAGGAACCAGTCGACCGTCAGGGATCCTTCCTAAGTTACCGATAACTTTTTGAAGGAAAACCGTTCACCTTAAAGTGATGGTAGTCCCAAGACCGTTAGATTACAATCTACTCCTTGGACGTGACTATGTTTACAACATGGAGGCTATTGTTTCAACACTCTTTCGAGTGATGTGTTTCCCGCATGAAGGAAAAATTGTCACCATTGACCAACTTTCATTTCTCGGTTCAAGCACAACTCCAATTCGATCATCATCCCTAAATGGTCCTTGTACATCAGCAGTGTCTCTTCAACCTTCATTCCATCCACCTAATTACCGTGAGTAGTCTGGTGAATGTAACGAAGCTTAGGGGGCATGCACCCTTGTCTATTTGGCGATCGAACTGGGCTAAAAGGATAAGTTTCCCTGTAGGTTATGTGAGTGTTCGAGACACCATTCACCTTCGTCTATTTGGCAAATGAAGCCAAGGAAGTGTTTTGTCTATTTGGCGAACGAAACCATCCTACCATATGAATTTCCCTATAAGTTATGTGAGTGGTCGAGACACCATTCACCTTCGTCTATTTGGTAGACGAAGCCAAGGAAGTGTTTTGTCTAACTGCTGACAAAAAACATCCTACTTAACCACAGTGATTTCCATATGGTTACTAGAGATTCTCCTTTTCATCATGATAGGGGCATGCAAACATTTTTCAATTTCATTCTCTACTTTTTTTAGCTTTTTAGCTTTTTAGTTGTTTATCTTCTTAGATTAGGTGATTGGTCCGACCACCATTCACCTTCGTCCGCGTTGCGAACGAGGCAAAGGAAGTGTTTTGTCTAACTGCTGACAAAAAACCATCCTACCTAACCTCAGTAGTTCCTTAGCTTTTTAGTTTTTCTAGCTTTTTAGTTTTGTCATTTCTAGTTCGCATAAAAAGAAAAACTAAAAATTGAGCATATGTTCTCACATGGTTCAAGCTCATTAAAAAATAAACGTACCCCCGAGCATATGTTATCACATGGTTCAAGCTTGTTAAAAAATAAACCTACCACTAAGCATGGTTCCCCACGATTCAAGTGCGTTAAAAAATGAATCCACTTCGATAAATAACCTTTGTGATTTCCATGCCATCAGCCTTTTGAGCCTTGGTTGTGTTCCTACCATCACCTCCATCCTTTTGGCCGATCATACGCTTCCACTTGATTGTTTACCTTTTTCAAGGAACAGCTGCGAGGAGTGGTCCTGTTATCCAACCTCTTCACATCACCATGTTTTGAGAAGTTCCAAGCTCACCGGGAACCAGATTGCTACCCTAAACACCACTCACTCCTCAAAATCAAGTCCTCTTTAAACCCTTTTCAGACTCGTTAAATGTGAAAAGATTTTCGAGCAATTAGCTCGTTAAAGTGGTCGGAAATGCCATACCTCCTGTATATTTTAATCTTTTTCGGACCTGAGGGATTATCTCATGAAAAAGTTCGAGCGCTTGTCTTTTTTGGCTCACTCAAGTGATCGAAAAGTCATCCCTTTTGTATTATTTTAATATTTTTTGGACCTAAGGGATTATGCTAGGAAAAAGAACTGTTGAAGTTTCCTTTTCGTCCATTTTCAAACTCTCTAAACATGAAAAGGACCGAGTTATCCTTTTCGTTAAACTCGTTAAAACAATAGCGACAAACTTGTCCACGTAGACAAGAATGAGTTTCACTGTCTCTAAACTCGCTAAAACATAGCGACAAGTTTGCCCGAAGGGCGAATTATAGAACAAGCATATGTTATCCTCCTCAAGCTTGACAAAAATAAAGAGGTATTGGTCAGCAATGACTGGGCAAAAAGGGAATAAAACTTGAAAACTTTATGGTCGCAGGTCGCTCTTGAACATGACACTTTCACTCCATCACCATGATTGAGTCGGGTTGGGTTTTTCCGTTCATCGGTCATTTCACCTTTGGTCTTTCACACCATCTATTTTTGGGGTTAACGCTACCAATCCATCTCAGTGTCACCGATATGTTCAAGAGAAGTCATTCAGTCGATAATTCACCATCCAATTAATGTCTCATCCATTGCAATACCTTCAACCTCCAATTTTCATGACCACCATTCCTGAACCTTATGTCGTTGATCGTTTTCACCTCCAAAAAATCATTTTCTTCGTTTCGTGTTGTAGATGTGGGATACATTAAATCCCTCCTACAATGGGTCACTTCTTGTCAACATCAGCTCATTATCCAAGAAGTCGACTTAGAAACAACCCTTTCAGTACTTTGAAGCTTGCATGACTCAATGGAAAGTTTCTCACTTCCGGTGACAGGTTGACATCAATGGCCTTCAACCGAAATATTTTGCATGGTGTTAGACATCGGATCATATATTCACACCACGCGAATTGTATTGTAGTACCTTTAGGGTCATTATCATTATCAGTGATTCTTCTCGTGTCTGTTAACAGCTCACATTATTGGCTGGTAATCAGGCGATGTCTTTCCATGTTCGACTTCATAACATCTTTTCACATGGATCGACTTGTACGTCAAGCGAATATTGAACGAGTTTGAAGACCCCAGATCTAGTTTCATCCATCCGAGCTACGATTTATTCAGGGATATAAAGACATAAAATGTACATAGAAGTTGCACAGATGGTCATCTAAGCCAGGGAGGATGACTCTACATATGAAGAATCATCAGTGTGCGACTGTAGATGATTATCTGTTCTATGTACATGAAATGAATTTATAAAGTTGAGCATGGGAATGCTCGCATCAACTAGATCATCAAAATTATAAGATGATGATGTATTGTATTGTATCTTATACAGGTCACCTTCCAGTGTCGAAACCTCAGATCCTCATGTTAAAGCATTTCACCCGACATCAAAGATTTACGACTTCATGCTTTAGGGGGCAACTGTTATAGACATATTTGGGAACTTCAACCCCAATCTTATATGTCGATAAACTAGGGCCCTTTAACCTCTAAAAGTGTTGTTTCATACCCTAAAAGATCATGGTCAACTGATTACATCATTCCCCAAAAGTTCCATCTGAAAAACCATCTAGCACTGGCCTAAACTGAACCATACTGATTGTTCCATTATTAGGGTGCAATGCATACTAACTTCTACACTACCTAGGAGTGATGCATACTGACTTCTACACTAGCCAGGTGCGATACATACTAATGAGGCCTTCTGTAGGGTGCGATGAGTGAGGATGGACAAATGTCTGACGCAGTTTACTAAGTGGATGCTCATGGAATCTTCTAGAAACTGCTCCTATGACACTTACCTCTCTGAATTCTCCCAGGGATGAGTAAGAGATCCAAGAAATCTCCAAGTGGAACCAAATGTAACAAGTAGAATGACACTAATCAAACCCAGAGATCACTGACTCCCTTGCATACATCTATAAATGGATCCATCATCTAAGAGATCCAGAGGCTGGAATTTTGTAATTTGTAAGGAAGTGTTGATAGTTTGTGTATGAGAAAGAGTATTGTATTGTTGGGTGATCTTGATTTTCATGAGGTGAAGAGGGCTTTGGTGTTGGGAGGATGATCCTGGATCAGATAGTTGGGTTGTAATTCTCCATGTTATTTAATAAAGTTCTTTGAGTTTTCCTCCATACAATTGTGTATTTGTAAATGTTGTTATTTTTTAATGCCATTGTAAGTTCATTGTATTTCTGATTCTGCAATGTGTATGATATAATAGATCAAGATGCTTTGATGGTGTTTTGTTACTTTGTTTCTATAGGTATTCTCTAAGAGGGATAAATAGTAGAAGAGGTGCAAGCTCTGTCAAGGGGGAGAGAGATCAAGCAAGGAGTTAAGCGGAAGATCCAGGTTGGTTCCTTTGCCTCTCTCTTATCTATCATACATAGAGGAAATCTCAAATTTCTTTAAACTGTTTGTTTCTAGAGTGGCTGTCAATCCTAGAGGGCTAGTCGATCGAAAAGACACTAGTTTTCCCGGAAACAACATATAACATAGGGAAAAAATGAATGTTTGATAATGATAGGATCCTTTTAGGTTGCACTAAAAAAAATCCTTATAATTTCAAGGATTTAATGACTTTCATAATTTTAAAAACATAAAAAATTATGATTATAGTTGTAGAAAAATTTGTTTGCTACAACTCCATAAGTTTTTGTAACAAGATTCCATTATTTAGATACTCAAACGTTGTAGTACTTTTTTTCCCAAGAAAAAAGTGTAATTTTTATTATTAAATAAGAAAATTACATTGTATCATCAGCATGTGTAAAATGCAAAATCACCGGTAAATGGACTAACCATTCTATCCAATACAGTTTCATATATTTCAATATTTACAATAAATGACATGGTATTTACATATATATATATATATAAAACATAGTTGTTCGATTAGTGCATAGAGATAGATCAAAAAGACTGCAAAAAATGACGAATGATCAATGTAGATCATTCATATATAAACCCATCCAATTCAATGAATGGCCGGTGGAAAAACTGATAGAACTCCTGATCTCGAAATTCTTGAATCAACCACTACCCCCTGATCTGTTGCGTGGCCTCCTTGGAAAGAAAATCAGCGACCGCATTCCTTTCCCTGTATATATGAGAGCATACAATAAAATCGAAACATGATTTTAAAGTGATGACTCCATCCAGTAAACCCCTGAGTGTGTGCACGTGACAATGATATGTAGAGTTGATCTAGTTTATAACAATCTTTGAGTCCCCAAAGATCTGAATGTTGTGGCAGTTTTGTTCCAGAGAAAAAATGAGAAGGTATCTGAGACAATTTAGTTCAGCATAATTGTTGGTGCCTCTCCCTAAACCCAATTTGAGCTTGAAGTAATGTGAATCATTAATGTGAAGAACTGCCCCACCCCCACATCTAGTGAGTTGTGTTGACCCATTGAAGTATGCCCAAGGGATATTCTTATCGATTACTTCTTGAATGATGACTCGAGCGGGGTGGTGTCCAGAATCCTCAAGGATCAAATGATAAATAGTAGCAATATAGTTGCAAGTGGTCGGCCAAAGATTTGGTGCATCCTGAAAAATAATGTGATCCTTGGTCAGTCATATACCCCAGCAGACAAGCAGATGGAGGTTTCTGATTTTTTTTGTAGTTGCAACATTCCATAAGCATTTCCAGTCACCAGGTAGATGAGGCCCATCACATCTGAGCACAATGTTGTGGGAGGCAGTGATCAGAATCCACACCTGACCAACCACTGGGAAATGAAGGAATAGGTGATCAATATCCTCAACATTATTTTTTCAAAGGCAGCACCTAGAAGGACCATGAAAGGCATGACACATTAGGTTGACCTATGTGGTAACTTTATTCAATAGTATACACAACATAAAGAGGTGGGTTTTGTGAGGAGCCTTAAGATTCCATAGCAGTCGCCACCACCATCTCACCTCCACCGGATCCAGTATAGTAATAAGTGTTGTGTATCCATCCCTGGGGGTGTATCAACCATATGCTACAATTGCCCAAATGATTTCATCTTCTTGTAAATTGATCATGATGTGAGCTTCCTCCAATGCACCAATAAAGCGATGCCACACCCTTCTTTGTCTTCCTGGAATTCTGAGATCCAGTGCATTAAGCCATTTTTGTGCGATCCAGGCAGAGTTTCTAACATCTGGAATATGAGAGATCTAGGTGATGTCATCCATTTCAAGGATCTGTCGTACCTCCAAATGGTAGTATGTGTGCATTACCACATCCTAACCAGGCATCAATACCCAGCCGCACTTTCTCACCATTTCCAATTTTCCAATCTCGTCCTTCCTTAATGACTATTATAGACTGAGTGATAGCCTTCCAGATGATAGATGCACCAGTAATGCCCTGGGCCGGCCTACGAATCCAGTCCATGACAGATAAAGGGTGAATGTATTTAAAATAAACCACCTCTTTCCATAGGCTATCCGATGTTATAATCTACCACCCCATCTTCGCGGCGAGTGCCTTTGCAAATAAGTGTAGATCCTTTATACCCCATCCACCCCATTTTTTTGGTTTCCCAATTTTGTCCCAATGAACCCAGGCTAACGCCCTCCCAACATTTTTCCCCGCCATAAGAATCGACTACAAATATGTTGAATTATGTTGATTATGCCTTTTGGGATCCATGCAAGGGACATCCAATACACTGGGATGGCCTCCAGTATAGATTTGATAAGAGTGAGCCTGTCAGCTCTGGAAAGCCATCTCCGCCGCCATATGTTGATGTGCCCTTCAATTTTTGCAATAAGCCATGTCTAGTCTGCAATACGATAACCATTTGGCTTGAGCATGAATCTAAGATATTTGAGACCCGTCTCCAGTTCTTGCCTAACAAAATGAAAATGATGTAGAGCATGTCTTTGCTCATTTTGTAAGCATGACACCAGCAAAATGGTGGGCTTGTTGAAGTTGGGCTCCATACCTGTAGCTTTACAACACAGGGATAGAATATTCTTGAAACGAGTGATATCACAGATAGAACCATTTTAAAAAATAATTACATCATCTACAAACAATATATGTGAAAGATAGGAAACTTCATATATCTTTACACCACCTAGAGACCCATCAACACGGGCTTTTGTTAATAGTCTACTTAGCCCCTCCATGATCAAAATAAATAACAATGGTGATAATGGACATCCCTGTCGCAGACCACATTCAGCATGGAAAAACTCAGATGCAACCCCATTGATGAGAATGCTATATGATGCAGATGTGAAACAACACATGATCCATTTTATGAAATAGTGAGGGAAGCCGATATGGGTAAGAATAAGTTGAAGATATGTCCAACTAGCTTTGTCAAATTATTTTGATAAATCAATATTTAGAATGACACTCTTAATATTCTTAAGCTTGATCAAATGGATCCCTTCTTGTGATGTCCCAATGGCTTCATGTATCTAGCATTGATTTAGGAATGTGAATTGTTCCTTGGAAATCATCTTGGATAGTATAGGTTTAATGCGAATAGCAATAATTTTTGAAATTATTTTGTATATGTAGTTGCATAAGGAGATGGGGTGGTAATCATCAAAGGTTTGAGGGTGATCAGCTTTAGGAATGAGAGCAATAAAGGTCGAGTTGAAACCCTCATGCATCTGACCAGAAAGTCTACAATCCTCAATAGCCAAAAGATTATCAAGCCCAATATGTTCAAAAAAGGTAAGGTAGAATTCCTTAGGCCATCCATCAGGTCTCGGGCTCTTATCTCTTTTAAACCATTTCATAACAGCGTCAATTTCCCCCAAAGACACTGGTTCATTTAGAGTCTTTGTATCATTTGCCTCAACAAATCTAGGTATCGAGTCAACAATGCAGAGTATCTCAGCAATGGTAGCTTCCCTAGGCACTTTGAACATTTGTGAGAAATGTATGATACCCATATCTACAAGCTGGTTGAAATTGTTGGCTTCCCTACCAATTTGATCCCTTAAAGTCCAGATTGTATTACTAATTTTCCTCCTCCTGGCACATTGTTGAAATAACTTTGAGTTTTCGTCCCCAACCTTTAGCCAAATCGCTCTGCTCTTCAATATCCATGCCTCCTCTTGTTGTCTTAGGAGATGAATCTTTTCTGTTTCCAGTCTTATCAAATGGTCCTTAGTTTCACTGGATGTATAACTTGCAATACCCATGTTTTCCTGCGCCGAAATGCCAGATTCAATTTTTTGAATGGTGGTCTCATCCTTTTTCTTTTTTTCTTTGGCCCATCTAATGGTTTTGTGTTTGATATGAGCTAAATTTCTTGCAATCACTTCAGCCGGAGAAGAATTGTTGTCATGACCACAATGAGTCTAGGAATCCATGACTAATTTATGAAATTTAGCTTCTGCAAGCCAAGTGGCATTAAATTTGAATGGGGAATTTGGCTTGTGATTGGAGTTCATAATTTCCAAATAAATCGGGGAATGGTCAGATATTCCCCCCGATCCCACCCATTGTCGAATTTTGTCCAACTTAGCCAACAGAGGTGCTTTAATAATGAAATGGTCTAGTCTTCTGGCTAGAGCATCCTCTCCTGTCCTCCTATTCCTCCAAGTCAGCAGAATCTTGGCTGAGTCAATGTTCGAAAAGAGGCAACCACCTCTTGAGAAGCGTTGGTGTCATCTCAATATGCCAGTGTCTTGTTAGAACCCAGCTTACTGGTTTCTGCTGCGTGAAGATGAGTGCGAACCATCCTGATTCATGGTTATAACCGTTGGAAACTGGTCCTTTAAATGACCCCAAATCTCCATAGTCTACCTTTTTAATCGCGCAAGGGTATAGTTTTGGCCTCAAACTCTTCCAACCAGCACTATGATCTCCGTGAAAGCGGCTTGGGCCATGAAATTTCCTTCACCAAATACCAACAGACACCACCGTTCATGCACTTTTCAACACTTTGATTTTTTATTCCCTCCTGGCCTCTGAGACTCTTGTTATTTTCGATATATTCTAGTTTTTTTTATTTAAATTATGAAATAATAAAATAAAATAAATAGAGTTCTAAAAAGAAAAACTCTAACTTTTAAGTTAGTTTAATTTAGATGGTGTTCATCTTCTAATTTATTAAATTTATCAATGTATACCATATGTCATTTCCTTCAATGTTAAAAAGAAGGGTAATAACTGCAAAGCAACTAGTCCCTGCCTTCAGACCATGATTTATAATTTTGTTTTGAAATTTGATAAGACGGAAATTAAGATGATGTGCATCTTCTAATTTATTAAATTTATCAATGTCACCATATGGCATTTCCTTCAACGTTAAAAACAAGGGTAATAGCTGCAAAGCAACTAGTCCCTACTTTTAGACCATGATTTATAATTTTGTTTTGAAATTGGATAAAAGGACAGAAAAAACTATGTTACAATTTGTTCACCCAATTATAAGACTTCAAAATTTGATAGAAGAATAAGGCAATGCAAAAAATTACATTGCATAAACAAAGACGACATAATACAATGAAGTAGCTAGAAATTTACTTATAGAGTTCATATACCTAAAAACATGGAGAAAACAACATATGTATGAAAAGCAGGAAGTAATAAACATAAATGTAATTTTTGTGTTTTAACTCCGTAAGAATCGGAAAGGAATTTATACTTACGAGCTAAACTTATAATTTATGAAAATAATATTTATTAATTCCATTAACATAAATATGTATGTGCATATATTGATGTTTATAGGTTTGTGTGATAAGTCTCCCCGCTTGAAAAATCTTACTAAGTCTAAAACTGGTGGAAGTAAGGCATTTATGAAAACAATATTTATTAATTCCATTAACGGAAATATGTATGTGCATATATTGATGTCTATAGGCCTGTGTGATAAGTCTCCCCGCTTGAAAAATCTTACCAAGTCTAAAACTAGTGGAAGTAAGACGCGCAGAAGTAAGACATTCAGAATTAAAGATTGTGTGGAAGCAAGGCATGTGCAGAGGTATATTTGTATGGAGGTAAAAGATGTGCAAAAGTAAAAGGCTAAGTATCATTTGACTCATTTCGTATATTCCAAAAGCATGAAGAAGTCAGAGTATTTTATGTTTTATTTTACTTGATTTGGTCTCACACCTAATATATTTGGAGAAGTTAAAGTGTATTATTGAAATGTTAAAGAACTAATAAATATGATGGTTATATGATTTCTCTCACTGTAGAATTTATTTTTGGGTTACATGGAGAGAAATGAAGCTACTTCGATGGATCAAAGACAAATATAGAGACTAAAGTAGTAAATTCAGTTTAAATTTACGTTCATTATTTAATTGGAAGAATTTATTAAATTTGATATAGCCCACACAGAAAGATTTCCAATGATATTATATGAAAATTAAGCGTAAAATCATTCCTTTCTTTCACTATATTTTTGGTGGGCTAGAGTTATTCCGTGTGTGAAAGAAGACAATATGTCCAAATGTAAGAATTTGAGGGGAATTTATACTTGCAAGATAAACTTTTAATTTCTAGAAATGAGATTTATTATTTCCATTAACAGAAATATGTATATGTGCATTTTTATTTTTTTTTAACAAAGTGATACAAGGAGGCTCTGGCCTCTACAGTTCAAATCCAAGGTTCATGGCATAATGCAGCAAAAACCAAAATTAAGACTGCCCAGAAGTGGGAAACCAGTGCAATCCAAAATAATTTTGTTGCCCGTGCAGGGGAAACCAGCATATGAACATGGAGCAAATTTCTATTGAATTCATCGTCAAGACTAACTATTTTGCTCAAAAATTCAGAAGCAAACCCATAGGCATGGTTGTTAGGAACTTGAAAGCTAAAGACGCGTGGTGAGTTAGGTGTCATTCGGTGCTGACGGGTGTTCTTCGATAATGAAACACCTGTAGGCGTCCTCGTCGTTCGGTAGCGTACCCGTGTCATCCTTCGCTAGAGGTTCGCGATTTGGCTTCGCTGCAAGTGGCTTTCCCTGATCATTGTCCCTGTTCTCCATTGCGCAGGGGGCGCGGCCTTCATCATTAGAAGGCTCCTCTGGGAAGGTGACTGTGATGGTAGCCTTAATGAGTGGTCGATTCAAAGAGCAGTGGTACATGAATTGGGTTGAATGGGCGGATTGATGAGCGCTGGAAGGGATATTAGTAACTGGAATGGCAGTTTACAAAGGCGGGGAGTGGACAGCACGAGTGCGGCCTTTACCACTGCGAGTTTCAGAGTAATTTGACGAGGGGAAAGAGGATTCCGAGGCTACTAAGGGCGAAGAACGGGTCAGTCTGCCTCTGCTGCTACCCTTCTGCTACGCATTCGTTGTCGCAATCGAGGCATGATGGCGTGGGGATGAAGACGCTGCCTGTGAGAGGTCGACACTAAGTGGAGCTCTGAAGGAGAAGGCTCAGAAGGCTCAGAATCGAAATTCAGGTTGCAGGTCAAGCTCTGAGAGTAATGGTTGCCCTGTCCAAACTCTATGCAGCAGAGAATGTTGCATTGCCTGCCCGTTGCAGTGCGTGTACTTGGCTCCACTGCAGCTAGGGGGCACTTGCAACTCAGAGGCAGAGGAATAGAAACAGAGGAAGTGGGTCGAATATTACCTGAGGGTGCCATGATGCAGAGCCGAGGCGAGATGGCGTTGATGAGTTGTTTCAAGTGCCGCATTGAATGGCACTTACTACTGCTGTGAGGCGGGTTTATAGCTTTGTGTGTGAGCTTATGAGTGGCCATGTGGCTATGCCATCCCGTTCCGCCGCCATCCTATCAATCCTTATGTACACCCGCATCCGGGAATGCATGTGCATATGTTAATGCATATAGGGCTATGTGATAAGTTTTCCCACTTGAAAATTCTTACTAAGACTAAAACCGGTGGAAGTAAACATGTGTGGAGGTAAGGAATGTGTGGAATTAAAGATTGAGCTCCTGAGGAGACAGAATTGAAGAATCAATTCATTGAGGCTGAGTCATTGTTCTTGTTTCATAACTAGTTACAGAACCATAAATGATAGTTTATTACATTGAGTTTACCTGGGAAAACAAGGCATGTGCAGAGTTAAAGTTTGTGTGAAATTAAAGTTTGTGTAGAGATAAAGTATGTGCAGAGTTAAAGCATGTAATATTTAAATGTTTTATTTTGCTTGATTTGATCTCGCACTTAACATATTGGTAGAAATTAAGACATATTATGGATATGTTAATGAATTTATAAATATCATGGTTATATGAGAATTCATTTTTTGGTTGTGGAGATAAATGAAGTCACTTCAACACATGCAAGACAAATATAGAGCCTAGAGTAGTAAATTCAATTTAAATTCACATTCTCTTTAATTGAAAGAATTAATTAACTTTGATATAGTGAGTATAGACACTCTCCCTCATTTGGTGAAAATATTTCATTTTCACCTATTTATGGACGGATATAATTATTTTATGTGAAAGAAGATATTATGTCCAAATGTATTTTTTGTGTTTTTACTTGGTAATAAATGGAGAGGAATTTATACTTATAAGATAAAAAATTAATTCCTAAAAACAATATTTAAAAATTTGTATATGGATATATTAATGTCTATAGGTTTGTCTGATAAGTCTTCCCACTTGAAAAATCTAAGTCTAAAACTAGTGGAAGTAAGGCATGTGCGGAAGCAAAGTATGTGTGGAGGTAAAATAGTGAGTTTCATTGTTCCATACAAGGTGGGGCCAAAATGAAATATTTAATTTATAATAATGTTGAGAAAGCGGCCCACGTATTTAGACTTGGGTTTAAATGATAAATAATGAAATTGTGATGAATAAATTAAGAGGAGGTAATAAATTATTATTTCTTTGGAATTTGATTCGTATTACCATTGCACTAAAACCCTTGAAACTATGGGTTTCTAAAATGCTTCTCCATTTCAGGGGTTGATGCTTAAAACAACACCAACTCGTGGAGTATTTTGTTATGTTTCTAAAACAGTTGCTCCAAGTCCAATTCATTCACAACCCAATTTTGTGTAACCAATTTGCCAATGACATATATGAAAGCCAATAGATATAATATATCATTGGTTGTAGCCTATATGAGATAAAATGATTTGATAGGCGCACAATGGGTACTCAATTGTTGTCATGCTAGGTGTCATTTCTTTTGCGTCTCATTTTATTAATTTTAGGGGTTGTTGCTTAAAATAGCAATGACTCATGGAGGATTTTGTTATGTTTCTAAAATTATTGCTCCAACTCCAATTCATTCACGACCCAATTTTGTGTAACATGTCTACCAATGATGTATATGAGGGCCCACAAATACATATACCATCAATTGTAGCCTAGCCTATAAGAGATAAGATGATTTGATAGACGCATAGCCAATACTTAATTTTTTTGAGTAAATGTCACATCTAACCACGAGTATTTGGTCAAATCAAACTTCGCAACCAATCAAAAAATAGTTTTTTTCTTCAAAAAAAATAAATTTCAAAACAATAAATTTAATAGAAAAATATCAACATTTGAAAGCATTTGACAAAGATTTTGTCACAATTAAAATTCAAAACATTTTACTTGAAAATCGATTTCTATACTCCCTGATATGGCAAGGACTAATTAGGAAGAAAAGATTAGAGTTGAGGTCTTGAAAGTGCCTTGGGAAGCTAGGGTTTACCCAAGTCATCCTACACTCTATCGTCTCACCACAAAATCTACTCTTGTGAAGAGGATAGTGAACATAGGTAAAATTCAACTAGTTGTCTCCAATCACGAAGGACATTATTTCATGTGGATGAAACGTGGACCCTTTAAGCTCTCCTTTCTTCTATGGATATCCATATAGAGGATTGTGTGTCATGAGAAGTGGACTCTACCAAAATGGACTACCATGATTCGAGGGAGGACTTAAGAGAAGTTATAACCATTAAGATATTTTCTATTGCTAAGCTAACTTTAATTTGTAAAGTAGGAAAAAAGGAAAATTTTAAAGATGGAAAAGTATCTTTAAATTTAGAAACCTTGGTGAATCTTACTAGTCTTGAATATGTAAATAGTAAAGTGTTTGGTGATATATTTTTGTAAAAATATTCAGAATTCTAATGATTTTATATATTCTTTTATAAAATTACACTGTTTTTTAAGGTAAAATAATTTTATGGTATAGATTTTGAGCAAATTATTTTATGAAAAAATGGAAATTGGCAAATCTTTTTGAAGAAAAAACATGGAAAATTAACTCACCTATGAATATTAACACCTAAAATTTTCCCTAGTAGGAAAATGTCTCCAAGGTAAGCCTTCCATTTACAAACCCCAAGAAGAAAGCCCGAACATTTGCAAACCATATTATGATTGGGAAGTTTACAAGAGCATAGGATACCCAAAGCTCTAGTTACTAGGTTAAAAGCAAATGAGCCTCCTCTATGAAAGGAGTTCAAATATACTTCCATGGTAAGGGTCATTTTGGTTTGCATATTCAATTCAAGGATGATCATAATCTAATCTTTCACATTATCCCACAATGTAGTCTCATGTCAATATCTCAATTGGTGATATTTGGATTTTAACCTAGAGGACAAGACCACATCTTCCATCCATTCATAGGTAAAGCTTCCACATCACCTTCCCAACATTAGAATGCATAGACCAAGAGGCAATCAATAACATGCTAGAAAAAGCTTATAACTAAAATAAAAATTGTTCATCCATGCCCATATTTTTGTACAAGTAAAGCCTCATAGAGATTCTTCTAGAAAAAATTAAGCTACAAGTTGAACATTGGTCTCATGTTCAACCTTCGAACTACAAGCAACACCCTTTAAATGTAATGGATGAATATGGTCATTTCAACAAGATAAACCCAAAGAAATCTCCCCCTTCAACTCCAGACAAAGATGAGTTATTTGAAACAATTACCAAGGAATCAAGTAGAAGGAGAAAACAAATTATGGCCACAAAAAATTAATCCACTAGAAAAGCTATATATAAGAAAACTACTAAGACTTCTTTGGAAGGTCCCCATGGTACCCTATAGAATAGAAATGTTGTATAGCGAGAAAACTTCATAAATGTCAACATAAATAAATAGTTTGAGGTGATGTTTGCATTCAATCCAAAAAACTTGGGGACACCCCTAGAATGCATCAAGGAAGTGGATGTCAAGGTAGGAAGAGAACCAACCTCATTAGAGTTCATGGACTATGTGATAGGAATTTTTTCAACTCTAGAAGATAATTTATAGCAGGATTGTCCCTCCTTGCAACATCCCTCTCACAAGGGGCAAGAAAACTCACAAGGATAAGCATATCAAAAGAAAATAATTTATAGCAGGATTGTCCCTCCTTGCAACATCCCTCTCACAAGGGGCAAGAAAACTCACAAGGATAAGCATATCAAAAGAAAATAAGTGGAAAATTATTGTCGAAGGATCTCAATCCACACTAACCCTTACAATGAGGCAAATTGATTTACAACTTTTTATCAAAATGAACAAAATATACTTTATTCACTATAACAAAAAAAATAACCACTTTATCATATTTTAGACCCAAATAATAGAAACAAGAATAAACACCCTTCAATATTATAAGAATAATCATATTTACAATATTTTTTCTAAAAATATAAAACTAATGTTACCATGGAAGAAATTTATTATGCTCGATTGATTTTTTCATGTTATTAAGTATTTCATAGGCGGGAAATTTACTACGCTTTATTAATGTCATGTTATTAAAATATGTGGGAAATTTACTACGCTTTATTAATTTGTCATGTTATTAAAATATTGTGCGTTCTTGTTAATAAAGAGATTTTCTTTTTCACTTGTTTTATACTTAATATTTTTTTTTTTGTTTCTTTTACTTTTATCCTTGTATGAATTAATTTTAATATTTTTTTGTTTCTTTTACTTTTATCCTTGTATGAATTAATTTTATTTTTGCTTGTCAATCATTGTCGTAAATAATTATGGAACTTCCAAAAAAAATAACAATGACAGAAGAGTAGCATATAATTGATTTGAAAAAGACGTGTTAACAACTCCACTTTGTTAGCTGGGGTTACCATGGATGGTTAGGGAAAAGCAATGTTATCTTTTCTACCTAGATTCAAATCCTTTTTAGTGACATGATGAGCTATAATGCATTGGATAAATATTGTTCTAATGGCTTTCATGCTTATGAATATAGTTATATTAGCTATACCTTTCGGTTAGCCTCGTATCTACAACCTCACTCTAGCCCTTGGGCCAAAAAAAAACTATATCTTTCCTGGGAAAGAATATTAAAAAAAAGTTTATGGTCGCCCATTATAATGTTATTAAAAAATGACCATGACAAAGTATTGGCAAAAGATACTATCTAATAGACTTGAAAGAGAGATGGGTTAACAAGTTGGCCGTGGCAAACAATTCTAATGTCTGGAGACATGACAAAGTATTGGCAAAAGATACTATCTAATAGACTTGAAAGAGAGATGGGTTAACAACTTGGCCATGGCAAACAATTCTAATGTCTGGAGACATGGTTTTAAGGTCCATATCAATTACCTCAAACATGTGTGGTCCATGCACAATGTAAAGAGGCAACAACCCTTGCGGCAACCCACAATGTGTGGGCCATGCACAATGTAAAGCTGCCAGAAACCCACGCAACCCTATGTAAATGAAAAGACGCAACCGGTGCAGCACTTAAACAACGAAGACAAGACTAGATAACTGGGCATTAACATGTTTTCTCCGAGACACTCTTATGATTCCACGACCTGTGCTCAAAGATCCCAGAAACGCACGAAACCTATGTAAATAAGAAGAAGCAACCCGTGCGGCACTTGAACGTACGAAGACAAAATAGCAATCGGGCATCAACAGGTTTCAGGCTTGGAGAACCTTCCATCACCGCTCACCAACCATGCTTCATCGCCCTGTCATGCCTTTAATGGACATTATGATAGCTGGAAAGAGCAGTGCTTCTCAGGTTATAAATACAAGGTTTGCATACAGCCATGATAACAGACCTATTGTTGGGATTTTGTTGTTATATATAAGATGTGCATATGTGTAGCTGGTTTGTGGTTATGTAACATTAAAGGGCTAAAGACCAATCTGTATTTTGTACAATCGTTCTGAATATTCAGAAATACGAATATACACCTATTTACCAAACAATCGTTCTCAATATTCAGAAATACGAATATACACCTATTTACCAAAACTTACACACATTCAAGGCCGGGCCCCAATTATATAGGCAAAAATAATATTCCCTAAATAATAAGTTTGACACAGCTTATCCAATAAAAGGCAATGTGCAAAATAATTCCTCAGTTTTTTGGCAGGTGTTACTTTGCTCAATTCCCATATCTGAACTGCGAGGACAATTCAAGGATAACATCAAGAAAGCTGAATAAAACAACTAGATGATAAATAGATTCCAATAAAGGCTTATACAAGTAGATATTACAACATGAGCAAAGACGCATCATGTTATTTTTAAAAAGGAGCTCCAATGTAAGACACCTTCATGACAGGTTTTACAGTACTCAAAATTGTCTTCAAAGATGTCGCAATATAATGCTGAAAGGAAAAAACAAAATGTGCCAGATGATATTTGCTTTACCAAAGCGCAAAAATGCTTGAACAGACAACAGTAACACAACATATAGGCTGCTGTAACGAACAGCTTGTCGCTTTTCAAAATTTCTAGGTCGTCTTCACTAAGATAAGCGGTTATTACAGAACTATACTATTCCATCTGCCTCTCTGGTCCCATTAGTACAGATATCTACAAAAGAACTGAGATTATACAAATACAATTTTGGTCTTTGCAAGGAAAAATGTGACCCATGCCTTGCCTTTCTTTGCTTGCGCTTTTACATGATCACTTTATGCCAGAGTCTTCCTTGTACACTTCCTCCATTAAAAATTCTTCATTGGAAGTGGCTTCCTCCAGTTGTAAATATCTACTTCATGCTCGTGTCTTCCTTCTGTGCTTCCTCCATTGAAAATTCTTCATCAAAAGAGGCTTCCTCTAGTTGTAAAAAACCATCTGTATTTTGTGGTCCATTAATGTTATTTCTTACATGGAAATTCAAATTTGCATCACTATGGATTGAAGATCTCTGATTAATTCCTGCCAGCAGATTTGATGAGACTACCGGATCGCACGAACCACCATAGAGCCCACGACTTCCAGTGACTAGTGTAGTTAGTTTAGATTTCCCATCCTGACATACATCCTGAGAAATAGCAACAAAAGCTAGAAATCTTCAGCATTTACATTCCTAGCAAATGATGCCTAAGAAATGGTTTTCAAGCAACATGGGTCAAAATATATTTAAAAAAAAAAAACAAATGAAGAGAATATGACTTACATATAAACAGGACAAGTTCGAACTCGACAAAACAGTGGGTACAATTCCCAATAATGACCCACTCTGCTGAGATGGTACACTGAAGCATATGTTGTTCTGATTACCTAATGTGCCAGATATTACCCCAGAGCAATGATTATAAAGAGATTCTTGTTCTCCCAGATTACGTAGAGCTTCCAAATGGGCATACAAGCTTTCTGTTTCATTCTGATGCTTGCTCAAAGCAGGAAAGCTTGACTTGAAAGATGTCTGGCAGCTTTCACCTTCAGATCCTCTCCAAGGTGATGAAAATCTTAAGCTGGTTAAAAGTTGCATAGCATGGGAATCTTCTTTCTCATCTGCAGGGCCTGATTCAGGAATCAATGTGCTCAGCAAGCCAGGAAGAATTGGAGATATCGCAGATGAGATTGATGGCCCTGCACTTACAAGATAACCCTGACCAGAGGAGTGAAAATCTATCACTGGAATGTGCACAATGGGGTCGGAGAAAAAGGGAGTGAAACTCGATATCTGCTGTGGAGTGGGCACAGTTACAAATGATGAAACAGGTAATGGGACTCTGACCACTGGGTCACTCAAGAAAGATGGTAAATTTGAAGTCTGCAGTGGAGTTGGAATATTGACCAATGATGGAACCGGCAGTGGGATTGGAGAGAAACTGACATTATGCAGATCTAGTGGCAGGGGAGGAATAAATGCAGAAGAGGATCCAACAGATAAGTACGAAGTTGGAGGGGGTAAGCTAACAGCTTCAGTTGACAATGATGGCAAAAATGGGGGAGTTATCGTATATTGTAAAGAGGATGCCCGCAGAGGACATGGGCAATAGTATGGTGAAAATATGGAACTGCCTGAAATTGGCACATGAGATGAAGCTGGCAGGTGAAATGCAAATGGATTGAAAGAAGCTTCTCCAATGGGAAGAGATTGTTGAGAAGGTAATCCATTTACAGAGCTAACAGGCAAATGAAGATACCGCTGTGGCAGAGGAGTGATATGCTCCCTACCATGCCCATTTCCAGAGATATCATTTGTTTTCTGATTTGAATTTGTACTAGTAACAGATATTGAGACCTGTGTGCTCCATGAATCAGTTGCATTATTATTGGAATCCTGAGAGTTGTTTGACGTTTGCACTGTCGAAAGGCTTGGACAGCCAATGACAGAAATGCTGCTGTGGACATCCATGCGTCTCTTAAGTTTCTCTCTTGATGAGGCCACAGTTCGTATACAAGAAACATTTCTTATCACTCCATCTTTAAAAGCACCAGTTCTAGGACTAAGGCTGCCTTGATTGCCAACATGTGAACGCCCATGCATCATTGGTTGACTTAAACCAAGTCTGAAGCGTTGTGAAGGTCTTACAAATGGAGCTGATACGTTGCTCAAGTTAGTTGAACCAGAGACTGCTTCAGTAGAGTTCACCCTGCTAACATTGCGTGAAGATGAAACTGAATCCTGATGGGTGGAAGAACTTACTGATCCAAGAAAAGAAGTTCTTAGATAAGTTGCAAATGAATCAAGGCGTGACTCACGGATTCCAGTAAGCTGTGAAAGAGAAGGCCTCCGTCCAAGGATATCTTTTATCTGTACAAAAGAGCCAGACATTAGCATTAATAGACAAAGTTCACACGTGGCAGTTTATTTCAACTACTAATACTGTTTCATTATATTCGCATACCACAGTTAGCAGTCTACCTTTGAGAGCAACTCATCTCCAACCAACTTAGACTTCTCCGACTGCCAGAAATATGAGAGCTTGCCACCAGGTAACCTTAACAAAAAAGATCTTCCAGAAGTATCTGATGAAATCCCTTCAATAACAACACTAAAGTTCTCATTACCAGGACTCAAAACAGCCAACCTCTCCACAACACCATCATCTCCAACAAATGAAAGGCGTAGATCAGAAGAAGGTAGCAAAGTCAGGCTCAAATAACCTCTGCAGCAGAGTAAAACAGGAAGGAAATCCTCAGTACATGCTATTGAAGATATCAGTTATTGTACATCACAATCCAAATGATCAAAAACAAAAGTTCTATGCATTGAGCCTCTTACAAACTATGACCTGGACTGACAGCCTAATAAATATCATCCACTCTCTAACCATCAGGATTTTCATACAAGGCTATATTTCCTGAATATACAAGTGATTGTTCCAGGTTGTTTCTTCTTAACATATTTTTCAGCTGCATGACAGGCAGTACATATACCAGTAAGCAGAATAAATTGGGATGTGAATAGCTCAATGCGGCAGAATCAGCATGGAAAATGTGGAGTTGGTATCTCTGAACCAAAGATTCAGTTGGCATTAAGTGTTCCCAACCTCTATGGTGATCTTAGATTGCACACAGAAAAACAGACTAAAAAGTACAAGCAAGTGCACATATGAAAGGGCAATGAAATTTTGGCTGCAAATTTATTTTAGTTAGTTAACATACATTTTTTTCTTTTTAAATGAAAGAAGTCCTAGAACATAAGTAAAATCATATCCTATAAATAGTTATAATACCATGATTAATGAAATTGTGGTATTTTTCGAACAATATTCAAGTCACAGACTTACAGTATCACATAATGCCAACATATCATATATCCAATTTGCCTTGGAATGAACTCTAACAAGATGCAGCATTTCATGATTGTCAATATGTGATACCATAAAAGTCTATCTACCACTACTTAGTCAAGAACTTCATATTTCTAGGGCAAGTTCTGTATGGATTTAATTGTCTTAGATATATGGACAAATTAATTCCAATTAATAGACACAGTGTGTACATGCAAATAAGCATATCTACTCCTATCCCTATAGAATTTCAATAAAGAACAATCTACCAAGAACAATCTCTGTACCTTAAATAGCATCTCCCAGATCATTCACCTCTGTACAATTTTCTGGCAGCCAAACTTCAAAGCTGAAGCTGACATTATCAACCAGGGCCCCATAATATACATAACATGGAAAGCGAGGAACAATCATTCCAGAGAGGCTCTAATCAAAGTAGCATGTTAAGCCCTTAATAGATATTCATTCAAAGCTGATCTATACTTCCCCACTTCTCTCAAGCCTGAGCCGGAAGCAAGCCACTCATAGATGCTGTCAGAGAGGGAGGATCAAGGATGGAATGAATGCTATGAAGCTATATAGAGATGTGTTTCACTGTCTTCGTTCCTTGCCATTTAGCAGATTGGCACCAGCCAACAGACCAGATGGACTATCACTGTGGGAAGGCTAGAAAATAAAGAAAAAATAAAAATAAAAATGAGTGCCTAAAATAAGACCTTTGAAAGCTTCTCTTTATTTTAACAGGCAATTTATAAACATAGCAACCATTTTACACACATCTACATGACTTCAAGTGATATAGTTGTAACCGTCTCTCTAGACCAGTCACTAATGCAAATGGAAAGTCATTACAACCTTGATTATAATGCCAATTGGAACAGCTTCAATACAACATTGACATTTGTAGACCCTGATAATAACAAAAATTGTGAGCAATAAAGAAGTTTCCACAAGAGTAGATAAGAAAGAATTTGAATTTAATATTCACCTAGCTAACCAGATTAACCTAACAGCTAATCATACAATATTAGCTCAAGAGTAGATAAGAAAGAATTTGAATTTAATATTCCCCTAGCTAACCAGATTAACCTAACAGCTAATCATACAATATTACATAAAATTTAACAGACTCAACACGTGAGATAAACCAGTGTTGCGCATCCCGATTTTATCTCGAAATCACGATTTTTTGGCCTAGCTGATGCTTACCGATTTTTAAAAATATTTTTATGGTATCTTAATTTTGCTGATGTTTGCCAATTTTTTACCGATATTTTCCCAATTTTTACGATTTTTTGGTTCTGGACCCTTGCACATTTTATCCCGAAGCCGATGTTCACAACATTGAGATAAACACAATATGCAAAGTTTAGATAACAACTAAAACAAATCAGACCACCTTAACAATAAAATTGCAAGCATAACAGGCGCAAAACAATGCTTCATGAATTTGTTCCAGTTAAGCATTATCAAACTGCACATAAATCAAAACAACTCCGACAAGAATCAAGAAGCAAATCAGCAGGGACAACTCCCTATAAAACTTCACTTTCGCGACAACTGTAATTCAACTACAGATAAGACACGGTAAAAAATCATGAACTCTTTTTGCAAAACAACTGTCTGACAATTTCAGAAGCTTCTATACTCTCATGCCTCTCACTTTACTGTTAGTGATGCAGATCTGAATCTAGCACTTAATCAAATATGCTAGGTAAATAATTCAAAACTCAGGACAACTCCTAATCCACATTGCAATCTTTCAAAATGCTTCCAATGATACATGGCTCAGGCAGTGTACTTGGGATTGGCTGACTATAACAAAACCAACTCCAGTTGGTTTTAGAGTCAGCGGCAGACTCAGTCTAAGTCAGCTTAGTCTGTTAACATATAAGCCTGCCAGCAGGACAGATAAGAAAATGAAACAAAGAAAAACAATCAAAAAGAAATGGTCTATGTTGCACCAGGGTACATCACTGCCTGAAAAATGGATGTACTTGCCAATCTTGCATTTGACCAGACACCTCAGATATGTTCTAATTTGCTCGAGGAGGTCACTGGGAACTCGAGAACGTTTAGCCCACACCCAAACCATTCTGGTCCAGAAATCAGGAACATTTAAGGGACAGTCCTCAAGTCCCTCAAAAATTCAGGGTTGCCTCACACTGTGTTGGCTTATGGTGATTCAAAAAGAAAACTAAAATAAAAATAAGGGCCATGTGGGACACAATTGGTAAATCCATAAACACTAAGAACCCTACTCTAATGCTCAGTTCTCTCATTCCACTTCTTGTTCCACATTCACTCTCACAGAGCTAACAGATTTCCCCTTCATGCTGCCTGCAATTTCTGTTTAGATCCACTTCTCACATTACCTCACTCACTCTTATCTTACATGGAATCAGCCTTACCTTTGCAAAGACTCGAGATGAAGCTGCCTCAACAGTTCAAACCTCAATTGCGGCAGTCTCTCTGACTCTACCTGTGAATGTTGCCCGGAAATCGGAGAGATTCCCAATGCAAAAAATAGATTGAAGGGGGGATCTTGTAGCATTGAAGACTGAAGTGCATTCACCAGAATTCCAGGTTCTCATTGTTTATTATGGTTACCACAGTTTTTGCTGGTTATATCTGTGGTTTTCAAATCCGTTTATGTTTGAACAACAGCAGCAAAGCCTACTGTTATTTTCTTTTTGTGCATTTCTTCCAAAATCTCAACAGAAATCCAAACAGAGGGCATTCTCTTCCCTCTCCTAAAGACTAACTACAACATTGACAGAAACAATTGAATACTCAAATTCCATCCACTAGAAGAAATCCTTGAAACAATTTGTCAAAAAGATCACCCAAAAGAATCAGAAATGCGGAAATGATTTAGAGAAATGGCTATACAACCTCTGTTGTCATACATTTACAGGCAGCTACACTGGATTTTACCATTATCGTTAAATTATACAAGCACTATGTATTGTATTTTGAATTTTCATTTAGGCTATCATTCATGTTTTTCCCGGCTCCTCATTTTGAGTATATAATCAGTTTGCACATTTTCATTAAATGCATTAGCCTTTACCCCTTGCTTTATAAATGATTATAAATTTGCATGTGATTGGTTTATGAAGTTTTCGGTTTCAACTTTCAAGTTTCTGTTTATATGAAATTCTAAGATCTTTGACTTTAAAGTTCAAAAGTAAGGATAATGCTCAAGTTTATGAATTTATTCATAGTTTAAACCTTGGAACAATTCATGCATAGAGTTTATGAATTTATTCATTATTTAAAGTTTGAAATGATTCACATATACGTCATTGTAATTCTTTGTTATTTTTTAATTTCCAAATTACCACCATTTTGCTTTACAGGGTTTTGTTATGCATTATCAGGTTCTGTAAAGTCTAAACATCACCTTATGGATACATGAGAAAGAAAGTAATCCGTGCAAACCAACAAAAGAGAAAGGATGTCATATTCTCTCTTTCCTACCTCCTCCTTTGTCTTCCTACTTATGGTCCATAACACTTTGATCCTGGTCAACATATCTTTGGATCCTTTTAGCACTTAATTTATCAAGTTTGAACATTTGTCATTTACCATGGACAGACAAAATGTTCAAGGCCAAGGTGTCAGATTCATGGTTTATGTGAAGGGGCTTGAATCTTGGTGTCCAATTTGTGAACACATTGGACACACTGTACCCATGTGTCAGACACACCACATCACATGTCTATTGTAACGGATGTACACATGACACAGTGTGTCTAAGACTCTAACATGTAGGTACAGCATGCCCCAGCACGTCTGACACCTGCAGAACCAAAAAGCCATTCCCATAAATTAAAAACCCTAAACCTCAAACTGCCACCTCTCTTTTGTCATGGTTTCATTGCTGTTTGCTCAACTCTCAAGGAGTATGAGGGTACCGAGAAAACCATATTTAACGAGATTTCTGTGAGATTGCTGCATCTACAGTTTACATTTTTTCCCCGGAGAGGAGCATCCTCCAACAGCAAAACTCCTTTTTCCTTTTATTTATCCCAATGAAACAATGGCACAATCATCAAGGACTAGCACTTAAGGTCAAAAAGAAAAGCAAAGAATGTCTGTGTTGGTGTTGTTTCTCCACCATGTCCACCACTGTTCGTGTTCACAATATTGGAAGTAGAGCTGCCATTTCTGCACAAAACAGATCAGTCAAGAAAGAAATACCCCTTGTGAAAATATGTAACTAGAGCACCAGAGCCTAGGAGAAAGGCTGGGGAAGAAACCTTCTTTTGGACATGTAATTTCTGTAAAGTTGATATCCAGAGCAACTCTTGGCAAGACAAGGGGCATTCATTGGGCCTTACCAGTAGAAGTATTGTAGCATGTGAAGTGTCCCTAAGTGAATGAATATGTACAAAAACAATGATAATTTAGAATTGAGGGAGGTTGAGCACCAACTAGGGTATGCAGATATTCAGATGATCCTCTTCCAGTCTTGAGGAACACATCTGACAGAAGTGGGAAAAGGAAAAGATGGCAGATAAACTCTTAGTGCCTGTTATATCAAAAGGTGACATGAAAGAGTGTACCAGTCTTCTTGTATTCAGTATCCTTGTCATCTATCAATCTTGGTCTTATCTATGAATCATGATCTACCATCTGTGTAGTACATTTTTATTTTCATAACATCAAATAACCCATTGAGAAAATGGCAGTTTTTGGTTCTACTTCTAGTTCTAAACTTCTATAAGTTCTCTAATTCCTTGTGTTTTTTATGCAGTGATTTACCAGTCGTATGATTGTATCAATGTTTTCTAAATGTTCCAAAAGTTGCATCTTTAGGTCTATTTCTGTATATTTATATAGACATGTCCTAACGTGTTGCATTTCAGGAGTCTACAGACTATGTCAAACACCCATGCCCACATATCCATGTGCCCACATCTCCCAAAGCCAAATCCCTTGGAATCAATGTCAAGCTGAAGCAAATATAAATTTTGAGATTCATGATGCTAATCAGTGATAGATCAGGGGACTTAAAAGCATGGATATGCAAATTTGTGGGCCACAATTTTACAGGTCACTGTCAATGACCATATCCTTATCTATTGAACATCCCTGGATCCCACATTAAGACATGGAACTGTACAAGAGAACAGTTAGATGAAATCACACATGCATATGAAGCCCATAACTTTCGAATCTCACAACTAATTTTTGAATTTAGAGTTTGAACTATGTTGTATGACTTGTAAGATGAACTATCAAATTATCATGTTGTAATTCTGCAACTTGTAAGACTTTAAGTTTTGGACCTTGTGCATGTTGGTTTAAATTGTACTTGCCATATTGATATTATGATATTTAAAATTCATATTTTGACTACGTAATTGTTATTTCAGTATATATGCAGTACACTTGTTCTATTTCAATACTTCATCATTCATGTTTTTGATAAATTCTAATTTTTTTTATATAATATATATCGCCTAAAAGATTTAGAAGTTTTCTCTAGCTGTTCCAAGCACATTCTTCCATCCCCACAGTTCCTGAAACCCAATGCAGCATAGGGAAAGACTTAACCTACCTAAACCCTAAACCTACCTTTATACAGCAAAGCCCCCTCACCTTTCATACCTCGTTTCACTTCTCAAAACTTTTGTCAGAACCACTTTAGATGGATGGACCAGTGTTGCAGGACCTGTCACCCCCCCCAAAGGATCTGGAAGCAAAATCACGTCTTGTACGGATCTGCCACCAATCCTTCGGTAGAACCGGGAATTTGAAAATCGGATTCGCGATTCCGCCTTTTTTGGCGATTCCTAGAAAATTGGATCTGTAGGGGCCCAATCCGTGGATCCGGAAAGGATTGGGTGTAGATTTGTGGATGTTCGAGTGTGTATCCACTGCAGATAGCGAGCGGATCCGAGAGAAGGTGGACAGTTCACACAGTTCCGTGGGGCTTTTTCTTCTTTTTTTTCGAAATTTCGAACTATTATGTGAGGAACTACACTTTCCAAATACTCCCAAAGTGCCCCTTGATGCTCCCTAGATGCTCCCCATTGTTAATGTTTAGTAAAAGTGACATTCTCCTTTATCTTTCATTTCCATCCTTTTACTTAAAATTTTAACATTAAATGACTTAGAATGTAGTGGTTCCAACCTCATCAAACTTCATATGAAGAAAATAGAATTTCATATCCCATTCAAAATTCGGTAGACTTAACACTTTTCAAAATCAATGGGATTGTGGCGTTTCATTGGATTATATCATGTATGAGAGCATGTGATTGGCATTTAATCAAGAGCACCAAGCCCTATATGTACCCCAGTGTTGGTGTTGGTGAACTCCTTTGTCCTTAGCAATTATATACCCTTCACTCAAGTCAAAATAATTGATCAGGCATGTTAAGCTTTCTTTACCATATTATAAAGCTTGGATTAAGTTGTTTGATCAAAATTAGGCAATGTTGTCTAATATCCCTATAGAGTTGAAGTGGAGGCAAAGGCTAGACAAGAGAAGAGAAATCTAGATTCTAGATGGTTGATGTTGGAATAATTACTCGTTGATGTACAATGGATGCCATATATATCTTCATTTATGTAAAAATATGCATGTTTTCATGTCTTCTACAACTAATTTGGTATTTTGGATGTATTTTTAATATAAATGCAAAAATTAAAAATATAAAATATATATATATATAGTAGACGCTTCCACATCCCCGCTTCCAAAAAACATCCCCGCTTCGTGCAAAGTTGAGATGGACGGCCTTAGAGTTCGCTTAAACCACTATTCATTGATTGTTCAAATGTAGGACCTTCAATGGCAACCCTCACCTCAAAATGGGAGTTTAGTGGAAGTAAAGGTGATCGAAAGGCATGTCTTGTGGATTCAATCTATGGTGATGATTCTAATAAATCATGAGTTATAACTCATGATTGAGTATTTACTCTACTCTCAACGCTATCTAGAGCCTCTCTAACAAACCCATAATAAACCCCAGTCCTAATTAAGGTCAAAAGGAAGCAGTTACTATGCTGACCCAATCTCCAAGGTCCAGGAATGGAAATGGGGTCCAAATTTTTTGACCTTTTCCAACTTCTTTAAAACTTAAAATGGATAACGCCATTTCATCCATCTCGTCAAGACCTTTCCAACAATATAAAATTTGCCCCGATCCAGCATTCAAATCAAAATATACAACCACTTAGAGCTAGCCTATCAAATACTACCATATCATTTAATCTACCACGTGGCACCCACATGGCTACCTCAATCGTCCACCATGTCACCATTCGGATCAAAATATACAACCACTTAAAGCTAGCCTATCAAATACTGCCATATCATTTAATCTACCACGGGCACCCACATGGCTACCTCAATCATCCACCATGTCACCAGCCATGTGGTAAATCCACACAGCTACCAACCTACTCATACTGGTCAGTGGTCATGTAAGACCCACTATATCATGAGTGTGACCCAACTAACAAGACATACATGCTATATGAAAAGCATTATGGGTGTGGGCCCCTCGAAGCCGATGTCATAAACACTAGCCCATTGTGCCAAATCATCATAGGTGATAGGTCCCAACCCTTCATCCAATTCTTTCGAGGTCCTGGGTGACACCATCCATCGTCACTCCGCTTATGTGGACAAGGTCCCACATGACCTTTGAACTGAGGTTACGTGGGAGCAAGAGCGGGATTTTCAAAATCTCCCAGTTTGGGAGCGATTCCAAGAGCGTTTTTTACATAATATATATATATATATATATATATTTTATATTTTGAGGCATATATGTCTAACAAAAGCATGTAAAATGATGAATTAGATATAAAAAACATAGATTGAACCATATAACAACAATTATCTAGAAGTTATGATCTTCATCAACCACGTCCACAAGTTAGTAACATACAACATATTGAGTCTCATGATTCATCAATCTTAAAGTTTCAAGCTTTCAAAATTCAATATATAACATTTATCATCATTGATCACCAAAGTTGTACTTGTAAGCTAAGTGTAACCATTACAACAAATAATATCTAACATGAAATGAAATGTTATAGAATGAAATGAAACGACTTTCATGAAGCATCATATTCATAATTCATTACTAATGAGTTATAATTGCCAACTTCAAACTTAAATTGTCATACAAAAAATATCATAATAAATATGAAAGAGTCAATAGTTATAAAAACTACTAGAAACTAGAAAAGACAAGTAAATCTATTATCTATTGCTAATGCTTGGGCCTCTTGCCACCACAAGAAATGTCTAAGTTTTTAGTCTTGTTGTAAAATCAGGTTTTTTGTCATTAATACCACCCTCTAAGCATTAATATCCAGAAGTATATTTTTCATTACCTTTGGATCTGTATAGGGATCTTTGCCATTAATATCACCCTCTAAGCATTAACATAAGATAGAAAATGTGTCAAGTCGTTATTTTGTTTAAATGATGCTTACATTTTTAGGGGGGGTCATGATAGAGGAGTTCGACAACCAATGTCACTAACATCAAGGTACATAGAGGGATTGGTGCTCTTGATTAAATATGAGTTCCATACCCTAATACATGACAAACTCCAACCGAAACATTGCAATTCCCCCAATCATGAAAACCTGAAAAACTAATAAGTCCGTTGAATTTTAAATGAAATCTAAAATTCTACTTTCTCCATATGAAATTCAATGAGGTCGGAACCACTCTCAAACATCTCAATTCATTTCATGGTAATTTTAAAAATTTAAATAAAAGGATGAAATGAAGATCAAGGAGAATGTCACTTTTACTTCAAGAATTTAACATTACCATGAATTGCATATCAATACTAGGGCCATAGGCTTGATCATTAGGCTGCACCACTCAAAACTCATTTATTTCTTTGAAAAAAAATTACATTTGGAATATTACTGCAAAAAAAAATTGCATAAAAGACTAAACGCTCCCAAAAAGGTAAGGAGCGCTATTTTTAGGGAGCACACTCCCAAGACGCTACGATGTCGCTCCAGCTTGGAGCGCGAATTGGGAGCGAGCATGGGGGGTGGGCTCCCTCGCAACCCTGCTTTGAACACCAAACCATTCATGGTGTTCCCCACTGAGATAGTTTTGGAGGGTTTTCTCCACGTTATGCACAAGGTGTTGGCCCCACTACCACCTCATCCCAGGAACTTGATCTCAGGAGTTTCCCTTATTGCTCCCTCGAATCTTTTGGGGACTACAGTTTTGGGACACGTGTGCTATTGTGAACTCTCCAATCTCGACAGTCCTGATTTAATAATGAACCCCCCTCCTCCCTATGACGTCACTGGGGAGGTCGGCATTCATGTTTCTATTCTTGATTTCGTCACTTGAATCCAACGGCCCTATCTCGTCTCTATTCAATAGATGATATTCAAGGGCCTATCCTCGTTTGATACAATAGGGTCCACTTTTGGGTCCCCCAATGTCTGCTCACCAATGAATCTCCACTGTCGAACAACGCAAGTTAAAAGCACTTTGTCCCGGGTGGAACGCACCATTTAACCCAACCCCACAAAGGTTAAGCCCCATTTTCCCGAGTGCTCTACCTCTTAGCCATGTATTATCGTGGCAAACAATGGCTTCAATCTGATGGTTTTTAAGGGACCCTTCCTGGCTTGTTCTATATATATATATATATATATATATATGACCAACGTTATCCCTCCTAAGCTTATGGACAAAAACCTATGGTGGTTCTAATCCTATAATGTCCTGACATACATATATTTTTACAAGGCCCTCGCGGCCTACAACCTGCATAATATATATATATATGTGTGTGTGTGTGTGTGTGTGTGTGACCAATGGTATCCCTCTTCAGCTTATGCACAGAAACTTGTCCAATAGCCAAGACATTTATAAAGCAGATATACCAACAAGTTAATAGAAATGATTTACCCATCTGCACATTGTTCAACCTCTTTATATTCATGCAAACTTAGATTATTCAAGATCAACACATCCACAAGGAATGAACCTCTTCACATGAAAATGAAGCATTCCACAAAGCCTACACGTACACTAGTGGCATTCTTGCTCATACGAGAAACAACGCCCCTATCATTAACATTACATTCGCTCAACACCATAAGCAGAGACATGAGAAGCACAGACACAACATATGATTATGCATACTTATCTTATAAGAGATCTAGCAACTAAGAGTGGGACTCTCACTCTCCACCCAACCATAAACGAGCTACAACCACTGTTACTTGTATCTGTCACCTCGAGCCAAATTCTAGTGCTTGAGGTGGAGTGCTCCTTAAGAGGAAATTCAACCAACACAACAACTGAAACAAGATGCCACAAGGCCACACTGCCTTCAACCACTAGCTACACACGTTTCTCACCCAGTCCCTTAAGACACAATTAACATCCATGCCAATATACCACAGTGCAGAGAGTTTTTAGTTGGCATTCAAGAGAAGAGGATACACATCAAGGAAGATTATTCAGCAGATAAGTTATTGTATGAGCATCGATGTCATGTTTACTAGGTAATTCATTAGCAAGAGTGTGCGCTAATTTTATCAACTCCCAAAACCTAGGGTTTCTCTCCTAGCCAGTGGTTCATCAATCACAAGCTTCTAGTGGTTCTTCACCCTTCGGGCAAGCCACTGCTCTCCACAATGTTTTTCACCAGGCAAGCCTCATCGAAGGTTCCTCAATTGGTTCACTTTCTCCAAAGCTTGATCACCGTGTCTTGATCGTTGCTCATGTAACTCTCTTACTCTGCATATGTGTGAGAGTGAATCCTCTCTTAATACCTCCAACCCTTGGAGGAATTTCTCCAATGCTCACCATTGTTTCTTTCCACTGTGCATGCCGGAGAGAGTTCAAGTGTGTTTTCTTCCCTGCTTAGCATATGCCCTCCTATCTTCTCTACCCTCTTCAACTTGTTTCGTTCCTTCCCCAACAAATCAACCATCTTCCTTTTTCCTAGGCCCATGCAGGTCAAACGCCTTGGACAACACAGCCCATGTTGTCTTCAATATTTTTGTCCCTTTGTTTCTTATGGTTGAAGTTTAAAGAACACTTGGGCCTATCCTCTTCTTTTCAGTTGAATTTATTGCAGAGTCTGCCCATTTAAAACCACTCAAGCCAACCAGGACTGTTATTTAAAACAACCCCTTCCTCAAGCAATCTCCCTCCTCAAGCACTAGAATCTGTGTCCCTTTCTCTCAACCCTTCTATTAATTACAATTTATTTGTGATAAGGAATATTAGCAAGGAGATGTCACAGCCTCAATGTTTAATATTATCCAGATTATCAATTACTTTCTCAGGACATTAATTTTATCCATCTTAATGTGAAATATAATTTTTACCTATTTGAAAACTGGCATGCAATATGGCTTAACATACTTGCATGTTTGGTCTCTACTTTGCAAGTCTTCCCTCAGGTTTGCTGCACTGTAAACCTACAGAAACTTCTAAGATTTTACTCCTCTGGAAATACACCAGCCTTCCATAGCTAGATGAAATTCTACATTAACAAACTCTTTATAATGCCACTTTTTTCCTACACTACAAGATAGTTACACCATTACTAATTACCTGATGAGAAGAACCTGGACATTTAATTTATGCAGTTTAAGTTCTACTAATCAAACATTACATCCAACTTTTAGCTTCCACCTACAAGCATTGCTAAGCTATAGATTTCTTGAAATGCCAACCAGAATAGATACTTTTGTGGGTATAGCTCACTTTTGGCTAAACATCCCTTGATATGGAAAAAAAGGATCCTGGTTAGCAACAGTTTAATGAAAATGTATACATATTACTAAAGTGGTGATCTGAAGAAGAAGACTGCACCATTTCAGAAAATAGAAATGACACCAGAATCATGTGAATATAGAAGGCATTTTCTTACGCACAATGTTCTTCAAATAGTCTGGGTCAAAAACACAACAGCCGAATCCAGGCAGGAAGCAGAAACGGCCAATCTGCAGTCACACCAGCTGGGAGACCAATTTGCCACCGAGAGAATTCCAGTGGAGCACTTGAGTACTTTTAGTGGGCATAATCAACACATTAAAAACCATATCTGCCTCTTTCAAGGTGTTCTGTCACTTTCTAAAAATATACTTAATACAAGAATCTGATCAACCTAAGACTTTTCCCAAAGAATTTCATGTAAAATAAAAGGGAAAAAAGGTTAAGAAAAAAAAAGGTACCAACACATTTCTATAATCCTCGAATATTTACTACTTTCGAATAGAAGTAAAACTGAACTGAACAAAAGAAACATACCTCGTCGAAGTTGGGCACAATAGGCTGCCTTGTTTAATTACTTTTCCCACACGGATTGAAACAAGTGGAACGCACAGGCAACGAGCAAGCATCCCAAGCTCTCGTGCCTTGAAATGCTGCAACATCATGTTAAAGTACATTAAACTACATACAATTTGAGTATTTTTTTAGAACTAATAAAATTCTAATAGGACTTCTTCTGAACCTAATCGTAACTGAATAGGGGGGAAATGGCTCTTGCCTGACTAAGCTGAGCTAGAAGACGATCATCAGCACCGGAGCAGGAAACATTAAGTTGTAACATTGGCCTCAGCCTCTCATCTGCACGGCATGCCCCCATTACTTGTAAATCTAAAGCTTGAAGCCACTGCAACATTCCATTTTCCCTTTCAGTTTGTTGAAGCAACAAATCCCCATCTCCTGTGCCCTGCAACACTTCAGTGAGCCTTCGTGCAATACTAATATGATGCCCTCTATCATTACTAGGCTGCACCTCGGCGCCACCATTCCCACCATCATGCCCGCTGCCAAGTTCTAATCTGGGCTCCGCGGGCATTCTGCATTCTACAACAGAGGAAGTAACAGTGCAGCTACTGAATCCTCCATCTGGTAACCTTGATTCTGCATTTCCTAGAGGCGGAAAGAAGGAACGAGACGTCGTAGCGACATGAACCACTGAGGCTCCAACTGCCGATGGTTCGTGCAGCGGGGAAGCCGGGACTTGCAGAGCAACGGCCGTGGCTTTACCCAATAAGCGGCCTCCCCGCACATAATTAGCACTGCAAGCTGACGAACCAGACAAATCAATGAGAGACGTCAAATGTGTAACACTCCTGGAAGGAATGCAATCCACGACAGAGCAATTCCGTTCGTCCAAAACACTTGTGGTGCAGGAAACAGAAACATTGACAGCGTGGGGATGAATTTGCGGCAGGCCGCTGCAAGAACTTTCTGAAATCTGGCCGATCTTGAAAATTGTCTGTTCGTTTGTAATTTCCACGCTATTTCCCCTTCGGCTTGCCTCTGAACCTTGCGACTCAGAGGACGAACCCTCCGACTGCCTGGATTCTGCATCCTCTTTCTTTAAACAGGCCATTTCATTTTTCCGATTGTGCATCTTGGTGAATTTCCTCAGCTTCGAACTGTCCAAAGCGGGTTCAAGGAAATATATAGCACGATCTTTGACCAAAATAACTTACCCGGCAAGAAACCCCACAGGCTTTCAGCAGTACCCGAAACACAACAAACGAAGATACTCAAACCCGATCGTTTACACGAAACCTCGAAACTCCGATAAAAGGATTAACCACGAACTCAATGCTGCAAACACCAGTAATTCCCATTACAATCAATTTCCATAGCATAAATTAAAGCCGATTCCACCAGTTCTAAAGATACAAGCCAGAGAACCCAGATTTCAACGAAATTCTACCTTTCCCGGGAAAATTTGTAAGCCGCGTCCACAGAAAAGGGATCCGAAGCCGATCTTTACACGAAGAGTATTTCACGGCCGAAGAATTTCAAGGCAAGCTATCTTTCAGCGAATTTGTGCAAGCTGTACCTTCAAACCCTTGCGGTGGCCTAACAATTATACAAAATACGCCGATAGAGAGGTTGAAACACAGAAACAGAAAAAAATAAATGAAACCCTCGTACTAAGGCCGAGTTTTGCAGCTTCTAAGTAAATACCACTCCTGAAGCGTCTGTTTCAGCAATGTCAAAACCCTCTGCGAAGGAAAAGGTCGAGGAATTTGAGCAAAGACGGAAGAGTTTTACGTCAGTAAATTGAAAACCCTCAGAAGTCGGTGTTGCACTTGGCCATACCGATTGGCCTTTAGTAGAGAAAGAAAAGCTAGAGAAATTTTCAAAAAATATTTAATAATGTGAAGCAGGCTCAATTAAATAAATTTTGGGCGTCCGCTCAATCAGTTGGGCCACATCATCCCGCTGTCTGGGTTTCGAGTGGGTCCCCACGCTTAGGCTTAATTAAATAAATTTTGGCCTCCGCTCAATCAGTTGGGCCACATCATCCCGCTGTCTGGGTTTCGAGTGGGCCCCGCAAGCGTGGGGACCCACCACCGGCTTTTGCCCTTTCCCGCGGGAATCGTCGGTCGCTGTCGGCTTTCATGTTTGTGTCATGGAATGATGTGTTTATGGACTCGTCATCATGCATAGCCATAGCCATGTATAGATGCTTATCAATTTTAGAAATTTAGGGTTTCAACGATTATAATAATAAATTCTCAAATTTACGAGATTTTAGAAATCTAGGGTTTCAACGATCATAATAATTCTCAAATTTATGAATGTGACAGTTCAAGGGTGGCAATAGAGATTATGTCAATCAGCACTAAATGTGTGAGAGTTATTTTATTTTATTAATCACAAAATATTTCTGTACTCAATAATAAATAGTTATTTTATTAATCACAAAATATTTCCGTGCACACCAATAAACAGTTATTTTATTAATCAGCAATAAATAATATTAACTTCATCGTAATTATTTACATTAATTCATATTTTTATATAAGTTTTTTGTTTAACCATTTTTTTTACGAGGTTCGAAACCGTATTTCTTTTAATGAGGGCGGTAACCATAAGTTAAAATTTGATTTAAGTATCTTGTTTGTCTTATGTGATATTTGATATTATATAGAAATTATATTGTTGTTTTTTTTTAATATTTCATATTAGACGACTTTTTTCTAGTGTTGGTAATCATGTATAATAGTTTTTTCTAATGGGATGTTTTTGTCGGAAAACCATTCTTGGTTTTCTGGTGAGAGGGTTTTTTTAAGAAAATCATTGACATGCAAAGCGTCTACTTGGCCCAGCATCGGAGGCAGTGCCATAACCGCCACCTAGGGATATTTATTCCACGCGTGGCAACTTCTTGATCTCTGTAAGGTTGCGTGGCAACTTCTTGATCTCTGTAAGATTTTTGTTTTCAGGACGAGATGGCACATTAAATTCATACCGGTGAAGAGGAAGCATTTCCGTTTGCTAGTTAACCACAAGATGACTTGGGTTTGGCGTCGTCTAATGAGGTGGAGGAATTTTCCGGACTACCAAAAATAACCAAATCCAGGCAAAAAAATTTCAAAAAATCTAGTAGAGGTAATGTTTGAATTGTGTTTTTGATGGTGGAAAAGGATTCAACGCCATCAAAAACGTCTAAGACACCTAAAATTTTGAAGTTTAACAACTATAACATGTCTTTAGAAAAATCCTTGATGGATTTTCTCTAAATATGACCGGAATTTCCATAACTTTCCGGGCAACTCCTCCGCCTCGTTAGACTACGCGTTTGGGTTTTTGGTGTAAGCAAGGTAGGTACCATATTCGTGGGGATGGATACGGCAAGGAATTGGTTTGATAGGAGATCACCTCCCATTTATGACCTCACATCTCAGTATTTCCTTGGGATGTTGGATTTCAAGGAGAGTCTCAACACTTGGCATCAACTAGGCTCCTGTTTTTACCCTTGGCTCTAGGGAAATAACAGGTCTAACAAGTGTGTCTGATTATATATGAGCAGTGTGCATGAACAAAGGTGGTGAATGCTTCAGGTGGTTGTAGGGTGGCGAGTTCTTCAAGTCACAGTAAGGTGGAGGCTTTACATCTCCGTGCACTCAAGGTATGCCTTGTTGCGCAGCCCTCTAAGCTTTATTTCCGAGTTGTTTTTGTGAATTATCAGCTAAGCATTTCAAATTTCGTCTTTGCTTTGTCCATATTTGTTGTCGCTTCGTCCATCTATGTTGTTGCCCAATCCATCTTTCTTGTTGCTTTGCCTCTCTACTTTTTGGGTCATTTGGTTTACCCTCCCTGGTTACAGTGAGTGGTATATATCATTCTACGTCAGAGTAAATGGTGTCACTTTTTACGGAATTTAGTTATGCCTTTCTTGCAATTACACTGTGTGGATGAATTAGCATTGGTTCATAGGCCATTGTGCCATCTTATTTCCTTTAAGTGTTTCAAGGTTAAGGGTTACACATCCCAAATTATGTGCAAATGCTTTTTTTGTGTGTTTTCTCAATAACAATTCCTCAGAGCATCATTTCAGATTGTCATCGTCTTACCCTATGCGGATATCCAATCCCTTGAGTCATCTGGTATTTCGTTTCACTGCCCAATGTTGGTGGTGTGCGTCTAGTATAGCAGTTCCTTATCAATTTGGTTTTCACCTCATTCTCTGTCAACCTTCTTGGACGACTTAGGTAGTTAATGTTAGGTTTGCCAGTCCTAAACAGTTTGAAGCTTTTCAAAAACGGTGTCTCTACCTCTGTACTTACATCGACGACAGTCACTTAAGTGCTCTTGTTTATCATCGCGACTCTAGGGACAAGTCTTGTTTCATCCTTTTCCTTCTGCCTAGTCTTATTCATATTCTATCCAATTCAATTCATTCTATATGTTCCACAACTACCAGGGCAAAGAATCTTGATTATTCCTAGACAGTGATTTCCCCTGTCAACGTTTAATCAACCGAAGAGGAGGATCACACGCAGAGTCTTCTTCTAGGCATCGCAAACTCTTTGGTTGGGAGTCTGTTGCTAATGTTGTTCTTTTTGAGGTCCGTAAGGAAATTCGAAGTCTAGAAGCCAAAGAAGTCAATGTTGGTAGCACCAAATGGGTGCCTAATCCTGGAAACCTTCGGAAGAGGAATTTATACTTCATGAACTCCATATACACACATAGGCAGATAGAGACTCTCTTGAACATGGTTATCTGAGACAAGTAGATTTACACTTACAAGTTATTTATGGGCCAAGAGGACCTGAAACAGATTTATAGGGACCTTCATTATGACGTGGACGAGATCGTGGTTCACTTGAGTAAGAGAGAACATTCCATCATCTCTAATTCTGATACAGATTCAAATGCTCCCCCATATGGTGAAGCAGTGATTAATGCTCAACCAATCAACATGGTTACTGTAGACTCTTCCCTGGACCACCCAATGATTGTCTTGGATTACTAAGTTTCTTTCCCATTCTTTCTGGTTTTTGGGTTTGTCGCATATGGTTGTTAATCAGTTTGGATGTCCTTCTTTTGCTTTGGCACTAGCGATTCGCCTGGTAGGCATGGAAATGAATGTTCTCTTTTCCTACTGTCTTTGTTTTGCATGACAATGATTGTCTCATAATGGTATCTCTTGGTCAGTCTTGGGATGTCCCTCGATTAGTATATGTCCAGTGGTGTTTTTTGTACTGAAGTTATTCTGGTCTTCTAACCAAGATAGTTATGGGCGAAACACGTTGATCATATGTACTTTTGTTTTTTGGATATAATATGAAAACTATGTTCGAATATTACAACAAAAAAAATGATGTATAATAGTTGAGGTTGGTCTCAAATATGTCTTAAAATTGTTTTTGCTTGGTTAAGAGCTCATTTTCCTCAGACGTAAGGAAACTTGTTAACAGTTCAGGGCCCAAAAGCATCTAGCAAGAGTGAAACCCTACCCCCTTATAGATCACTAGCGAATAATTCCAAGTGGTATGGTTTTCCTTGAATGAAAGTGATGAGACAACTTGCATTTGCATATAACAGCCACTAATGACTATCCCCACCGCTAGTCTAACAATTGAATTATGATAGGTTTATAGTTTTAGTAAATGATACATAATAAAGAATGTTATAAAAGTTAGAAATGGTCTTTTAATTTTTGAAAAGTAAAATAAAATTGATTTGGATTGGGTAAGAGTTAGTTTTCATAATACATAAAAAAATATGTTAATTATTCAACATTCAAAGGTATTTGGTAAAAGTGAAAGTGTGTCCTCTACATATCATTAGCTTGATATTTTAAGTGATATGGTTTTCTTGAATAACTATAGTGATTAAACCTACAATGATGGTTGTCCATGCTATCACTTTATGATTGAGTTATGATAAGTTTTGCCACATTAAAAAAATAATATTAGTAACCTAATATTTCTTCATGGGTAGGATGTCAAATTGCAACTATGAGTAGTATTTGAGCTTGTGTATGAGATCAAGGCTAAATTATACTAGAAAGCACATGACCTCACTGAAGGTAGCCTTAGTCATGACCACAAGAGATACCCGCTTTCTTGTTGATACTATCTAGGCTAAAATCAACTTTTGGTCTTTGAATAATATCTAATATTGCTTGTGTTTGGCTAAAATCTCATACACCTCAAATATAAGGAAATAAGTTAATGGCCCAAGACATAAAGGCATCTTACAGGAATGAAAGTCTACCCCCTTATAGACCACTAATGTGTTTTTTCAAGTGGTGTGGTTCTCCTTAGATAACAGTGACGAGTTAACTAACAATTGTAAATAGAAGTGAGTGATGGTTGTCCTCATTAATGGTTGAATACTAAGTTATGATAGGTTTTCCTGCATTTTAATGGGACAAAAAAAAACTCTTGACAGTACTATACACTAGCCTTCTTGTGAGTACTCTATAGGTTGAAACCATTTTTTAGTCCTAAAGTATGACCTACAAGTGTCTCTTATTAGCTAAGAACTCATCTTCGTTGAATGTAATGAAACAAGTTAATAACCTAAGACATAAAGGAATCTAATAAAAATAGAAATATCTCCTCTTACAAATTAGTAATAAATAAATTTAAATAAGTAGATTTTGTTTATACACATTAGTGTAAATTATATGTCAAGTCTTACTATTATATCAACAAATGCTCAATCAACAATCCTGAGTATTATAGACATTTTTTCACTTCAAAAAAACTACGATTTTTTTCATTAGGTAATACGAGTCTTGAGCTGACTAGCACGCCTAACCTATGGCTTGAGTAATTGCAATCCATGGGCATCTAAGCCATCAAAATCACCTGAGAATCACACCCATCCTAGGCCACACCAACCCTTAGCATAGCAAGATTTTATCCACAGGATTTCGAATCAGTAACATTTATCACCACAAAATGCCTATTATAAATTAATATTATTTGATTGATAGACTATTATTTAACTTAAACTAAAAATCATGAAACAAAAATTACATTAATGAAGAAGGGTGATCACCTCCAAACTAAAGCTTTATAAAGTAATACTTTTCTTTTCGTAAGAAACACAATATCCTACTATTTCATTAAAGTGAATCAAAGATATTTTCAAAATTTAGTTTGGCTGTGAAAGGAACAACTTAAAAGTTGTTGAGACGAACAAGAAGCTTGATGCACCAGACTGATCCTATACAACTATAATTCCAAAATTGTAAGCATAGATCCTTATAAAGTTTGAGCATGACATCAAATAATTAAGTCCAATCAAAATAGCAGTTAAAAATAAAAAGCTCAAGACCATTATCCTCCACAATACCGGCTTCACAAGGACAAAAACAAGACTCAAAAGATATCACAAGCAAACTATGAGCAATATAAAAACCACTGATATAGCCTAGCATGAATACTTTCTCCAACAAAATTTCCGTAGACCATTTTTTGACAGATAATCAACCTGCAAGTTGAATTCTCTATAGACATGAAAAAAGTAAATGGATTGAAAACCATTGCATAGCTCCTACATTTTGGCCTTCCAATGAAAAAGATTAAAGACTTGTAAGTAAGACTTCCCGGACAACCAATTGATGATAATTTTGGAGTCACCATCGATCATTACGTTGGAAATAAATGAAGACTTTGTTATCGTCATTGTTGCCCAAGTAGCCAAGAGCTCAACTTTCATATTTGTACCCAAACCAAACCCCATTTTGGCTTAATAACATGCTTTCTACCAAGTAGGATGATAAAATTGCCTGCACACTTGCCCTGTTGAGTTGCACCATCAAAAAAAACCACAAGGTACTAAATATTAATAGCTAGACTAATGACTTTTCGTCTGGGATAGTCTTTAATCTTGGGAGAATACTCCCTCCAAAAGGCAATGACTTTTGATGAGGCCAATAACATATTAGGTCTGATATTCTCAAAGATCATCTTGTTTCCAATTCCACAAATTTTCTAGGCTATAAAGATAGGAATAGTATGGTCTCGACCCCTGTTGAAATACCAAAAGTGAAGACAGTCTGAAAAGGAATTAAATTGATCATTCGACTTGATTTTAAGAATATTAAGCACAGACGATCACGAGGATTTTGCTACTACAATCTGAGAAAAAGATGGTCAATACTTTCCTCACCACATCTGCAAATGACACGGATATTCGGACCTTGAAAATCCCTTTTGTGTAAATTGCCCCACGTTAAAATCTTGTTCTTTAATATGAGCCATATTTTTTATTTTATTTTGTGGGAATATTCCATTTCTAAATTAAAGAGAACCACCAAAGATCACCCTCGTGGAAGTGGGATGAGGCAATGATGACATAGACTAACTTGGCTGAAACACCTTTTGAAGAATTCCCCCAAGCCCACACAAGATTGTCTTTCTCTCTATATAGACTTATACAATTAAGATGCATATTTAGAACAAATCGATCCCATTCAAAAGCTGCATCTCCTTGTATGCTTAGTTTTGAAGAAGAAAGTCAATGGTCGCTAGAGAAATCAAAACGAAAGGAGCTAAAAGCTTGCACAAGCATAAAAATCCCTTTGGAGTTGAGGAAAGAGGTCAATGCATCAGAAAGGAAACATAAAAGACTTCCTCCTATAAAAGGAGCTTTGTCAAGACGAACTTGACAGTCATTACCGATCTTCCACTGGAGCCATTTATAAATCCAATTGAAGGGATTCATAAGGCTTAAGGCTTTTCCACACTATAGACATAGAAATAGAATATGATGAGGTTGTTGTTGTCGATTTGCGGACCTATTCATGTAAGGCTTATTTTTTAGATATTTGTCTTTAATAACAACACTCCAAAAACCATTACCTTCAATGGTTCCCCGTAGACTCTAAGTTCTTAAGGATTTCCCAAACCAATATAGATTTTTAAGTCACCAACCCCTTTAATCTTTTGGTTTCGAGAGAGATTCCCAACCAACTAAGTGTATTTTTCCTTTCTCAATCTTGTCTGACCATATAAACTAAAACATTTTTGGCCCAATTGTATTGATCACAAAGGAAGGATTTTTTGTCATACTCACCCAAAAGACAGGGATGTTCTCGAGCACTGATTTGACTAAGGCCAACTTCCCTTCGAGCGATATCCATCTATAACACAAATAAATGATTTTTTTCTCTGCCTTCTTAACAAGACAAAAGTAATCTTCTTTCCTGTAGTTATTAGGTTTGAGCCAGAAGCCAAGGTACTTGAATCCCAGTCCAAATTTCCCTTCTTGCATGGCTAGATGCGCAAAACACTTGTCATAATTGAATCCTCAATCCCATTAGAAATGAAGCGAGACTTTTCTAAGCGAACCTCCATTCCTAAAGCCAAACAAAATACAAAGATGATCCTCTTATAGATAAACCATTCGTTTAGAGAGTCGTCTCTGAAAATTAATACATGATCAACAAAGAGCAAATGTGAGATGATTATATCAACTAAAAATTTAATGCCTTTTAGAGAACCCTCACTTCTCTCCTTTAAAATAAGTTTGTTAATCCCTTTTATGACCAAGGCAAAGAGAATGGGGGACAAAGGGTATCCTTGATGGAGCCCTCTAAAACAGGGAAAAAAAGAAGTAGGAGAGTCAACCGTAAAGGAAGCAAAGGAGACATAGGTCATTATACAATTGGTTACATAAGAACCCAAGGCAATCTGAATTAGCAATATCCTAAGGAAATTCCAGTTGACCTTATCATAAACTTTCTTAAGATCCAATTTAAACATTAGGGTTTTGAGTTTCTTGTTCTTGATCGAATGAAGGCATTCCTAGGCTAACCCAATCACTTCATAAATCTGACATGTGGGTAAAAAACCAAATTTCTCCTTGGAAATTTCGGAAGCTAATTTCATCTTCAGACAGATGGTAATAGTTTTTTAAATGACTTTGTAGACCAAGTTACATGGAGATATAGGAAGAAAGTTTTCAAAGGAGAGGGGATTTGAATATTTGGGAGTTAAAAAAAAAAAAGAAAAAAAGAAAAAAAAGCATTAATGGAATTACTAACTTAGGATTTAACTCCATATTCCTCCACTACTTTCAAAAGGTCGGTCCCCAACATATCAAATAAATGGCTAAAGAATTCAACAAACCAACTTGTTAGGCCCAGGACCCCTATCTTTAATACATGACTTCAGAACACCTTCCAACTCCTGCAGAGAAACAAGCCAACCAATAAATTTTGCCTCCTCATCTGAGAAACATCGAGGACATAATTTGATTACCTGAAGTTGTTCCAACAAATTATTGACCTAAGGTTGCTTTAAGAGTTTAGAAAAATAAGAGACAATAGCCTGCTTAAGACCGACTAGATCAACAATAATCAAACAATCAAAACCTTCAACTCCCATGTTGAGTTAGTGACTTTTCTGTGAGAGGCCTATTTGTGGAGAATATTAGAGTTTCCATCCCCTTTAGAGATCCAATTTACCCTGCTTTTGATGCTCAATTCTTCCTCCTTTAACTTTAGAATGTGTTACTTTCTCAATTGCAAATTGCACGGGTGCTCTTTAATTTCCGAAGAGAACATTTTTTTGAAGAAAGATATGTTTAGAAGATATATCCCCTGCTCAAGAAAAACAGACTCCAAGTTTAATTCCTTCTTTTTGTTCCTTTCCCATTTGACTACCATATTTTTTAGCATATTTAACTTATAAGAGAACGAGTCCATGTCTGAATTAAATAGTGGCACCTCCATTTAAGGCTAGGCTTCCCTTACCAACTTGTTAAGACACTGGTCTTCAAGCCATATTTGGTTGAACTAGGGAAGAAGTAAAAGATCTCTGAAACTCTATCTCCAAAAACACAGGGAAATGATTCGAAATATTTTCAGAACCAATGTAAGATATATATCTACTAAAACAAGGAATGAGGTTTTCAGCCAAGAGAAAATGATCAAGTCTTTTAACTATCCCTTTATTGTTCACTCTGCCATTTCTCCAAGTAGGGGCCATTGGGGCTGGACAAACATTAATAAGCCCTGAATCCTGAAAAGATAACTAAAATGTGTAGCAAGGGGATCCTGTTTAGCTTTACTGCCTCAAATTTCATTTGCTGCGAGGGTTAAATTTAGGTCTCCTGCAAGAATCAATTTATTACTACTCAAAAGGCCACTATTCTGGAAGATATCCCAAAATATTCTTCTATCAAAATATGGCCCATAATAATTAGCCAATGCCATTGGTCTAGAGAGACCCTTGACTTTGCCATCAAGAATAATTCCAACTTTGGAGTGAAAAGCTGAGAAGGAGGCAAAAGAGGGATCCCAAACCACAGTAAGACCACTAGATAGCCCCTCTGCATTTGCTGTAGAGATGCACCATTATGGGGAAATTTTGGCGAAAAAATCTTGGGTTTTGTATTCTGAAGCCATAGTTTCTTGAAAAGGCATGATCGAAGGGTAGTGAGACTTAATTAATCTCCTTAAAGAGAGGGATTTAAGGTTTCCCCCTAATCTCCTAATGTTTAGGGATAAAACTTTCATTCTTGATTCTCTATGACGAGCAACTGTGCTCTAAGGGACCGAGAGGAAAAGGAATTATGGATGCCACGAGAGGGGACTTCTCTGGCCAATGATTTTTTGTTCTCTTTTTTCTTCTTATGAATAGTGATAAAGGAATAAAAAAGTGGGTGGAAATCTGAGAAAGGAGGAAGAGACAATGAATTGAGTATCATAATGAGGGAAAGGTTGAGAATATTACAAGAGTCTGGAAGGGAGGGAGAAGGGGGATTATAGTGGGAGACTACAAAGAGTGAACAAGGGATAGCTAAAGAAGGGTTATAAAGGCACGGAAACCCTGCCATCATGAGACTAAACTTGAAGGAGGGGATCGTTGTTGGGGAAGGGATCTGAGGAGGAAAGGGACCCAAATCCAGGGATCGTTACGCAATCAACAACCCCCGTGTAGGGGAACTACTAAGGGCTTTACCTGCTTGTCACGAGGGATGCAAGTCTGAAACACCAACATGGGATGATTTTTCAGGTTCCATAAGCCACTGAGAAAGGGGCGAGAATCCAAGCATAGGTATTGGGTTAGGACAATTTGTTGGAGGAGAAGAGACAAAAGCAGGAAGAATATTGTTAACAAGATTAAGACCTACGACTGCTAATGAGTTTTTAAGGATATTAATCTTTGAACAAGGATTAGAACCATTCGACACAGAGCTATGGTTTAATTCATCGCATAACAATCTCTTCAGGAGAAAGAGATGAAATCAAGGTGTCATGAAAAGGAGCTAACTGGGCAGAAAAAACATCCAAGTATAGGGCTTCTTGCATAGGTAAACTTGAAGTGACAATTCCATCTGATAGCAACTCTGTCAAGTCCAAGCAAAAAGAGGAGTTTAAGTAATAACTTTATCATGACTAAGACACTTGATATTGGTTGTATTACATTAACATGCACAAATAAAATAAAATAAAATAAAAACTTTAGAAAGTAGTAGCTTTATTATGGGAAAGAAATTTGATCTTTGTTGTACCATGTGTACTATATAACATGCTGTAAAAAATAAAAAACCCTAGTTGCATAAAAAATAAATTATTAATATTGTGATAATATAAAAAATTTAATTGTTTGAGAGTATCTTTCGGATTAATCACATAGAATAATTTTTTGGTCGACGTTTCAAACCTACCAACAAGGTTCATCTTCATAACCAAGGTGAAAAAAACAAATCAATCAATATGCTTAAACAATCAGAATTAGTAATTAAAACTATAATATTATTTTAAAAACTAACGTTAATGATTAATTTTTACAATCTCTAATCAAGAGATTGTAACAAAGTCAATAGTAAAAAATTATTAAATAATTTATATTGATTATTAAATTATTAATAATTTAATAATAAAAATATTTATATTTTATATAATATTATTTACTAATATTTATAATTTTAAATTATATTTATTAAATTTAAAAGAAAAAAATACAAATTAGTTATTGTAAACAGATGTTTATAAAAGTTAAACAATTACATAAATACTCTAACATATAAACAAACCCTTTTTCAAATTTAGAAGTTCTTTAACATTTAAATAATAATAATTTCATAGTTTTCTAATATTGATTCTCATTTTTAAGTTCCGAAATTTTTCATAGAATTAAAAATAATTTAAATAAAAAACTAATATTTGCAAATCCGTCACGTTTGAATCTAGTGAATGGATATGGTGTGGATGGGAAAAGAAATGAGTGGCTGTTGGCACATGTATTATATGTGTTTGGAGTCCTATGAAACCTTATTGGAGGTCCTTCCTTATTGGGATAGAAAGTAGAATATATATGGTTGATATTGAGATGTGATGTTTTAATAATTGAAATATAAATTGGGATATATTTTTTTACTTCAATTAGTGGAATAGGTTAGTTGTATTGGGATAAATTATTATTATTATATATATATATGAAATGTGGTTTCCCAATAATGGGAATATATATTGAGTTAATATTTAGAATACAAACTAATATATTTATTATAAGATTTTATATACCCTAGGTCTTATATGATAGTATATGTATCATAGTTTATTTTAATGCTGGGTACATTGCATAATGTTTAGTCTTCACTTTTTTTTAGTGTCGAATATTCCTTTTGAGCTTTATCATGTGGTAGTCCAATAGATTATTGATGTATTTGTATTATTGATGTATTTGTTTACTTTGTCCTTTTCTTGTATGAGGTGAAAAAATAATTTGGTTGTTTCAAAGTAGAGTGTGTGGAGGAGGTAGAGGGAGACTTTATGGTTGATGATTTAGAAGAATCTTTAGTCATTACATTTGTATATTTTAATGATGAAATGATGATAGAATTTATGTTGTTGGGGTGTATATTTTAATGATGATGGAATCTATGTTGTTGGGGTGTGATGGAGTAGGAGAAATGAAAAGAGATATTTATGAGAGGGATTTGAATGTGAATAAGGTCGTGTTATTTAGTGTTTCAGTGGTGTTCATTAGAAAGGATGAATACTAGTTTTTGCGTCTAAATACTATTAGGTATCTAATTTTATATCATTTACTTCCTTTAATGTTCAGCACGTCTTGTTGAATATTAGTGTTTATGTTGCTACAATATTTTTACACTATGTTGATGTAAATGATGCACTGACGCTCTCAATTTGATTCCTCTACGATGACAGCCTTCACTACAAGCAACAAGCAAGTTCCTTGGGTTGCTCTTTTCTGAGTTGTAGGGCTAGGGAATTATCAATTCCATTGAATTAATATTTAGAAGTGTTTTTGTATCCCTATTTATCTACATTGAAGAGTGCTCATGTTTGTCTACTAGTTTAGTTATCGAAATCTTGACTTGTTCTAACCCTTGAAGTACAATGTTGTTGAGCTCTAGTGTGGGAAATATAGTGTAGGTAAGTATTAGCTATTGTAACATTTACATTCTCAATGTCTAGTCTGTCACATGGATCTATAGAAGGACAAGGTGCTTTCACTCAAACCATGACAAGAAAGGAGTTACACTAAAAAATATAGGATCGTATTTAAGGAGATCTAGGTCAATAGTTGAGACAAAATGTTAATATGTAATGCGGTGTTATTCCATCAAAAGGGTCATTTGTTTTAACATTAATTTATTCAATTACTCTTTATGTTGTGGTGGAGATATTGATATGGGGATTGCTCTTAGGGATTTAAGAATATAAGCTCACATATGGCTAGCCCCAAGCTGAAAATTTGGGGATAAAGTGGACAATTTATGGAGGGTGTTGTCTAAGCAATGTAACTGGGTGCGTTGGACCATGTCATGCAAAATTTCATTACACCTAGGAATTTCCTTGTGTTTATTGTTGGGTGACCTACCTCTCAATTAGAATCCAAAATACTCGGGGGTGCCTATCCAAAGTTTCCTTTCTATAAAAAAGGCAAACTTGTGAAGCACTTTTTTTTGTTCTAACTTTTTTCTAAGTTGATCTAAGTATTGGCATCCAACCTTTATGGAAAGCTCATCCCTATATCTAGTTCTTGGAAAGCCATTATCCTTGGGATAAACTCGGGTTGTAGAACTCCATGCAACATGGAAAATTGTTGGAATAGAAATTTTGTGTCTTATCTAAAAAAACCAAATGGCAATATTTTCAAAAAGATTGTGTGTGATGCTTCCACTTAGTTTGATGGAGCTCCGATCTATGCCAAGTTACACTTGCATATCTATGTGCAAGTTGGGGAAGTGGATTTGCAACCACCACACCTTCAAAAGTTAATAAAGTTTTAGAGCATGACCCCTACATAATGAGTTAGGTTCCTTCATAAATTTGTTCACCCCTTGTCTCATCCCAATCCCAACCATTCCAATAACATACATGGTCATCGTGTTGGCTGCCAGGTTTATGAGTGGAATGCCTATTGCAACTAAAGTCAAGAACTGCACAATCAACCACTTCGTCCAAGGCCTAAAAATGATAAGCACCCTTGTATAAATTTGATAATATCCATGGAAAAGAACCCCAAACAAAAAGAATTGGATTGATGGGACATTACCTCACAAAAAGGGAATCCATTTGTCTTTGGGTGGGGCCCCAAGCTCAAAGATTAAGACACACAACCTAATATGGGTTCCATTGTAGCCACTTAGTAGCCATGTCTATCTTGAAGCTGGCCATCAAGCCACCTATCATGTTAAAAAGTTTTTAATTTTGGCCTTTAGCCATATGGCTTTGGTTTTGTACAAGCCCTCAAGGCCTAGACTATTATCATTTAATTAACCTATAGGGCATTATATTGTGGTAGTTTATTAGCTTGGAGAGGCTATTTTGTAGCCCACTCTTTTCTAATGAATTGTTATACTTGTTTTTTTATTAAGAATGTTTTAAGGAAGCATTTGATCCCCAAAAAATACTATTGATGGCATTTTATACTAACATCTAGTAATCTGTATTTGTATTTACACAGTGAATGTTAGAGGCACTTCTTATCATTATGTCTCCAGTGAAATTTTTTACATTTTAGTCCTTCAAGGTGTTCTTAAAAAGAATTTGTAGTTCTTAATAGGACACCTATGTCTCTACAATTGTAATCCAGCCTAAAATGAAGGCATATATGTGACCTCTTTTGATTAATCATAAGTTATCTATAGGTCATTACGAATAACTTATAATCCATAATTGAACAACATCCATGTGGTGGAAATGCCATTACTCTTGTTGTTTTACACATTGCCACCATTTGGCTTTTGTTTATTGTGCAATGTTATGTAATATGCATTGTGTGTGGTTGGATGTGAATATAATTTCATTTCGTGTCTCTAGAAATGTTTGGCAAAGTTGCAAACCAAACATGATTTCTAAAAGTTAAAATATCTAGAAAGCGTTAGAAAATAGAACATTTGTTATCTCAAAATTTCCACAGAACTAATGAGCACCATGATATTGGTCATGCAAAGAGATTGAGTTGTTGCTGCCAATTTTTGGAGAATTGTTAATGTCGCAATGCCTCAAAAAAATGGTTATATGTTATGAAACCAGCTCAAGAAAAGATAGAAAAGAAAGATCAACACCTTAGAATTCAGCCTCTTCGAGGGGGCAACCTCCTTTACATTACATAAATGAACAATTCTTGGATGATACAAATGACAAAACCTCCTTTCTATATATAGGAGTCTAAGGAGTCACAATATAATCCAGCCGACCTAACAATAATAATATAAAGCCACAAAAATAACAATAGAGGGATTCTATGGGGCACAGAAATAACAATATGGGGGTAATAGGGGCACAACAATATAAATAAGGGGTATAACTACAATAGTAATGGGGTAATCACTAGTATTATAGGGACCCAACATGCCCCTCTCCTTCAAAAAGTGTTGTCCTCAACGCTTGAGCAGTTCTGGATACTTCTGCATAAAATTCTCATCCTCCCATGTGGAATCTTCAGCGGATAAGTTCTTCCACTTGATAAGATACTCTGAAATTGATCGATTTCGTAGCTGTCGAGTTCTTGTTTCTGTGACTGCTTCCGGTTCCAATATAATTTTTCCTTCCTCGTCAAGTTCTGGCAATATTGTTTGAACTGGGAGCTTGTCGCCTATAACCTTCTTTAAACATGAAACATGGAAAACTGGGTGCAATCGAGAAGCTGCAGGAAGCTCCAATTTGTATGCCATAGTACCAATCTTTTGCAACACCTTGTACGGACCATAATACTTTGGTGATAATTTATTATCCTTCTTAGCTTGCTTTAGGGACATTTGCTTATATGGTTGTAGCCGTAGGAATACCCAATCACCTACATCAAAACTTCTTTCACTGCGATGTTGATCTGCCTGTTGTTTCATTCTATTTTGTGCCAACACGAGGTTATCCTTTAAGAGTTGGAGGACTTGTTGTTGATGTTCGATGTGATGTTCCACTGCCTGAACCTTAGAATTTTCTCTTAAATATGATGTGATGGATGGTGGTTGATACCCATAAAGTGCCATAAATGGGGTCATTTTTGTTGCTGTATGGAAGGAAGTGTTATACCACCATTCAGCCAGAGGCAACCATTTGACCCATTGTGTCTGTTTATCAGATACAAAGCAACGAAGATATCCTTCCAAACATTTGTTTACTATCTCAGTTTGCCCATCAGATTGAGGATGATAAGATGAGCTATGAGCTAACTGAGTACCAAGACAAGAAAATAATTCTGTCCAAAAATTTCCAGTGAAAATGGGATCTCTGTCACTTACAATAATCTTTGGGTTTCCATGTAGCTTTTGAACTGTTTCCATAAATGCAGTAGAAACTGTACTGGCTTTAAATGGATGTGATAATGCACAAAAGTGTGCATACTTGGTAAGTCTGTCAACTACCACCATGATGACACTCTTTCCCTCAGACTTGGGTAAACCTGTGATAAAATCCATTGAAACCTCCTCCCAACGTTGGCTTGGAATGGATAAAGGTTGTAATAGACCCGGTGTCTTAATTGTTTCAACTTTATTTTGTTGGCAAACCAAACATTCCGCCACAAACTTTTGAATATCTGATTTAAGGCCATCCCAAAAAAATTCCTTCTTAACCCTGTGGTAAGTTTTTAAAAATCCTGAGTGCCCTCCTAAGGGAGAAGTGTGCAATTCCATAAGAATCTTTTGTTTTAGCTGGGAATTCTTACAGAGGTATAAGCGATCTTTGTACCATAACGAATCATTTTGCCAGCTAAATGTATCAGAAGTACTGGAATCTTGTTGTAGCTTTCGAATAAGTGCCCACACTTCTTCGTCATTCTTCCATTCCTCCTTTGCTTCGTTTATCCAATCTGGTTGGATAATAGAAATGGCACACAACAATGCTTCCACATCCTCATCCTTTCTTGAGAGTGCATCTGCCACCACATTTTGCTTCCCTTTTTTGTAGATGATTTCAAAGTCATAACCCAACATCTTTGTGACCCACTTTTGTTGCTCTTCAGAGGATAATCTTTGTTCTAAAAAGTATTTAAGGCTATCATGATCCGTTTTTACCTTGAAGTGTCTTCCCATTAGGTAGGGTCGCCATTTCTTAAGTGCATGGAGTATTGCCAACATTTCCTTCTCATAAATAGCTTTGCTTAAAAACTTTCCCTTGATTGGACGACTTTCAAAAGCAATGGGTCTTTCATCTTGCATTAGAACAACACCAATTCCATTTCCTGAAGCATCACATTCCACAATAAAGGTTTTTGTGAAGTCCGGTGTAGCTAAGACCGGTGCTTGGCACATTGCCTCTTTAAGATGTTCAAAGGCCTTTGTTGCTTCCGGAGTCCATGAAAATGAATCTTTCTTCAATAATGTTGTTAGAGGTGCTGCTATTCTCCCATAATTCTTAACAAACTTGCGATAATACCCTGTCAACCCAAGAAATCCTCGCAGATGCTTTATGGATGTGGGGATTTTCCATTCCTTAATGGCTTTAATTTTGCTAGGGTCTACCTTAACTCCTTCATGAGATACAATATGACCCAAATATTCCACCTCCTGGACTCCAAAGAAACATTTGGATCTTTTTGCATATAATTGTTTCTCCTCCAATAGTTGTAGCACCTTGTCAACATGTTCAACATGATCCTTCCAAGACTTGTTGTAGATTAGTATATCATCAAAAAATACTAACACAAATTTTCTAAGGAATGGTTTGAAAATTGAATTCATCAAACCTTGAAATGTTGAAGGTGCATTGGTAAGGCCAAAAGGCATGACCAAAAATTCATAATGACCCTCATGAGTTCTAAATGTCGTTTTCGGAATGTCTTCAATCTTCATTCTGATTTGATGATATCCTGAACGAAGATCCAACTTGGTGAAGTAAATTGATCCATGCAATTCATCCAGTAATTCATCAATGACAGGAATGGGGAACTTATCTTTAATAGTGAGCTTGTTGAGCTCCCTATAATCTGGACACATGCGCCATGATCCATCCTTCTTGTGCACCAATACTACTGGAGCTGAGAAAGAACTTTGACTCGGTTGAATTATACCAGCCTCTAGCATTTCTGCAACCATACGTTCAATTTCACTTTTTTGGACATATGGATATCTGTACGGCCTGATGTTTGGAGGAACACTTCCTGGAATCAGATGAATAGCATGATCATGATCACGCATAGGTGGGAGACCTTTGGGAGTCTCAAATACCTTGGAATGATTGTCCAGGACTTTTTGGAGATCTGGAGAAATAGATGATTCCAATGTGGAAACATCTAGCGAACATAATTGTGCAATTACACCTCTTTGCTCCTTTTTTAGAAGCTTTGTCATGCCATTAGAGCTGATTATCTTTCCTGGTTTCCCTGCAATACCCCTTAATTCAACTTCCTTTCCTTCCACAGAAAATTTCATGAAAAGTTCTTGAAAATTAAAAGCTATTGTACCCAAGGATTGTAGCCATTGGACTCCTAGTACAACATCAACACCTCCCATTGGAATGGAAAGCATTGGGCTAGTCAATACATATTCTCCCATGGATAGCTTGATATTATGGCACTTTCCAGAACAATTTATTGTTCCTCCATTTGCAATCATCACTTGACACTCTGGTGCTGGATATAGGAAGCAATTCAATTCTTTTGCTACCCTACAATGAATAAAATTGTGGGTGCTTCCTGAATCAATCAACACTATTACCTTTTTCTTCTTGATTTGTCCTTCTATCTTGATGGTTTGAGGAGTGGTAATTCCCGCCAATGCATTACAAGATATGGTCGGATTTATTTGTTCTTCATCTAGGCTTTGTTCCTGGAATATATCCTCTTCTTTTGACCTTTCTTGCTCCTTTTCTTCTTCCTCTTCACAATCTATGTAGAATAATTTCTTCTCAGCACACTTATGACCTTTTGTGTATTTGCTATCACAATTGTAACAAAGCCCTTTTGCTCTTTTTTCTTCCAATTGTTGTGGTGTCAACCTTGTAGGTTGTGGAAGACTATGGGCAACAACACTTCCGTCTTTATAGTTGTGAATGGTATGCTTCCTAGTTGCCATAATTTTGCTTTCCATTTTTCTTGCTAACCTGAATGCCTTCTCTAATGAATCAGGTTCCCAAAGGCGCACATCATGTTGGATATTATCCTTTAAAGACCCTATGAACACATCAATCCTATGCTCCTCTGGAATATCTTTTACCCTTATGTTCAATTTTTGGAACTCCTCAATGTGCTCCATTATTGAACCCTTTTGTTTGAGACTTATCAATTGGCTAAAAAAAGTGTTGCTTTTTGTATCCTCATAATGTGCTATCAATTCTTCCGTAAAAATTGCCCAAGTGATAAATTGTTTACGAGAACAAAGCCATTGATACCATACAAACTGATTTGGTTCCAAATATAAAGTTGCCATACGTACCTTTTGTGTGTTTTGCACATTATTGAGATCGAAGAATTGCTCCATCTGTAATATCCATGTGGCGGGATCCTTGCCATCAAACTTCCTCATATCGATTTTTGGAATATGGTGATTCTTCGATCCAACATTAGCGTCTATGGAATCATGATTAACATTTCTTTTGTTCTCATCATGAGTTTCCTTTACTACCTTTTCACCATTAGTAAGTATTTCTTGTAGAAAATTAGTCAAATCTGTCTTCAAATCTGCCATGCCTGTCTTCAAATCTATCTTTAAATTGTCCATCTTAGCTTCCATGCCATTCATCTTAGCTTCCACGCCATTTATCTTATCTTCCACACCATTTATCTTAGCATATGTTAACTTTTGTGAGCGTGACATTTGTTGCACTTGTTCTTGTAATTTTGATATATCATGTAGCATTTCTTCCTCTTCTTCATGAGTCATGCTAGAGCTTTCAGGTTTCTTACTAGGTGTTTGCATTTTCTTTCCTCGGGGCATCAGTTACCGATAATAATTCTCTACTATGCCCTTTGAATTCCTTCAAAATAAATTTTCAAACCAAGCTTAAGCAAAAATTTAAAAAAAATCTACACACCTTTTTTCACTTTGTAGGAGCTCGATATTGCCTCTGATGTATCTCTGTACTTCCCAATCATCTAGTTCTGAACTTGTGACCTGTAGTAGCTCTCTGTGTCCTCTTTCCAATGCCACAAGTCTGACCCAAATTGGATTCTCCAAGGAAGAGTTATGCGAAATCTCCCACAGTGACTTGATTATAGACTAGTTCAGTAGAGCTAAATTGTATGACGTGCCACGAGTCACTGTTTTGACCTTTGGATCTGAAAAACACCCACAAGAAACTACATTCCGTCCTCTTTCTGTACCTTCTTACGAAACTTCAATCCGATCCCCAGAGAGAAAGTTATGACGATTTTCCCCAGGTCACCTGTTTTGAATGTAATTCAGGAGTCTGCAAAAAGACCAACTTCCTCAGATCATATCTCCGCAAATATCGCGCGAAAAGCTCTGAAATTTGGACCCAAGGTTCAGCACGATTTCTTCTCAAATGGGTTTTTTTTGCGACTTCTGAAACATCACAAAAAAAAAAGTTATAGCGAAAATTCCACGATGACCTATTTGGAGCAGCGAAACCCTAGAATCCAAAGCTCTGATACCAAATGTTATGAAACCAGCTCAAGAAAAGATAGAAAAGAAAGATCAACACCTTAGAATTCAGCCTCTTCGAGGGGGCAACCTCCTTTACATTACATAAATGAACAATTCTTGGATGATACAAATGACAAAACCTCCTTTCTATATATAGGAGTCTAAGGAGTCACAATATAATCCAGCCGACCTAACAATAATAATATAAAGCCACAAAAATAACAATAGAGGGATTCTATGGGGCACAAAAATAACAATATGGGGGTAATAGGGGCACAACAATATAAATAAGGGGTATAACTACAATAGTAATGGGGTAATCACTAGTATTATAGGGACCCAACATTATACTACTCAAAACTTTCAACAAATAAGAAAGCATTGATTTAAGAGTGCAGTGCACTTTTTTATACTTGGCACCACTGAGGATTTTCAGAAAACAAATCTGTTAACAATGAACACCATTTTCAAAAAAGCATTGAAAGAGGAAACTACATATTTTTACATTGAATTTTATTTTATTTAAATTTTGATCGATGAGCTTCCTCTTATACCACTTGGGAACCTATCTGCATTTCTTCCAATATAACCTCTATAGGTACTTGGTAATCTTTTTCCCCTAAGAAAAAATCATAATTTTCATTGATATTAAGAAAATTACATGTTGTAGATGCTATATAGCATATGCTGTAAGTTGGGGCGACTCACCCTTCAAAAAATATCTGAGTACAAAAAAAGCTCCCAGTGGGAGTGTTGATAGTGTATCTGTCAATATATACATCATGATGTTAAAAACAATAAATATGTACTAGGAGATAATAAAAAATAAAACCCATAAAAACAGGCCCATCGAGCTTTGATGTCCATATAAGGTCTATGGTAGTATTGACAGTGATCACCATTCCTCTGTTCCTGCATCATCCATGTACCTTTAGGCCGGATCGAAGCTTCCTTGGACAGTTGATTGGAAATCTGGTTGCGTTCCCTATATATGTGATGACAAACAATGGAGTCAAAATGTGCCTTAAGTCTAAATGCTTCATCTAATATATGCCTCAGAGAATACGCATGAAAATTAGAAATATTGTTGAACCAATTGATTATGATCTTGGAACCCCCAAAAAAATGTAAATTTCTACATTATTTTTCTAATGCAAATTGAAGTAGGTGCGTGAGGGTGATAAGATCAACAAAGTTGTTGGTTCCATTCCCCAACCCCATTTGAATTTTGAAGTAATGGGAATCAAATAGGTAAAGTATAACCCCGCCCCCCACAATCCTCCTCTTGTGCGGACCCGTCGAAATATGCCCAAGGAATGTCTTTATCGATAGATTCAGGGATAATAGGGCGGGTAGAAGGAGTAGGATCATCATCAGGAATAAGAGTATAGGTGGATTGTACACGGGTAGAAATAAGGTGCCAGTTAGGATGATTGTTACAGAATATAATATGGTTCTTGGCCAACCAGATGGCCCAGCAAATGAGTGTAGGGATGTTCTAGGCCTTGTGTGGCTTGACCGTCGCCCACCAGTTGTGCCATGCGTCCAAAATAGTGCTACCCTGCCATCAGATGGGTATGGGGATAACTGAAAGAAACATATGCCATAGTTCCAATATGACAGGGCAATGAAGAAATATATGATCTGTAGATTATGTGCTATTCCTACATAAACAACACCAGGATGGACCATAGTAGGAGCATTTCATGAGGTTGTCCCTGGTGGGGGTCTTGTTCCTGAGCACAATCCACATGAACAGTTGGGATCATAGAGGTGCTTTCATTTTCCAGAGCGGACTCCATCACTTCTCCAGTACCATTGGTCAATACTCCGAGAAAATGTTAAGGTATCCTTCCTTGAGGGTATACTTCCCTTGTTTTGCCAATGCCCAGATCAATTCATCTTCGCCTGTATAGATCCTGATATGTGATTCATAGAGTGCGTTTATATATGATACCCATTCATGATGCCATATATCGAGGAGATTTAATCGATTAATATTTTTCCAGGCTTGAGAGAATAGGGTGGTGTTCTTAGGATCCGCTATATGTACGAGATGTGAGATGCCCGAGTTGTGAGGTGTGCAATTAATTCCTGAGGGAGCCTGTAAGTGTTGCTGCTACCAATCCATGAATCCAGCTCAACTATAACCGAAGAACCTGAATTTATTCTCCAAGTAATCCCTTCCTGTATGTATGGAAGAGAGTTGAGGACAACTTTCCATATAATAGAGATGCCTGTTTTGTTCCAACTAGGAAGTCTGATCCAGTCCAAAATACCATGAGGTTGTATGTATTTTTTGGAGACTACCTTTGTCCATAAAATTCGTGTAGTGAGAAGTTGCCACCCCAATTTAGAAGCGAGGGCAGATGAGAAGTGTGGCAGACTTTTAATACCCCATCCTCCCCATTTCTTGGGTAGTGCAATCAATTTCCATCGGGCCCATACAAATAGTCTGCCTTCCTATCTACCTTTCCAAAGGAATCTGCAACATATATTTTGTATTCTAGAGAGTATGCCCTAGGGATCCATGCTAGGGACATCCAGTAGATAGGTGTAGCCTCCAGTACAGATTTTATGAGGACCAGTCGACCAGCTCTGGAGAGATATTTGTGATGCCATATGTTGAGCCTTCACTCGATCTTAGCAACCAACCAGATCCAATCCGCAATTCTATAGTGCTTTGGTTTTAGCTGATATCCAAGATATTTTAGGCCATTGTCCAGAGTGTGTAAAGTGAAGGGGAACCTATGGAGGGAAAAATGTATTTCATGAGGAGAACAACCTGATGTAGAGATGGTAGATTTGTTGCAGTTTATCTCCATTCCCATGGCAGTACTGAATAATGTCATGACAGAGTGTAACCCAGAAAAATCCCCAATACCACCATTAAGAAAAAGCAGGACATCATCTACAAAAAGTAAATGAGTCAATATGCAGTTGTTGGTGATCTTAATGCCCTGTAGTCAGCCCAGCCCGCGGTCTTTCAATATTAGCCTGCTAAGACCTCCCATAATAAGCAGAAAAAGTAATGGGGAGAGGGGGCATCCTTGTCTAAGTCCCCTTTCTGAGTGAAAGAAGGGAGAGGTCGAGCCATTTATGAGAACACTGAAAGAAACTTTAATTATACAACACATAATCCAATTGATGAATTCTAGAGGATAAACCAAATGAGTTAATAACATTCTAAGATATAACTAGCTAGCGCAATCAAATGCTTTTGAGAGATCTACCTTGAGAATCATACCTTTCAACTTTTTTGTCTTAATGGAGTGCATAACCTCCTGAGTTGTTCCAATAGCTTCATGTATCTGTCAACCCTTGAGAAATGCAAATTGTTCGGATGATATGTGTGCAAAGAGGATGGGGCGGAGGCGATTTGCAATGATTTTAGCAGTGATTTTGTATATACAGTTGCAGAGTGATATTGGTTGAACATCATTGAAGGATTCTGGATTATTAGATTTCAGAATGAGAGCGATAAATGTGGAGTTGAAAGCCTCGTATGCATCCCGAAGTTCGACAATCTTTAATGATTTTGAGGAGGTCCTCACCAAGAATATCGAAGAAGGTTGTATAAAACTCCATAGGCCATCCATCTGGTTCAGGGCTCTTGTCCTTCTTGAACCATTTTAGAGTAGATTCAAGCTCCCCCATCGATATAGGCTTGTTTAGGTCCTCTGAATCCTCATGTTCAACGAATCGAGGGAATAGCCTGGCCACTCTTATGATTTCTGCTAAGGAAGCATTTTTGGGGGCCTTGTAGAGATTCCTGAAATGAGAAGTACCAAGAGAGGCCAGATTTTGGAAAGAATGTACGCGGATTCCCTGCTCGTTTGTGCTTTCCCAGATAATGTTGATTTCTCTGCGACCATTGGCAAATTTATGATAGAACTTTGTGTTGTCATCCCCTTCTTGAAGCCAAATTGCTCTGCTCTAGAGCCTCCACAATTCTTCTCTTTCCTTTAGAATTTTGTCCCTCTGTGTAACAAGGGATGTGAGATGTTCCTTATGTTCTGCTGACAAGTAACCACGCCCATGCTCATCTTCCAAACTAGAAATATCTAATTCAATGTTACTTAGGGTTTCATTGTTGCGTAGTCTCTTGTTATGAGCCCAGTTCATAGAGAGGCCTTAAGGTTGATTAGATTGTGAGCAAACCCTTCTAATATGTTACTTCCCGCATTAGGAGGGCGACCCTTCCAGTAGTCCGTGACAAGCCTGATATAATTAGGGTACTTTAACCATTAAGTGTTGAACTTGAAAGGAGCTTTGGGCTTATTCACTCATCCATTGAATTCAAGATAAATGGGCGAGTGATCAGATAGGGCCCCCAAACCAACCCACTGTCTATAAATACATCCATGTCATAGTAATCGTTCCTTGATAAGGAAACAGTCCAATCTTCGTGCCAGCATCGCGTCCCCAGTCCTTCTGTTCCTCTAGGTTGGTTGTAGCTGAGACAAGAAAATATCAATTAACCCATGGTCCTCGAGCAGAGTCTCGAATGTGTCAAATAGAGGATCAAACTAAGCATTATGTCCCCATGATTCAGCATAACCTTTAGAGAAGTTTAGATCACCTCCCAATATGAGGTTTTCCACTTGGAGGAGTCTGGTTCGAAGGAGATGTTCCTAGAAGGTTGCTTGGTTTTGACAGGGACTGTAAACATTGATCATCCTTATATCAATATAGAGCTCAGATGAAAAAAAGTTTGCCCCTATATATCCATATCCACCCCAAATGTTGGTTAATTTGATCATCTTAGGATTATATCTCAGAGTAATTCCACCTGATCTCCAATTCACATCCAAGGCACGAAAATGCCAACCGGGTATCATAGCTTCAAGTAATTTAGTGATGGGCTTAGCTAAACTAAGAGTCTTCTGAAGAAAAATAGCGTCCACTCTTTCAAGGTTCAAGAGTCTGCGGAAAGCTAGTTTTTAGCGGGACTAGCCAACCCCTGCAGTTGAAGGAGAGCAGCTTCACGAGGGGGATCACACCAGGGTGTTCTCTGCTCTAAGAACCTAGTTAATGGAAATTTGACAGCAAACAACAACATCCATGCCACCTTAAATCTTCGCCTTGGATATAGAGAAAGGTCGACCTCGAGGAGGTTTCGGGGGCATGGAGGTGGAAATGAAACCAATACCCAAAGAATCGAGATGCAAGGTGTGGTTACTGGATCGAATATTATAGGAGTGGGATCGCTTAGTAGAGTCCAAGGCTGAAGAGTGTTCGCAAAAGAGGACTGATCCAGGAAGGAGGGTGGAGTACTGGAGATTGTCAGAGGGGTTGGGGGGGGGATTCAATGGGTAAGATAAAGAGTGAGGGACCAAAACAGATGTAAAAATGAAATGTAATGCAGAAGCAGAGGATGAGATGGAATTAACAAAAGATCTAGGGTTAGAATTACCCGTAGAGAGCACCGTTTCCGCAGCCACCCGAGCCCTGGTCATAGGAGGTGAGGGAGGTTGTGAGGGTGCATTGTCGTGCTTCTTCTGAGTCACTTTAACAACCTTGATCGGTATAGTGCTAGTGGTCACTGGATGTTCAGGTGCCTCAAGGACCTCCGTCTGGTGCTTTGGTACAAAGGATTGCTTGACCAGAGGGCATTCCTTGTATAAGTTCCCAACTTTGTGACAATGTCTGCAAAGAAACGGTACACCCTCATAGTCCAATATCTGGGTGTGCGTGTAATGCTTCCAATGAAGAGAGATGTGTTCCTCTAAGCCTTCCCTGGTGTCTAAATGAACCAAAATCCAAGACAGGGACATATTGCTTGATGATAAGTATGAATTGTCATGCTCCATATATGTGCCAAGGGCGTTCCCAATGCGACGAAATATATCCTCTAACCAGAAATGTAGGGGTAAACTGGGGAGCCGTACCCACAGGGGCCCTACACCGAGTTGTTCCCATTCTAGATCGAATATGGGACTCCATCTCTTAAGCAACACCGAGGTGTGTTCAATGTGCCAAAATTTAGATAGAACCCAAAATGTGTAGTCTGCCCTCGTGAAACATAGAGAAAACCATCCCCGAGCCAATGATGTTACAGTTGGAAGGTCAGTCAAAATGGGACCCAGATCTTTGTTATCCACTGCTTGAGCCGGGTCGTTGAACAAGTCCGTCCTCGAATGCGACCGACCAAAACCCTATCAGCAGTATCAATCACATCTCCCATTTTGATGCCCTCACCAAAATAAAGGGCAATGTCCTGATATTCTGCTTTCACACACCTGGATTTCTTGCCTTGTTTGGGTTTCTTGTCATTTTGGACGTCACGAGAGGATTCAGGAGGGGGCTCCTGTTCATCAGGATGATGCATTGAAGTGTCGGCCTCCAAACCTATTGGTGTCCCTTCAAAGTAACCAGATGAGGGAGGAGCTGATACAGGGGAGAGTGATGGATCGACGGGAAGATCCAGAGGGTTTATATCCAGTACAGAGGATGGAATATGGGTCGAAATACCAACCGGAGGGGTAAAAGTAAAACCCTGAGGGTAAAAAGAGGGGTTTGGATTAATGCAAGAGGCCATGAAATGTAGGGATGTCTGCGAGGGGGGAGGGGTAGTGGGAACCGATCATGAGAGGGGGTCATCAGGTAAGGGTGTCGTTTTCTCCAAACCCTAAACCCTAGACGTCAAAGGAGGTAGGGTTCAGAGAAAGCGACACATCCGGTATCGGGGGAGGAGTAGTCGTCCAGATGGGGACCGAGGCATAGGGATCCTCCGAGTAATCAACCTGGTCGATCTCCATGTTCATAGTCGACAGTCACAAAAAGTCTGCGCTAGTTGCTAGATACTCCAAGGAAGGTCGTTATATCGGAGAGTCATTGCAATAGAATGGTAAACGAACTGTAGGGGCCGTCGTGGATATCGTTGATGGTAGAAGGTAACAACGTCGATGGGCAGGCGGATGCGTGACCGCCTCAATGTGCAGTCTTGTTTGTAGTAGGAGTTCCATCCTCAATATGCACCGCTTTCAGAATCAGGTACTTGGTAAATTTTTATAACAATGGTTTGTAATAAAATAAAGGCAAGAAACTTCTTGTAAGCAAATTGCTATACATGAGAGGATGCATCATTTTCATTGTAGATAATGTTGGCACTCAATGTTTTTATTATTATCTTTCCAACGTTTTTTATTAGTTTCTTTGATGTTGTGAGATCGCTAAATTTCATAAATGTTACTCTCCCATTGACCTCCAAAGCTCTCCAAGTTGGCATTATTGTAGTGTTTAAGTATTCACTTTGTTTAACAAATATTAATGATTACATTCCTATTGACTTCCAAAACAATCTGAATCAGTAGAATGCAATCCATTGTGTATAAAATGCATCAAAGATGTAATGGCAATTTTTATTTAGGCACCATGTTGTGCTAAATTAGAAGTAGTGTTATATTTAGATGTGAGTGACAATATTAAGGGGTGAACCTATTTTGGGTTAGCCTAGATGGTGATTCTTAAACCTAACCACCCAATTATGGAACAATTTTTATGCTATAAATACATATTCTCATGCAACACACAATATAGAGCTTAGGAAGAATGGTACAAAAGCCTTTTAAATACATTTGGAAATAAATAATTGATTGTCCAATAAATATATGCTCCAAGGAAAATCTAAAGAGATTAACTTTAGAATAAAAGAATTTCACGTCAATTCATTGTCTGTTAACTCTTCTAAGAATATTTACAATCCCCAAAGAAGGTAAGAATCTTACATTCTATTTGTTAGATTAGAACAATTGCACTGTTTCACACAAATTCCACACTTTTCTGATTGCTCCCCTTGAAATTTTTAAACTTAGAGATAAGAGGCTTAGCAACCTCAACATTCTCCCCTATTGCTACAATCATCCAATCAAATTCCACGCATTCAACTCCAATCACAAGCTCAAACAAGCTTACACACAACCTCTAATAGGATTTAACCACTCGATTAAGATGGCACACTCCAAGCCTTCTTTACGCAACAAGCTCCATAAAACCTCACACAATAAGTTATTTCAACACAAAATACTCACACAATAATACCATACGACACTCATAGAAATAGACGACGTTTGTTAAAAAATGTAGCAAGAAAGGCTCAATTTGACTTTAGCCTTAGTCAATTGAGTAAATTAAATTTCCACATCAGTAGGACAACTTGGAGGCAGTTAACTAGTGTGACATTATTATTCTTATATGCTTTATGATCTGTGTTTTGGCCTTTTCTTTGCCAATTTTCCTCGTATTATTCCCCTCATTGTCTATTTGAAACCTCTCTGCTACATTCTCTATCCTCGACTCTATGCCTCCTCAGTTTCACATTCCCCATAAGGAGCCCATATAACCCCCTCCAAGCTCGTGGTCTAACTGCCTATAGATTTTACTGAATTCAGGGTAGATTAACTTTATCAGCCATTCTGCCATCAAGACGGACTGCCCTTGGATGTTTTTCCAGTTGCAGTATCTATCCTTCTCCCCTACTCGAGCTAAGGGGCAGTAGCTCCCTTGACACCTCGCAGAGGTCTCCAGGCCTTTTGTCTTCACAATTTGGTGACGATTCCTACAAGTAGGCAATCTAGAGTTTTCTCCAAGCTTAGTTCCCCCCCAGACCTCTTACACTGCCCTTTTTTCCCCACCCATCCCAGTAGGGTAACCGTCCCTTGATGTCGAGAGACTTTCCTCGAGTAATTACAAAGGGAGACGCATATAGTATCACTACTGTCAGCATCTATATGGCCCGATAATATTGTTCTTCCCCATGACTAGTCAACCATCTTACAGGGTTCAGATTTTCCTTCCCACCCTTCCCAGAGGGCTATTAGGTCGAGCCCATTCTTGGTTACCAAGCAGTTATCCTTGACTACTCGGGAGTGCCCTTTCGTTCGCTCAACTGGGAGACCAGTAACACAAAACCAGATTTTTCTAAACTTTTCATAGCTTTTCTCCTCAAATTCCCAATTCTTCTCCATTTTCCATAACATTGTTACCCTAACGACATAGGGGGAGGCTACGAGGACATACAAAGATTTTCTTATGAAGGTCGTCTGCTGGTCGTTACGTACCGACTCTCGACGTTCACCACCTTTGTCTGGTTGTTCCTACTCCGTAGCCTGCATGCAATTACCCTTCACCCTTGCCACCTTTTGCCTTAACTCACTATCCCACATAACTGACCTCAATTCTGAGGTACCTTCCACTTGCAGTGCTTTGTTGTCCGCCTCCCTTTCCTTCATGCGTAGGTCTCGGGTTAAGTGCCCACTGACCTGCCATTTATTAGCCTTCACAATCGCCTTACCATTTCCAACCGCTCTAGCCAGCTTCCATTTTCTGTTTCCCTTCGATAGCTTGCCGACCCTCATGCCAACTGTCCTGTCCTGCGTTCCTCTGCCTTCCATTGCCCTCCACACCCCAATCGAGACTCTACACCTAAATTTAATTTCCACAACGTAAATAAGATAATTTAATTAAATTACTACTTAAATTAAATATTTATATAGTAAAAAATTGTAAATATGAAAATATATTTTTTATAGGCATAAATTAAATGCTTTTCTATTTAAACATTTCTATATTTCCTGATCCTCATTTTATTTATTACAAATAAATCCATCAAAATCATTCATTCTAAAGAAACATCATAAACTAAAAATAATAATATACAATACATTCAATTTCTTACCTTGTAACATAAATTTGTAAAATCTCAAACACTTAGTCTCTGTGAATGAAAAAAGACTATATGATAATTAAGTACATAAATAAATGATATCTTATTTAGAATAGTCGCACACCACTTAAAAAATAATTACAAATTTAATATATACCATTGATACTATTTAAAAAAAAAAAAACTAAAATTTTCATAATTTTAATATATATAATTTTTAAATAAAATATTATTATCTAAATATTATAAAATTTAATTTAATTTATCAATTAATTAAATTAATTTATTAAAAATCAATTCAATTCATAAATATTCTTAAATTATAATGTTAAATATTTTGAATTTCAAATTATTAAGCATATTATCATATTTCACCTGAGCAAACTTTAAATTTTAAAATAATCAAACCTACGAGCGTTTTAAACCAATACCAAACCCACCGAAAAAACTTTAACTCTCCTTGTTTTTATTGTGCCAAACCTTTCATAATTTATTATTATTATTTTTAATGAATTTGAAAAAAACAAAAATATCCCTTCAAAATTAAAAAATCCTTATTATTAACAAATATCAATTAACAAAGTTGGGGAATTCTGCACTTTTGGGGAATTATGTGTTTTTTTTATCTTTTATGATCTTTTTATTTCGACTGAGGTTCCTGTAAAACCTTTATGTATATTGATCTTTATATCAACTTAATATAATCTATGTTGCTTTTTTTCTCCGAAAAAAAACAAATATCAACAATTATAATTATAATTTATTTTTTAAAATATAAATTAATAATTATTTATTTAAAAAAATATAAATTAATAATTATAATTATAAAAACATTAAACCCTTGACATATTTGCACAATGAACGACGTGTTGTATTCTATTGGCTTGCTTCTATATCTCACTTCACTGTTTATTGCGTCGATAAAACCAGAGAATCTACCGTAGAAAAAACCTATCCGAGGATGCGATGGCTTAAATCTGTTGTACGAAGCATGTTAACCCACACCCATTAAAAATATTTGAATTTATTTACTGGCATGTCAGCACAAAGTGGCTGGGTTCATTATAATCATTATACAATAAGAGAAATAAAACTATAGCCAATCAAATCTACAGTAAATAAAATAAAACATTTTTCAAAAATAATTTGAATTACTTTACTAATTGTTACTCAGAAAAAATAATTTAATTTTTAGTCAACTGTGGAACTAATTAAATGTCTGGGGATAACGAGAGAAACTAAACACTCAAAATATAATTTATATTTATTTTAAATCAAATAATCAATTTAAAAGAGTTCAATAGAAAATACTTTAACTGCCTATATATATATAACAATTCAAACAGTTTAATTTTTATACAAAATTTGTTTTTTATAAGAAGATAACTTATACAAAATCATAAATTATAAATGTCACTACTATACATTGCCATAATAATTTATACCATATAACCAAAATATACTATATAATAATTATATATATATATGATTTTTTTTTAAATATTACTTACATAATTCATGAAATTAAATTTATTATAAATACCATTAAAATATAAAAATAAAAACTTAAAAAAACGCTACTAAATTAAGTAAATAAACCATCATTAAGTTAATTTCAAATTGTCTTTCAATGTTATATTTTAATTTCTTCAATATAAATTATATTTCTTCAATATTATAGTGCGACTTTTTGGAGATTCCGGTGACGGAATCCAGCGGAAAAAATTGAGGTTAAATGTTGATTTGTATTATTTAAAATAGTTTTTAACTGCATATTTGGATTCAGCACCCTAAAAACCCCTGGGACGCTTTGATTGTGCAGAAACTAACTATCAAACTTGCGATTCCAATAAATTGCTGCCGGATTTTGACCGGAAAAACCCACCAGAAAAGCTTCCAAAAAAGTCTTTTAAAGACAACTCCTTTTATATTGGTGAAACAAAAAGCTTTGAACTTATTTTCATTAACAATTATAAATGTTTAGTATTTTTGCTCTTTCATTCTAAAATATTATTTATAGGTATGTATTACATTATTTGGGCATTGGAAATTGGTAGTTTTTTGGTTTCTAGAGGTTGTTGAGCAAAATTTAGTTGTTTTTTAAATAATATAAATATATTAGATATCATTTTTGGGATTCAACTGCGTTAAGTAAGTCATTCAAACGTATGACCATTTCCATGAGAGGTAGTCGTAACTGCGTAAATCCCCCATACTTAAATATAAATATAATTATAATTATTACTAATATTAAATTGTTCACCATTATTAGGTTTGATTTGTGCTTTCAGAAACTGACATAGGGGTATCTAAGTTGTCAAAATCATCCAAGGATGACTAGATTTTTGACTATATAATTTCAAACTAATAACTTTTACATCACAAAATGACTTAACAATACACCTCATCGCCATCTATTCTACACTTCATAAATTATTAATATAACTATTATTTTTTTTTCTTTATAAATTATTAATATAACTAATTTTTTTAAATATTCATTAAAATATTTTATACTCATATTTAATGATATATTTGAGTGTAAACAAACTTCAATTTAATTACTAAGAAATATTATTTATAATATTTTATATTAATATTTAATAATTTGTGTTTTATGGACCATATAATTTCTTTATATTTAATTATTAAAATTTAATATTTAATATTAATAATTAATTATTTATAAATTCTTATGTATTTTAGTCATTTATATCCTTTGAAAGGAAGTATAGGTCTTACCAAGACACTTATATCTCCACTATAATATAGTTTTAAAAATGACCACATAAACCTTTTTTTTCAAGATGATTATTTATTATTTATAAGATAATATAGTCTCTACATTATAAAAAGAAGATTACTATTGAGGTAAAAATGAGTCTTAAAAGAGAAATAATTGTGCTATCACATTTAAAATTAAATAGAAAATAGGTTTTAAGAAGAAAATAAATGTGCTGTCAACATTAACTTTGATTCATAATAATGATGTAAACTATAAGATTAATTACTTTTAGAAAGAAAGAAAGGAAATTGTTCTTTTTATCATATTTTTGACTTATTTTCTTACGGATTTATTCATAGTGAGCCTATTAAAAACAAACACAAATTTTCATATATTTCCAATTTATATCATTGTGGGCCCATTAAAAAATAGGTTTTTTCATGTATTTATAATTTATCTAATTGTGGATCTATTAAAGTATGTAAAGTAAGTATTTGTTGGATATTTTATATCCAACAAATATTCACTCTGCATTCTTTAGTAGATGAACAAATAGATAAAATATAACTATATGAAAAACTTTTTTCTTTTAATAAACCTACAATGAGATAAATTGAAAATACATGAAAAGATTGTAGTTGTTTTTAATAGGTCTATTTGAAAAAACTAGAAATACATGAAAAAACATGTTTCTTATACTTGAAGAAGAAGACAAAATTTGTTTCTAATAGGCCCAATGTAAAAAAACTAGAAATACAAGAAAAAGCATGTTGCTTTTCAAAGAAATATGTTTTTTTTTTTTCCATGAATCTCCACTATTTCTTATTACAGACCCATTAAAAGTATGTAGAGTTGATACTCTACTCCATGCAAAAATTAATTATATATCCAACCAGGGCTTCCACTTGAAATTTGAGTAAACATATAAGCAAATGTGTCAAAAATATGATTAAAAAATAATAATTTTCTTTTAACCCTTTAAAAATTTAGAACTCTTATTTTATTATTTTTTCTTAAAAGGTCCATTTTACACCTCAATATTTCTCTAATGTACCAATAACCATTAAAAATATAACAACTACATTAATCACAAATAGTGACGCCCATAATATCATGATATCCATGAGCGCATGTAATGCCCACTCGCTTTAAGCAATACACTTTGCATGAAGTGATTAGATCTCCATGATTATACAATTAAAGATTACCTTTCATGATATTAACCTTTTTGTTAATTGTAAATTAATTATTATAGGATTTATTGGGTAACTACGGCACCTCAAGTTTAACACGGGAAAGGCAAGAAGTATCCCTGCGATCATGGGAAGCATCCACTGCAACTATTGAACGCACGCAACGTAGCTTTGGTGTGCATGCGGTTCCCAGCCGACCTTCCTGCAGCCTCCTGCCACATTAATGGAATAGACGGATCCTCCAGAAGATGGAGATCCACCCACAGATAGTCAACAGGAGCATGAAGAAACTGCAAATGCCTTTACATCTCTAATATTTGCCATTGGACCTCCTAAAACCAGGCCGTCAATAACCAAGTTTGTGAAGAAACTTGATGATATTCCTGAGATATCCCTCCCTCCGACTCTTCCTCGTCGTGCAACACTATCTCTAGCAGAAAAAGGACTGGTTGGTCAGTTTACAGGTTTATGGCCATCCCCTAAATCTGTTCAGAAATGGGTCGAAAGAAACTGGACTTCTTCAATAACTGGGAAAATCTCCATAAGATTCTGCGGAAGAGGGTATTATACCTTCCATTTTGAAAAAAAGGAAGACCGTGATTTAATCTTCAGGAACGGTCCATACTTCATGGATATGCGAGGATTATATTTAAACAGATGGACCCCTAATTTTGATCTTGAAATGGATGTTCCCAGCGTCATGTTGGTCTAGATTCCTTCTTTGGGAAAAGTTCCGGGAATAATGAGAAAAACCAAATCAACAAAGTGGGAAAGGTCCCTCATCTCACCAAACAAACAAGTAATGATTGTGGTCTCCTGGAATTTCTGTGGTTTGGGAACACCCTTTAAAGTGAATGCAGCAAGAGATATTCTAGCAAAGGAAAACCCAGATATATTCATGCTTTAGGAGACCAAAACAAGCTGCCAGGAATCAGAAAAAATGATAAAAAACTTAAAAAATTACGAAGGAACAACTCAACAAGCCATAGGGGCCTCAAGAGGAATTTGTACACTATGGAAGAAAGGAAAATGGGAAATGCTACAGCAAAAAAGGAACAATACTGGATCCGAACAGATTTAAAGGAAACAAACACCAAGGAGCAATATTATTTTATCAACATATATGCTCCCAACCATTACAGGGAAAAAGAGCAATGCTGGAACACGGTACAAGAAACTTTAAATGAAACACAAAACAGAAAAGTAATTTTGGGAGGGGACCTCAATCTGGTCCTAAATATAGAGGAGAAATTTGGAGGGACCTACCACGCAGACCCATCTAGGGAGGCTCTTGAAACAATCATGGAACAAAACAAGCTAATTGATATCCCTCCAAGTAATGGAAAGTACACGTGGAATAACAAAAGGGTCGGAAAAAGTAATATAAAAGAAAGATTGGACCGAATATTGGTACAAGAAAACATCATCTCCAGTTTTAATTCAGCAAGATAAAAAATTATACATACCACAACATCTGACCACAAGCCGGTTGCAACCACTTTGGGAATGATGGACAACCAAGGGCCGTTACCGTTTAAATATTGTCCAATATGGAACAACAGTGAAGATTTCAGAAAATTAATCTCAGAAGTATGGTCACAGAAGGTCATAGGATCGCCTTACTTTGTGTGGGAAACCAAGCTAAAAAAATTGAGAAAGGAAGTGAAAATATGGGCAAGAGAAAATGAAAAGCAAAATAAAAAAAGAAGGGCAAAGCTGATAAAAAATATGGATAATTTACAAGAGGCAAAGGAAAACAAGGAGGAGGATAAATAGGATCATCTACAAGAAAATAAACTTTTTTGGGAAATATACAGAGAAAATCGAAAAGAAGAAGAAGAAGTGAGATTAAAGTCAAGAAGCCTATGGATGAAAGCAGGGGATAAAAACAGAATTGACAAAATCCAAGTAGACGGACAAGAAATTAAGGGAGTAGAGGAACTAAAAAAAGATGCACACAGACACTTAAAAAAACTCCTAACAACAAATGGAGAAGCAGTAGATCATGATAATTGTATGCAACATACTCCAAACAAGATAAGTGAAAGACAAAATGCAAAAATAATGAAAGAAATTTCAGAAGAAGAAGTAGAGGCAACAGTATGGAGCCTTCACTCGGATAAGGCACCAGGCTCGGATGGCTTCACAATCACCTTCTATAGGCAGCACTGGCAAACAATAAAAAATGACTTATTAAGAATGGTAAGGAATGTGTTCAAAAACAAAAAAAAATGGGAGGCAACACTAAATCTTCCTATCTGGCATTAATACCAAAGGAAGCTAACCCTTCCACTTTCAATAGATTTCGGCCAATCTCCTTATGCAATTCTTCCTACAAGATAGTAACAAAGATTATAGCCAATAGAATAAAGAAAGTTCTCCCGGAGATAATTTCGTAAAATCAAGGAGGTTTTGTCCCAAACAGGCAGATCATTGATAATGTAATGGTGGTCCAGGAAGCTATTCATTCAAGCATGCTAAGAAAAGGAAAAGGAGTTATTATAAATTAGACATAGCCAATGCCTTTGATAGGGTAAGCCTCCCATACCTCATGGATGTCCTAAAGAAATTCAGGATCTCAAAAGAAATTATTGACGTCATCAAGGCTTGTATCATTGATCCATGGATATCACCGCTTATAAATGGAAGACCCAGTGACTTCTTCCGAAGCTCCAGAGGATTGAGGCAGGGATGCCCTCTCTCTCCGTTTCTATAAATAATAATGGGCGATACTCTAAGTAGAGCACTGGACAAAAAAAGGCGAGAAAGAATCTTAACTGGCCTGCAAATCTCGAAAGGAATTAAAAGTATCAATCACTCCCTGTTTGCTAATGATACTCTCTTGTTGGGAGGTGCATCATGCATAATTTCTCAAAGATTTAAAAAAATCATTGATAATTTTTTGAAGGTCTCTGGGGGCCTCTTAAACAATGCTAAGTGCAGAATTTATGGTTGGAACACCTCTTCCCGAACCATGCAAAGAATATCACAGATTCTTGAGATCCCTATACAAGAAAGCTGGAACCATTTCTTCTATCTTGGACTACCCATATCCAAAGAAAATATGAAGGCAGAGTTGTGGAGTAAACAAATTGAAAAAATGAAAGAGAAAATTCAAAAATGGGGAATGATGTGGTTGAACATGGTAGGCAAGGTAATTCTAATCAAAGCTATGCTCACGATGCTTCCAATATATCAATATGCTACAATTTTGGCTCCAGCTAGTGCACACAAGCAAATGGAACTAATCATTAAGAGGTTTCCTCTGGTAGGGAGGGATACAAGAGAATACAAAATTCAGTTTGGTAAAATGGGAGTAAGTAACTCTGCCGTATGATAAAGGAGGCTTATCTATAAGGCTGCCCCGCTTGATGAATGCTGCTTTAGGGATTAAAATCATTTGGAGAATTATTATCGGCAAAGATAGCTGGTGGAAAAAAACTCTAGCCTCAAAATATATGAACCATCCAAGAACAAATCTGTTGTCTGAAAATGTTCCAATAAGACTGTGCATGCATGTCTGGAAGCTTTTGAAGAAAATGATACCAACAATAAGAAAATACATCTCAAAAATGCTAGGTAATGGCAAAAATATCAAGGTATGGGAAGACAAAATTATGGGGAAGGAACCTTTAAACCTTCTTTCAGGCCATGAAGACATACAAAATTGGATGAAGGATAGAGGAATTACATCTCTTCACTCCATTTCTCATTGGGAAAATCGAATTTGGCAAGAGTGGTATATTCCAGGTATCCCTCCAAATCTAAAAAGTCAATGGGACAACCTTCTGCACCACCTCAAAGGAGCAGCACCAATGAGCATGGAGGAGGAATACACAATAGTATCAAACGCGAGTGGAGGAATCTATACAATTAAGACTTGATATACAACTCTACAAGAACAACAAAATCATCAAGGTTGGGCTCCTTGGATGTTTGTATGGAAAATTGAAAGCCTCCCAAAAATCAAAATTTTCACATGGACCCTGCTAAAAGGGAAAATACTCACTGCTGAAAATCTCAAAAGAAAAGGATTCTCTGGCTCGTCAAGGTGTCTAATGTGTTTAAAGGAAGAAGAATCTATTCAACACATCTTCCTGGACTGCATTGTCACTAAAGAATGTTGGAAGAAACTAACTAGTCCTTTGGAAGTTGATCTAAATTTCCCCAGAACTTTCATGGAATTCTTCATAGAATGGAAAAAAACATATCCCTACTCGATAAAGAACAAGGCAACCATCAAAAGGTTTTGGGACTACCTTCCAGTTGTTCTTTGTTGGCAAATATGGCTCTCAAGGAACAAAAGAATCTTCAAAGATCAGGCACCAAAAATTGGGAAGATATTTTCAAAAACATGGGGACTTACCTTTGAATTTTTAAATATGAAGGGAACAACAACAATCAACAATAGTATTCTATAGCAAGAAGAAAGGGACTGGATCAGCAAGGCGACAATAAGAAATAATGGAAATAAAACTCTTAGGGATAGACCTCCAGCACAGAATTGGAAAATCAAATTAAATGAGGAAGAGTTTACAACTTGGAAAGGAAATTAAAATAGATTTTGCCTGTTCTTCGACGGCGCCTCTGGTAAAAGTAGGTGCTGGAGGCAACATAAATGATCCTTGGGGGAAAATGTTGATCTCCTATGAATGGGGTCTGGGGGGAACTTCAAATAATAGGTCAGAGGGTTACAATTTGTTATTGGGTTCTAAGACTCTAAAAAAAAAAGGCGATCAAATACCCAATAATTTTGGAGGACACGGTAATCATAATTGAAGCAATGGTCAGCAACAGAAATCCATCAAATGCAACCATGAACATGATCCTCAAACGAATCAGGAACAATTTGGTAAGTTATGGCAATGTCACATTCAAACACATCTTGCGTGAGAACAATAGCACAACTGATCATTATGCTAACATGGCAGTTACCAGAATGGAAGGAGAAATAAGAGAAAATGAGGAGGTTTATCATAATTTGATCCCATAGTTACTGTCCAATCAATGACCATGACAAAATACACATTTTTCCAAACAAATCAGAAGATCAACAAGAGGCAGATTTGAAGGACCATAGCAAATCACTGCAAAAAGATACCAACAACTCAAATAACATGGAGGTCTCGTGACTTCTATCAAAAAATATTGAGAAAATCAAGGCTCAGTCTTAGCCCAAAGTTCAAGGAGGTAAAGCCACTTATTCCCTTGCAGATATGCACAAACCACAACTTTCATGATCATTATCTCACTCACCTTCCTTCTTTAAATTACGAGCCCTCCTTATCCTTACCCATACGCAACCCTGTCAATGATAATCTTGTAGCCTCTGCTCCACACCTTCCTCCTCGGTCCTCTGGTTGCATAACCCATCTAAGAATCCTGGACATTTCCCTCAACAAGTCTTTTTCAAATTACTAGTGCGAAGACTCCTCTTCCTTATGCGTGCATACTGCTGACAGTGCCCTAACTAAACTACTAGATATACATCCTCTGTGTTGTAAGTATATTGAGGGTGAGAGATTTTTCGAATACGTTATCCTCATCTCAATTCTTCAACAAGCTTGCAGTTCAGTCAAGCTCCACATTGGTGTCTTAATACAGTCCCTGTCAATAGCTCAAAGAAGGAAAATAAAACATCCAGACTACAGAAAGCAGAAGTGGAGTCATTTGTTCAAGGGAAGTGAAAATCGATTAAGGCTTAGCACAAACAAGAACTTTAGGAAGCAATACAATATCACAGAGAACCAAACTATAGAAATGGAGTTCAACCCGGTGGAGAAAGCTGCCCAGAATGACAATTGCACCACTTGCAAAGAAAATAAATTCATGATTCGAAAACTTAAAGAAACAATCCAAGACCTTAGATCCGAGATGACGATGGAGATCAACTATAAAAAGAGGCAGTTTGAGAGCCAGAAAGCTGAAATTATTGCCCTAAAAAACAAATGTGTACATCTGGAGGAGGCTTTTAAATTCCTAAAAAACACCACTCTGAGCCAGGAGGGAGAAAGCTCAACGTATCAGGGCAACAAGCAGAGGACTTAGCAAGAACACTCTGTAAATCAATACTAATCAGCTATTAAGTTTTCTAAAAGTCTCTTAAGTAGTATGTCATGTAAGTTTATCTTGTTATTGTTTCATTTTGTAAGGCAATATGTCAGAATAGTTTTAGGCTCCTCTAGAATTCTGGGAATCAAGTGTTGGGTCAATTTACTATGCAAATTAACACAAGTATTTAATTATCAATCCGAGTTTGTAGAACTTAGAAGCATGTCCAAAGTCTATGGATTCCAATGGTAGTCAATGTTAGAAGATGAAATATAAAGATTGAAAGAAATGCATATTACAAATATAAAATCTAATTAAGTAATTTCTGATTCACTTATGTAATATGTGAGGGATGAGGCTCCTAACTTAGGAGAACTAGGTTGTCCTTCCCTACAATACTACTTTCATGAAGAGAAATCCAAAAGCACTAATTAACAATGGTTTATGATGCAGAAGATGTAAAAGAAGAGGCTCCTAACTAAGGAGGACCAGGTTGTCCTTCTTCACAATTCTTGCTTCAAACCAGAAATGCAGAAATAACTTCAAATAAGAAAAGGAGAATGAAATTCAGTTTTAGTTCAAGATCAAATAGAAGGGGAATTTAACTTAAATTCCCGTGTGTTCCTTCATATGTAGATTATAATTAAACCACTATCCATTCAACAATCATCACACATCTAAATACACTTGAAACAAGAACTAATTTATGAAAGCTATGAAAATTTAACCAAGAAGTGCAATTAGCTTGGTGTGGGGGCCCTCCACAGTAAATCAACCAAGCATGAACAACAAATTGAAATGAAACAGGTTCTTCAATTAACTTTCAATCTTCAAATAGTCTCCAAAATCAGATTACATAAATTCTACCCTCTTAAGCCTTCAATAGTCTTGGCTTAAATAGAAGATCATGAAACAAATTGATATAAAGTATCTCTAACAACTATATCTATCCATATCCACCTATCCAAGTCGAATTTATCCAACCTATCACTAAAAATATGGAAAATCCCATGAAATCATAAAACTGCCCTATTTTCTAGGGATTTTCTAAATGATTGGTCCTGTTTGACCAGCTTTGACCGGGCCTGATTTAGCTTGGTTTGACTGAACCAATTAGAGTTAGTTCAGTCCTAGTTCCCAAGCTTTCCATAAATGTATCCAGCTTGTGCCCAGGTGTCCTGCAAATATGACATCCTTATAGCTATTACGGGAATTTTTGATTCTGTCCAAAAATTGCACTTGAAATTCAATTTTCATAAAAACTTCTAAAAATTGCAAAATTAAATTTAAATACCTGAATATGCATAAAATACATCAAAATGAGGTGGATGTGATGGAAAATGGATGGAAAATATAAGAATTAAGTATGTTTTCTTAAGCAAAATTGGACCAAAAATGAGGGCCAACATCTCCCTCTTGCTGATGTTCAAGCATGTCCTTATGCTTGCCTCCTTTGTTTCTTTGATATTTTGTCCCTGTATGTTGACTGACCTGTTGATTTACCTATGGATCTGACCCCTGAAGATGAAGCTCCCTATTGAGCTGTTTGTAAAAGGATATCCATGCCTTCATGTCCTTTTTCTCCTTCCTTTTCTCTGGCAACTAACAATTTATTTTCAAAAATTTCATTCATAATTTTTATACTGTTGTCCACTCACCCACACCACTTGACACTATTGTGCACGAGCTTTGTTTTGTCATTTCTTTGTAAATAAGAATGAAATTGGGGTCTTATACTTGAATTTTTTTAATGCCAATCTTACACTTGGAACTTCGATCTTGAACCTATGCTGCCACCAAACATATGTTAATTCAAACTTTGATTATGTTGCCACCAACATACTTAGGCTATGTTGTCAATTAGATAACTGAAGTCTTTAGATTTTGAAACCATGTAACTATAACTTGGACTTGGAGTTTTCACTGACAACCAATTTAAATCAAATTTCTGACCTTGATTCTTAACTGAACTCAAACACTCCACGCAATCTACAAAAAGAGAGTTGAAAGAACTAGGAAAAAATCCCAAATAACAATGAATTGGAGAAAACTGCTTGCTTAGAGCCTAATTGGGTTCATTATGAAGAAAACCCATGTTTTCATTTTTCAAATTTCAATTTAGTTTGCTTAGAAAAAGCAACGAAAAATAGTGCCTTCTTAAAATTGAAATGCATTTCTGGGACTAAATAAAATTTCATGATCATTAAATTTGAAATCAATTTCTCTCTTCAAATGATTCTCTAGTATCCTGCTTACCTCTTTTCCGATGCCCTTGACAAAGAGATGAAACCAATCCTAAAAAAAAATGAACTTACTGCTTTCGCAAACACAAAAATTTGATATAGAAAGATTATAAAAACATAATAAACATGTTTTTATTAATCTATTTCTTATATTCTATCCTTTGTTTCATCAAAAAAAAAAAAAAAAACTCCTCTGTCTCTGATGTAGAATTCTCTGTTTTTGAATTGACTGTGTAGAAAAATCAATAGATATATATTTTTATTTTTTATTTTATTATTATTATTATTATTATTATTTTATGTCACAATGTCTTTTTGTTCTTCGAATTCTCACATAATTTCTCCTCTCTTCAAGACAAAATCACCATGTAGTCATGCTGCAATGATCTAAGCTCACTGTGTGCAAAATTTTTCAAAGAATGGCTCACTGTATATATGTCAACATTCATCAAATAACTCATGAAATGGCTTCACTGCATTTTCAAAATCCATAAAAACATTGCTCTCTATATACAAAAACATTTTGATCATGTTTGTATTCCTCCTTAACTTATAATGCAATCTCTGTTTTTGCCAAAATTCATCAAAATCCCTTCTTGGTTTTGAAAATTCTCACTGTGCACATAAATGAAATGAATTTTCCCAGACAACCATACATGAATGTAATGAATTATGCCCATTGTGTTAAAAATAAGAATAATTTTGTTTTCAAATCAAAATCGAAAATCACAACCATGAGACCATCACTACACATGAGAAATTTGTGAGATTACCTTATCTGGCCTAAGGACCTCCTGGAATGACTCCTTGGGAGACCAGCGTAACCTTGGTTAGGGGTAACTGCGCTGCAATGCAGGTAGGCCCACTGTGGGGGTGCACTGTAGAGCACTTAGGCCCTCTTTGACCTGCGCTGGGCGAGATTGAGCGAAATCTTCATAGGGTTCTGGGAATATTCCTTGATTCTAGAAGGATCCCATCTCTTATCTCCTCCTGTGAGCTCAAAATTGGATAGGCTATGGATCAATTAACCTCCTATCCTCTCATCCCTTTCTCCATGGAGACTAACTCCAAGTTTGGAAATCCATTCAATACCCTCATTTATGACAAAACCACGTCCATTTCCTTATATATTGAGCACTCATCATAGTGATCAAGGGTTGGACTTTGATGAATTGTAAGGAGATATTGTTGGTTTGAGGTTTGATCTTATAGACAGTATTGTTATGCTGCCAGAGTGTTGTGCTTTTGATGTGATGTTGGATGGAACTCAAGCTGGATGAGTGACATTGGATCAGACTTCATGGTTGTAACTCTTCCTTCTACTTAATAAAGTTGTTTACACCTTTTCCCATATTCTTGTCTTTATGTACGATGATTATATGTGTAAATGCTTTCAATTCCATTTGCTTATAGTCGATAGATCTCTTGCTTTGATTGGTTTTTGTCATATATTTATTATTGCAGGTACTTGTTGAGCGGATTAGGCTTGAGAAGGAGCGATGGGAGCCATACAAAGGAGACAAAGGGAAAGATAAAGATAACAAGTAGGCCCCTTGTCTTATTTATCTTCTATAGAAAAAGGTTAAATGCTTTAATTCTGTTGTTCTAGGTGTAGCTATCCACCTAGGGAAATTGTGTTTATCCGTAGATGCAAAATTCCACATAACAATGTGAAACGTAGATGTTTCTTGTCACCTACAAACCATGAATGGTGCCTCCATCACGAGATTCCTTGATCTTCCTACCTAGACCATCAATATCCAAAAGAAACAACAACGAATATAATGAGTAACCTTACTAGAGACCTCTATGTGCTCTGGAGAATTTTTTAGTAACCCCATTTATCAGAACATTGTGGCTTTCCGAAGTAACACACGCCATTATCCATTCGACCAGGTCTAGGTTCAAATCAATATTTATTAAAACCATTCTAAGAAAATGCCATTCCACTGAGTCATATCCTTTACGAAGGTCCAATCTCAAAACTAGAGCGCTTCTTTCTTCTTTGTCTTGATAGAGTGAACACATTCCTAGGCAATGGAAACCACATCATGGATTTTCTGGTTCGATAGGAAACCAAACTGTTCAATAGACAAATAAACAACTAACTTCTCTTTGATCTACATCGCAACTATCTTGGAGATCAACTTATAAGTTATGTTGCATAAAGATAGAGGGAGGTAATCTTTAAAATTTAGAGGATGAGAAGACTTTGCAATGAGGGAAATGAAGGTCGAATTAATCAACCCATCAAATCAAATTATACTTCTAGATTCTTCTACCATCCGCAACAGATCGACTCCCATAATGTAAAAAAATGCAAAAGGATCTATACCATCCAACTGTTTGGACTGGGAATTTGTCCTGTGAGAAAGATCGAAGAACCAATTATATCATCTCCAAAATTATAGGTTGGCCAACAATCACATTATTATCCACCATGAACATGGTGGGATATGATTCTACAAAACAAAGTTGATTTTGTATATCTGTTGCTTCGCAGTCCTTGAAAATACCTTCAAAATATTTGCAGGCCTCAATTTGAATATCATCCTAGATGTAAATCCACACACTCGATTCCATCTCAATTTCCCATATAGAATTGATATTTCGCCTCTGAGAGGCATTTTGCTGAAAAAATCGTGTATTACGATCCCCAATCTTCACCCATATAGCACGACTTTTCAAGTGCCAAGAATCTTCCTAAAACTTCAATATGCACCTCTTTTTCATTTTTGTTTCCTTTAACAAGAATTGGTGTTGGGAATTGGGAAGTTAGTTCCCATTTTCTGAAAAACGTTGTCCATCTTCGCTACAATTTCCACCAATTCCCTTTTCGTTATCATTTTTTTCCTTTTCCCAATTACAGACTATCTTTTTAAGATTCCTCATCTTATCCATAGTCAACTGTATGCTAGGCCTATCCTTAGGAGCTTAGATAGATGACCAAGAGACCCGAACCATTTTACAAAAATCTGGCTCCTCAAGCAAAATCATGTTGAACTTAAAAGGTAGGCCTTTCCATGACCTCTCTACCTTCCACTGTAAGATAATGAGAAAGTGATATGATAACATTGAATGTGAAACCCACGACCACAACTAACCTAAACATTTCACAAGGTTTTCATGCATCAAAATTTGTCTAACCTTTTACCAATATGTTTAGGTCTGCATCTACCATTTCACCAAGTAGGGGCTAATGGGAAAGGTTGGGCGTCCACCAAATGGTTCTCCGCAAAAAGGTATCAGAAACAGTTTCCCAGAGGATCTTCTCAACACCGGGATCCCCAACGTTCCTCTACAGAAATAGTGAAATTTAATTCCCCAACTATGATCATGGAACCAATTCTTAGGATCCCACAATCACCCATCCTCTACCAAAATTATGTCTGTCATTGTGTTATGGCAAACTATTATGGAAACAAGATTGGATGTGAGTAAAAGGTGAACAATCCAAGATAATGTTTTTCTTATATTCAACCTTCTTAGTATCACATAGGTAACAAATTATTTCATCCCAAGGAGTTTTTGGAATAGACCAAAGTTCGGTTTCACTTCGAAGCTTGTGAGAATTAGCTCTTATCTTCACAATGTTCATTTTTTATTAAGTATATATAATTAAAGATCACTTTTTTATTTACATTAATAGGTGTCTAATTTGGAATAAGGTTTCCGTAATTTTAATTCAATTATAAATCAATATTAAGTGGATGCTTTTATAAAATAATCTAAAATATTTTTAATAATATTAAAAATTCAAAAGTTGAGATTTATTTTTAAAGTAGTTATGCTTTTCTTGTATCCATGATAGTGCGACAAAGCCTATTTACAGATTAAGAATCTCATTTTTTTTGTTTTGTTTTTTGTTTTGTTTTTTGTTTTGCTTTGTTTTGTTTTGTTTTTGTTTGTTTGTTTGTTTTGTTTTTTTTCCCTTGGGAAAAAGTCGTAATTTTCATTAAGGTTAAGAAAATTACATTTTGCAGATGCCGAAGCATATTCATATGCAGGCTTAGGCCTGTCGAGTTCATTTATAACTGCTATAAACAAAATGTCTCCACGCAGGGAGCATTCAAAAATAAGTCAGAACTATGTTCAAAAATTAAGCTGGCTCTTCGCAGAGAGCAATATATACTGCTGAAATAAAACAAAAAGATGTACTGATCTGCTATATCTACATACTGTAATAAGCAAAAACTGCATGTGAATATAGGCTTTATAGCCCATCATTCCAATTGTTCATCAAAAGGGCGATGATAATACTGATAAAAAGTGCCGTCGACTTCCTCTTGGATCCACCAATCTTCACCTATTCTGTGCGCTGCCTCTTTGGAGAGTTGGTCTGCAATGGTGTTTTGTTCCCTGTAGATATGATGACAGACAAAAGATTCAAAGGAAGTGATCAATCTCTTTGCTTCGTCAAGAATATGTCTCAAAGCAAAAGCATGACAATGTGATGCATTATTGAGCCAATTGCAAACAACTTTGGAATCACCAAAAATCTGTAAATGTCTGCATTGTTTAAGGATAGCAAAATGAATTATGTGCTTGGCTGAGCTGAGTTCTGCAAAGTTGTTTGTGCCTCTGCCTAAGTTGATTTGTATCTTGTAGCAGTGTCTGTCGTTAATGTGGAGTATGGCTCCCCCCCCGCAACCATCATCTTGGGCTGAGCCATCGAAAAAGGCCCAAGGCTTTGAATTATCAATGGGAACAGGTCTGAGAGTTCTCGGTGGGGTGGAGTGGTCTTCATCAGGTAACAAATTATAATCAGCGACTGTGTGAAGAATGATCGAAGGCCAGTGAGGCATTTTAAGATTGAAGATAGATTGGTTACGGGCGATCCATATAGCCCAACAAACCAGCAGAGGCAGGTTCTTGGCCTTACCTGTATGCTCTAAGCACCAGTTAGACCAAGCCTCCTGAAGGGTGTTCCCGTGCCATTCCTTCAAATGCGGGATATGAGAAGATATTGACTGCCAAAAGGTAATGGTCAAGCTGCAAGATAGGAACAGGTGCTCTGTGCTTTCATCAGCATTAAGACATAGATGACAGCGAAAGGGTCCATAGAAGGATCGCTTCATGAGATTAGAACCTGTGGGTATTTTATCAAAAATAATATTCCACATCAGAAGTCTCGTCCTGGGCGCGGCCTTAAATTTCCATATCGACTTCCAGGTGGGATGAATGTCAGGGGGCTTATGAGGCTCCATAAGTCTGAGATATCCCAACTTAGGTGTGTATACACCATGTTTTGCATGTGCCCAGATAATCTCATCTGGTCCCTCAGTAAGTCTGATTTGTGCTTGTGTGAGAGCAGAAGTATATTCCCTCCAATCATTTATCCATTGATTAGGCAGGTCTAGAGCTCTGGCGGATAACCAAGCCTGCTGGAGGAAAGAGGAGTTAGCTTGGTCACCAATGTGTTTGATGTGAGTGATGCCTCTTTCATGGAGATGGTGGATGAGATCAGCTGGCAATCTGTGGGTGTTCCCGCATCCAACCCAAGGGTCCACCCCAACACGTACTGCATTCCCTTCTTTTATCCGCCATGTGATGCCATCTCGAAGCAGGGGTATAGAGTCAATGACAGCTTTCCAGATGTTGGAGAATTGATGATTGTGTCCATGTCTAGTACAAATCCAATCTAATATGGATAGAGGCTTGATGTATTTAGAAAAAGCCACCCGGGTCCAGAGACTGTCTGCTGTGAGTAAGCTCCATCCGAGTTTGGCCGCCAGTGCTTTTGAGAAAATAGCCAGTCTCTTTAAGCCCCATCCTCCCCAACTCTTAGGCTTAGTTATGGTCTCCCATTTTACCCATGCAAATAATCGCCCCGGCTGGTGTCCTTTCCAAAGGAATCTGCAGCATATGCTCTGGAGCCTGTTCAGGATGCCCCTTGGAATCCAAGCAAGGGCCATCCAGTAGACAGGTGTGGCTTCAATTACCGCTTTGATGAGTACTAGTCTGCCCGCCCGCGAGAGGTATTTGTGGTACCAGACTTGAAGCCTCTTCTCCACTTTGGAGATAAGCCATAACCAGTCTGCAATTTTATAGCCAGATGGTTTCAATCGAAAACCAAGATACTTTATTCCATCAGTTAATTCCAAGGTGACAAAAGGGAAGCGCTGTGAGGCATAGTTGATTTCATGCACCGAGCAACCAACCGATGTAATAGTGGATTTATTATTGTTGATCTGCATCCCCGTGGCCTGCTGGAAAAGAAGGAAGGAGTTATGTAAAGAGGAGGAGTCACCGATACTGCCATTCAGGAAGATGAGTATATCATCAACGAATAAGAGGTGAGTGAGGAAGAAATTATCCACTATTTTGATGCCAGTTATTTGGTGCCGATCTCTGGTGGATAAGATTATCCTACTCAATCCTTCCATAATTAGGAGAAAGAGCAGCGGAGAGAGAGGGCATCCCTGCCTGAGTCCTCTCTCAGCAGTGAAAAAGGGAGTAGCTTCTCCATTGAGGAGGACACTGTATGATACATCAGTGATGCAGCTCATCATCCATTTGATGAAATCATATGGGAAACCAAGATGAGTAAGCAGCAACCTAAGGTACAGCCAGTTTGTTCTGTCAAATGCCTTAGAGAGGTCTACTTTGAGTATCATTCCTTTCTGCTTTTTGATCTGAAGAGTATGCATGAGCTCCTGTGCTGTAGCGATGGCTTCGTGGATCTGTCTGTGATGCAAGAAGGCAAACTGTTCAGATGATATGTGCTGTGAGAGGATGGGCTTGAGGCGGTTTGCAATAATCTTAGCAATGATCTTATAGAGACAGTTGCAGAGTGATATGGGGCGGAAATCATCAAAGGAGATCGGGTCATCAGTCTTAGGTATGAGGGCGATGAAGGTGGATTTGATAGCCGATGATATCCGACCTCTTCTCCTGCTGTCCTCCACTATATTCAATAAGTCATGGCCCAAAATGTCAAAAAAAGAGATGTAAAATTCAATGGTCCATCCATCAGGGCCAGGGCTCTTATCCTTTTTAAACCATTTCAATGTGGCTTCCAGTTCATCCATGGTCACCTCCTTCAGAATCTCTTCCGAATTTGCCTGGTCCACATATCTAGGAAAGAGTTCTGCCACTCTCATGATCTCCAGTATGTTTACATTCCCTGGCGCCTTGTAGATACCTCTAAAGTGCTCAGTGGCAAGCCTGGCCAAGTTCTGCTGGTTAGAGATGGTGAGGCCATGATCATCCTTTAATTCCCATATAGTATTGATGGCTTTTCGACCATTGGCAAATTTGTGATAGAATTTTGTGTTATTGTCTCCCTCAGTGAGCCAAATAGCCTTGCTTCTCAGTCTCATGCTTTCTTCTCTTTCCTTCAATATTTGTGAGCGTTTGGCAAGTAGTAGGTTATACTGTTCCTTACTCTCCGGAGTATTGAATATTCCTGATGTAGAATTTTCATACTCAGTGATAATCCTTTCCGCCTCATTGAGGGTGTGGTTATCCTGGATCCGCTTCTGATGTGCCCAATTTTTAGTTATCTGCTTAAGTTCTGTTAGCTTCCTGACAAATCCAGCAGATAGTTCCTCTTCTTCCCGGATAGGGTTGTTCTGCCAGTATTCATGGACCAGCTGAATGTATGAAGGATCTTGTAGCCAGGAAGCATTGAATTTGAAGGGGCTCTTAATTTTGTGTGTGAGGCCATCTGCCTCCAGGAAGATTGGCCTGTGATCTGATAAACCACCGGATCCTACCCATTGACGAGCTCTGGGTAGCTCATTGTATAACTGTTCTTTAATGAGGAAACGGTCGAGTCTCCTGGCCAAACTCTGATCTCCACTCCTATTATTTGTCCAGGTATACTGTAGTCGAGCAGTGGGGATGTCCACCCAGTGGTGGTCCTCTAATAGGGAGGAGATGGTATCAGAGAGAGTATCCACTTGTGCCATATGCCCCCAGGATTCGCAATAGCCCAGGGAGAAGTTTAAGTCCCCCCCCAATATAATGTTATCCGCTTGAAAGAGCTCCCTTTCAAGAAGGGATCTCCAGAATGTAGCTCGATCAGAACAGGGTCCATAGACATTTATGATGCGGAGGTCCCTCTCAAGTGTATGATCATATATGTCAAGGCCTATGAACCCTTTGCCTCCCCAAAAATTGCAGATGTCCACTGTCTTGTTACAAACCCCTATTGCCAGGCCTCCGGATCTTCCTGATGCATCAAGTGCATGGAATGTCCAGTTCGGGAGCCAAGAGGTAAGAGAATGAATGAGATGGTCCGCTTGGCAGAGGGTTTCCTGAAGAAAGATTATATCCAGTCGATCCGAGGTTAGCAACCTCCTAAGCGCTAGTTTTTTGGCTGAACTAGCAAACCCTCTACAGTTGAATGAGAGGAACTTCATGAGGGGGGAGGGGGAGGGCCATCCTTCGCTCTAAGGGCCCCAAAAATAGTTTGCTGTCGCCCGAGGGTGACCTCCTCATCCGCAGTATGCCTCGCTTTAGTAATACGAGATGGACGACCTCGTGAGGTCTTGAGGGAGGTAGGGGGACTAATAGGGTCAAGTCCAACAACATCCGGGCCTCGGTCTTTAACCCGAGGACGAAGGGAATATCGGGGAGATGGCCTGGAGTGAACCAAGGTCGATGTGATCAATGAGGGGGGAGCCAAAGGAGGAGGGGGTGGAATCGAGCAAGAGAGGGTTGATTGAGAGTGAGTGAGTGATGTATGTGAAGTTACAGGTGGAAAAGAGTATGTTGAGACCGATGAAATGCAGGATGCATGAGATGACAAAGAGATAGGAGGAAAAGACATACCCGTAACCGCTGAGTCCACCGGAGGGGGCAGTGTATGCTCCTGAACCTCTGAGGACGTTGGCGGTGCCGAGGTAGGTGCTTCGGTATCTATACTTGCAGGCCCTGGCTCTTCCTGAGGTGCATCATCCCCATGAATGCGCTGATGAGTCTCAGGTGGCTGAACCGGATGTTGTTCCAGTGGGGTCGACCGGGTAATATCAGTGACCTCTTCCTTCTCATTCCTTTGCGATTTCCGAAGAAGCGGGCAATCCTTGTAGAGATGCCCTACTTTGTGGCATCTGCGACAGCGATATGGGATACCCTCATAGTCGATTATCTGTCGTCGCGCCGTGTCTTTCCACTGGATAGTGATGTACTCATATAGTCCTCCCCTAGTGTCCATGTATATGAGAATCCTGGCATAAGCCATCATGCCCGTCTGAAGATAGGATTTGTCATAGCCCATATAAGTGCCGAGTGCATTACCTATGCGCTTGAAAATTTCTTCAGACCAGTATTGAAGAGGAAGTCCGGGGAGCCGAATCCAAATAGGTCCGACCCCAATCTGCTCTGTCTCAGGATCAAACAAGGGTGTCCATCGCTTAAGGAGCACAGGTGCATGGTCAAAGTGCCAATGTGAGGACAGAACCCAGTTTGTGTGATCGGCACGCGCGAATCTCAGTGCGAACCATCCCCTCACAAATGTCTGCACAAATGGGATATCTACCAAGTGATGACCCCAAATCTCGGTAGCCCAAGCCTTCAATCGTGCCGCCGAATAGCTGTGACCCCTGATGCGGCCGACCAAGACCCGATCTGCAAAATCCATCGCTTCGCCCCACTGTATGTCCTCTTCCAGTCTGAGGAAATAATCGACTTCTCTTGATTTGAAACACTTAGATTTCCTTTTAGGGCCGCCGGGAGGGGGAGGGTTCTGCGGATGTCCGGATGCCGGAGAAGAGAAATGAGATGGAGCCGAGGACTGATAGGTGGCAGGGATACCAGCAGGGAAATCGTGAGTAAACCCAGAAGGGGGGCCCGAGAGCGGGGGTACGGAAGTAAAACAGCCTGATGAGGGACCAAGATAACCCAAGGGGCCGGAAGAGGATAGTACCAGGTTAGGGTTGTGAGGTAGGCGGTGAGATGAACCGGTAGTCTGAGGGGCTAACCCTGGGTTAGGGTTTAGGCTTCCAGTAACAAAACCTAGGGTCGCCGGGGAGTGAGGAGGCGTCGAGAGGGCCGACCAGGTGGGGGGCTCATCCGGGAGGACCACCGGCAGAGATCTGGAAGATTCACCATGCGAGTACTGTGAGTAAATCCCAGAGAAGTCATCGTAATACATACCTTCTGAGCTGGCATTGGGAGTTCGCCAGATGGAGACCCCCTCCAAGGGGTCAGCAAAGTAATCGACGGTCTCCAGGTCCTCCATAGTCAGCTGCGCCTCGGAACGGTGAGCACTTTGCGGAGCAGAGAATCCCGACGAAAACGACATGTAGCGGTTGAAGGTTCGATGAGAAACCGCCACTGTTGAGTGCGTTAACGCAGCTTCAGGTAAAGCAAAACCCCCGAGAGTCGTGTACCCGGACGGCGACAGAAACGACAGAGTAGCTGACGGAGGATGTGAGCGCGATGAAGTGTAAACGGAGCGGCGAGTTACCAGCGACTGCAGGGTTACAGAAACCCTAGCCTAACCCTGTTCGCACGATAACCCTACGCGTCTCCCGCATCTTTTTCGTCTTTGTTTTGTTTTGTTTGTTTGTTTGTTTGTTTTTTCCAAGTGTAGAAAAAAACATTGGAGATTCATATTAATGAAATAACTAGTGCATATTTTCAAAAATAGTCATAATATAACTACTTCGTGACCATTCAAAAAGAAAACCAAAGCATGTTCCAACATGAAATCTTATATTGAGTTAGAAAACTCCCCAATATTCGCAGTATGGAAATCTATAACTCCTAATACAAAGAAGATCAAAACCAAAAGCATTTTACACCCAATTATCAGAAAACAAAGTCCTAACCTTGTCAAGAATGAAAGACTCAAAGACTAAAAACTAGATAAAGTATCTAGTATACAAAAAATTGGAGAAACTTTAACATATAGGGAGGGGTCATGCATTTAGTACCCTGCCATTGTGCTTCTAATTGGGAACCAACTAAATGAGGAGGATGAGTACTGCAGGATTCCGTAAGGGTTTGGGTTAAACCCTAGGTTTTACTGCAAACCTTTTACAATTACTCCACAATGTACCCATCACCGACAGTTCGCATCCACCTTCCCCGTTTCTGGCCCGTCCGTCGTTTTCAGAATGTCTTCTTCAACTGGTATATTGGGGGATACAATGGAAATTGAGGAGGTCGATTATACTGAGGGCCTGCAGCCTGATCGTGTCATTTTCGGGCGCCCTGTTTTCTCATCATCGGCAGCTGGCCCTAGTCTTCCGTCGGGCCATATTCTACCAAACACATCACCGGTGGTTGCCTTGCCGGAGCACTGTTTAGCTCCTCCTTTCGTCGGGTCTATCTCCCTCGGATCCCATGCTCTTGATATACCTCCCTTATCCCATGGGACCCTTCATATTCTGTTCGCAATTTCGCCTCCATTGCCCTCTTTCGATCCGAATCCACCCATTTCATCTTTCTTTTCCTCGACGACTACAGGTTTTCATTCTACGGTGGCCCCAAACACTTCTGTCCCCCTACATTCGCCATCGGGTTGCTTCGAGACTCCGGCTGTCAAGGTAAAGTCTGCTAAATCCATCCCCCTAGATGGCACCCCAGACCCTTTGACGGATCACCCATCTGCACCTCGTTCGGGGAAGAGAAAAACCAAGTGCGTGAAATCGACCTCAAAGGATATCTCGATCCGATTCGGTGAGACCTTTGCGATCAGGGAAGTGGATTTCATGGCTAGCACAATACTTGTCGGCCATGTTCGTGGTAGGGCGTATTCAGCCACTCGACTCACTCTATGGGTAAAGGAAATCTGGGGGGGAATACTCAAAGATTTGCCTGAGGTTCAAGTTTTACCTAGAGGTTGGTTTGCCCTCCATTTTGCAAAAGAGAATTACACAGACTTGGTTCTTGCCAGATACTGGCACATTGAGATGGCGCCAGTCCTATTAAAGAGATGGAGCCCTCTTTTTGACCCTGAGCGTGAACAAATTGGGGCTGGTCCACTATAGGTACGCTTGCTAGGGCTCCCTCTAGAGTACCGGTGTGAGGAGGTATTCATTCATATAGGGAATGCCCTTGGGACTTGACCATGACTGCACTTTTGTGGAATCAAGGAATAGAACCCTTGCTCGTATTCTGGTACACATGGACACTCGCGAGGGTTTGGAGGAGAAGATTACCTTGCATTGGGGGAAATACACCAGGATACAGATTCTGGATTACGAAGGGGTTCCATTTCGATGTTGACGGTGCCACAAGGTGGGCCACATATTCAAGGACTGCCCCCTTAACAAGAAACCAGAGGATACCCCTATATCATCCACTGCACCTTCCAGGACCATTTCGCCGGCTATCCAGCGTTCACCTGCTCCGGGACCTACTCACTCGGCCAACAATTTGCATAAGGCAGTAGACGAGGATCGCATAACTCTCTTGCTGCCAGTCACTAGGTCTCGGGCAACAATAGAAGCCGCCAAAGCTTCGGGTACATCTCTCTCTCCTCCTATCTCTTATATTACTCACTGCCCCTCTTTGATTGCACCGTCCATCTCTATTGCTCATTGCACTTTTTCCACCTCCCCTGTCATTGCACCATCTGCTCCCTCTTTGCATTCATTATCCACATCCTCCTCTTCACCCTCTTCGACTAGGGGCCCAAAATCACATCATTACAAGATTCGTCCTCGTTTACTATCTAGAGAATCCCCGGTGCATTTTTCTGGATTGGGTCATTCCATACCTGGTTCAGCCCCTCTGACTTCTCGGGGAAGAAAATCTGACCTATCAAAAGCTATCAGACGTGCTGGAGCTGAAGTCGCCTCTGGTCGCCAATCTACTCTTGACGGGGTTCTTAGAGCAGTGAACACCCCTGGCAGTTTTCCCCCATGAAATGTCTATCCTTTAACTGCAGGGGCATGGCTAGTGCCTCTAAGAAACTAGCCCTGTGCAGACTAATTGAGATTGATCCTGTCGACATTATATTTCTGCAAGAAACCCTAGGCCCGGCTAATCTCATTACCGACACATTAAACTCTATTTCTCCAGGTTGGCACTATTCGGCTATGGATTCTACAGGGAGATCCGGTGGCCTTGCCATTGGATACAACCCCAAATCCATCAAAGTTCAAGCATCTTGGGGAGGTCATGGGTTTATGGGATTAGATCTCTTTTCGGCAGATCTTGGTACCAACCTTAGGGTTATTAACATCTACGGCCCATGTCAACAAAGGGAGCACTTTTGGCAGCACCTGCTTGGCCTCTCCATTTTCTCAGCTGATCATATCATTATTGGGGGCGATCTCAATTTCTCCCTAGGTTATGGTGAATCTTGGGGATCCATGGCCCAAGTGGACTCAATCACGGGCTTTATGACTGATCTTCTTGAGCGATTTAATCTGATAGATGTCCCTATGAACAAACCTCTCCCCACTTGGAGGAACAGAAGGGTGGGTGAGGCTGCCCTTGCCCGTAGACTAGACAGATTCATCATGAAAGGGTCCCTTATACAACAGTTGCATCACTAAAAACAATGGGTAGGAGTTGGAGGCATATCAGATCACTCCCCTATATATATGGAGATCTTGGGACCACACTTTAAGCCAAAAGCCCCATTCAAGTTTAATCATGTATGGCTTCAAGACCCATCTTATGTTCGTATGGTAACGGATTTTTGGGCTGCAAATCCGATCGATAGATCAGACTCCTTGGCAAAAGGCTTCTGTTCCAATCTATCCAAGCTCAAACACCTCTCTATCAATTGGGCGAGAGAAAAACATCAGAGGGAGAATTCGAATCTTCTGCACATAGAATCAGAACTCTGCTCCCTACCAGATGAGCGAAGTTTGGGGTTTATCACTGCTGAAGATAAATCTCAACTAGTGGAGATTGAGAACCGGAAGTCTTAGATATTAAAGGACAGAGAGGAATCTATCCGTCTTCGAAGCAGAGCCATATGGTTGAAAGCGGGGGGTGACAACACTCGGTTTTTCCATAACTATGCTAAAGGCATAAAGGTCACAAACACCATCTGCAATATTCCTCTACCTGATGGAGGAGTGGTTGATACTTTTAACAAGCTCTCTCACCTTGGCTCTACTCATTTTAAGAACCTTTACAAAAATCCTCCTGGCTCGAATATTGCTGATATTATTAATATCGCTGGACACTTCCCCAGATTTGTAAATGAGGATGAGGCTGAGGCACTTTTCGACCCTGTGACATCTGGGGAGCTTGAGGGCACTTTAAAATGGTTCAAAAAGGATAAGAGTCCGGGTCCGGATGGCTGGACCATCAAATTCTACCTTGCATTCTATGAGCTTCTTGGCCAAGAGGTGCTGAGGGTTGTGGAAGAATGCAGAATATCTGGGTCTTTGTATAATGCCATCAACTCGACCTTTATCGCACTTATTCCTAAGTCAGACTCCCCATCCTCCTTCAATGATTACAGACCCATATCACTATGTAACTGTCTTTATAAGATCATTGCAAATCGTCTCCGCCCTATCTTGTCTCGTCATATCGCCCCTCAACAATTTGCCTTTCTAGAACATCGTTAGATTCATGAAGCTATTGGCTCGGCCCACGAAGCCATTCATACAATCTGGACCAGACACCAAAAGGCGATCACCCTAAAGATTGATTTGGCAAAGGCATTTGATCATGTCAGTTGGCTTTACATTAAGATGCTTCTTATCCACCTGGGCTTCCCCCACAATTTCATCACCTGGATCATGGCCTGTATCACCACTCCCACTTTCAGTGTGCTTATAAATGGGTCTGCATCTCACTTTTTCCACTCCGAAAGAGGACTCAGACAGGGATGCCCCCTCTCTCCTCTCCTTTTTCTGATTGTCATGGATGGTCTCAGTCGATTGATTGCATCAGCTAAGAGAGATGGTGATCTCTGTGGTCTCAAGATATCTGATGACTGCTTCCTCACCCATCTACTTTTTGTGGATGATGTTCTTATTTTTCTTGATGGTAGTATCAGGGATTCCCACTCCTTCTCAAAGATCCTCTCTCTTTTCTCATCTGCCACTGGGATGTTAGCAAATCACTCTAAATCTACCATCACTTTTACCTGAACCTCCATCCATGAGACTCATTTTGCTCACCGTTTGTTCCCATACTGTATCAATCCACTAGACTGGGGTCTTAAATACCTGGGGTTCTGGATCAAGCCTATCAGCCAGAAAATAGCTGATTGGATTTGGCTCGTTACAAAACTGCAGAAAAGGCTCAACTTATGGAGCCACCAATATTTATCCAGAGCTGGAACTCGCTTGGATTCCCAGAAGCACCTTGGTCAGGCTACACCAAATCTGTAACATATATCTATGGAATGGGAACTAGGATAAACAGATATTTGCATGGGTTGGCTGGAACAAGATAGCGCTGCCCAAAAAATGGGGAGGCTGGGGCCTAAAAGATCTTCCTTTATTTTCACATGCTCTAGCTGCAAAAATGGGGTGGACATTGTTGACTGGACAGAATCTTTGGACTACCATCTCATATCACAAATACATTTGGCCTCAGAATCTTATGGACTGGATTCGGCTTCCATGTTGGCCCAAAACTGGTATCTCATCTGTCTCGAAGGCACTTCTACACTCACTGGCTCTCATAAGGGATAATCTGGTTTGGAGAATAAACGATGGATCTATGGCTCGCATCGGTTTAGATCCATGGATTGGAAGTGGTGGTAGACACCAGTTATCCAGAAACCTTATTCAGCATCTACATTCCCATGAGCTTAAGGTCCTAGCTAACATCGTGGACCCTCATAATTCTACCATTTTTGCACAAAGATGGAAATCCGCACAACAAATTGGTATACCACAATGTTGGCACCAAGAATGGCAGGATTATATTACTGCTCTTTCTGAATCTCATATTAGGATCAAAGAGGGCCCAGATGAACTCATATGGCATCATTCTGACAATGGTTTATAGACTCCAAAGTAGGGTTATTTAACACTCATTTCACACAAAGTTCCAGATTTGATTGCTTTCTGGTGGAAGGCAATTTGGAAACTCACAGTGCCTCCTCGGATGAGACTATTTTTCTGGTGCATATTAAAATAAAAAGTCCCCACTGGTGAAAATCTTATGCACCGATCTATCCACGGGCCTACTTGGTGCACACTATGCAAAAGAGAAGCGGAATCGACATCACATCTTTTTCTGAAGTGTACAATCCTGATGGACTTGTGGCAAAATATTTCCTCTTCTATTCGTTTCACGGGCTCATGGGAAGGCAAAGACATTAACAGAGCTTGGGAAAGCTGGTATTACTGGCATAAAGTATCAAAAATACAAAGTCTCCCTTTGATTCTCTGTTGGTATCTCTGGTTGGCCCGGAATTGCAACATCTTTGACAGCAAACCTGTGTGCTGGCCACAGCCTGTAGCATGTATTATATCGGCTTTTAACGAGATACCTGAGCCTCCCCAACCTCGATCCCACAGGCCACATGCCCCTCCGCATATTGATAAAAATACCGCTTGGGCATATTTTGATGGCGCAACTCAATAACAGGGGTGCGGAGGTGGTTTCATCCTATACATTAGTGAACATCATTATTACAAAGTCAGGATGGGATTGGGGGTTGGCACAAACAATTTTGCTGAACTCATCACTCTTTGTCACCTCATGCATTTTTCTATGGGGCATAATTGCTTGAGCATTAATATATATGGAGATTCGAAGATCATTATAGACTGGTTCAATAATATTGCTGCTTGTCACACTCACACACTCAGTAATATTTTGGATGAAATAAATATTTTTAAGGCTCATTTTAATGATATCACTTGCAATCATATTTACAAGGAACATAACTGCAGTGCTGACGAGCTATCCAAGGCGACCACAGTACTTCCCAGAGGAGAGTGGATGATCTAGGAATAGCGTGGGTCAAATGCATACCAATACTATCACCGCCCTTACATAGACCCACATTACCATAGGGCTGATAGCCCATGAACAAAATATCTGATATTTTTTGGAATTTTACACAACTTTTTGATTATATTGGATAGAATATATATATGGCCCTGCGTGGCAAATATACACACTAAATAGAAGGACTGATTATGAACATCCTGCGTGATGTTTCTGGTAAATATACTGATATTTTTTTAACTTCTTCTGAGCCCTCAGAGGCTGACAGATACTAGCATATGCATTCTGCATCTACAATATGTAATTTTTCAAAGTTAATGAAAGATTACGATTTTTCCAGGGGAAAAAAAGTACCCTACCATTGTGAACATAACACAAATGAAATTTCCCCGGGGCAGTGTCAATGCATCTCTTTGAAAGTGAGCCGTCGAGTCATTTAACTCCCTGTAAATATGCTCAATGGAGGTGACAAAAAAAGTTCCCTTTAAGTTCTCAACGTGAATCATCTAATTTTATAGGTTGGGAGAAGTAAACTTTTCCTTTTCAGTGGACCAATCAATAACAACTTTCACGTCACTATAGCTGGAAAGCTTTTCTAATTTTAGTCTACTGGAATTATAGAGCAAAGGCCCACAAAGCGAGAAATTCAGCTCTAGTGTTTGTACCCTCACCACCAGAATTATTTACCTGGGCATTTGGGCTCACATGAATGACAGCTCCACATCCAGATCTTCTTGATTGTGCAACACCATAAAAAAACCAGACGAAAACACAAAAACACGACCATATACAAGAATTTTAGGCAGCTTAAAATTGTGTGGCTTCAATGAAAATTCACCAAAACGTGCACAAATGCTATTATATCTTTTGTCAATGTCCAAAGGGAGGTTCTGAAAAACCAGTTCATTCCTAGCACACCATATTTCCTAGATAATAAATATCAAAACCCCAACGAAACCACTTGATCCATAAAATTTCGTGGATATTTCACTGAATAGTTCATCACAACAGACCTAATAATATGATATTAAAAATATGAGATTATACAATGTTACAGTTTTATTAAACTTTAAGATATGTAGATTTAATTTTAATTAGTGCATGCATGCCAATGGAAATTATGCGAAAAAGTAGAGAAAGACAAAATAAGCATGCACACACACACAAGACACAAGGTATGCTCTCTGGGAAACCCTTTCGGGAGAAAACCCAGCTGGATGGTGAGGCCGCTTCACTCTCTTTCTTTGTTTGGAAATATGTTTGCAGGTGCAAAGAAGTAATGTCTGTGGCCCATGGGCTGCTACAGTGCATAGATCCTCAGTGTGTGCTCTACCTCCTATCTCTCATGGCTATCTTTGCTTAGCTATGGAACAAAATTCTCTTGAAAGAATGGAAATCACCATCCTCCTAGTGGCCCGATTATAACACAACCCGATAGCCTACTAGTGGTTAATTTTGACTACATCAAATCTTAACTAGAGTTACAATATAAACTCTTCTAGAGTATCTTACATAAAAAACATGTGGCTAGCCCCTTTTCCATGAATAATGGGGGCTGACGTGACATCCTCCCAAACTATAGGTATGAAAACATGAAGGTTAACTTATGAGTGGCATAATGTTTGCATACAGACTCTAATTGACACGCTTCTTACGCAGTTGGAAATATCTCTGTGTGTAGAATAGCATGAAATGGTGCAACACAAAAGAGACAAAGTTTTACCCCCCAAAAAATCTCATTTGATGCCTCAGAACACTCCCAAAAGGTTTTAGACCCCGTTTCACCAAACTGGGTCCCGCTAGTAAAAATGGTCCTATGCGCTGGTTCCTCCACTTTTTCCATTAAAAATGCATCGAGATAGATGAAAAACATTATAATGATCCAGTCTGGATCACCTCCATTTCAAACACTCTTCCAGTGAAGGGAAAGACCAAACAAACATTAACTTGAAACCATACAAAACCTAAATCCAGATCACAACAACAAAAGGGCAATGGAGAAATATATGAGTGACATTCTTATTCGAATCCCTGCATGATCCACAAACTGCTGTGGATATTCCAGTGGACAGTTTGTCACAACAAATATAATAATAATATATTCAAATTTTCAAATTTTACACTATTACAATCTATTAAACTTTAAGATCTTTGGATTTAACTGTAATTAGTGCATGCATGTGAATGGAAAATGCAGAAAAGTATAGAACAAAAAAATAAGCACACACACACACAAGACACAAGATATGCTCTCTGGGAAACCCTTTCGGGAGAAAACCCAACTAGAAGGTGAGGTCACTTCGCTCTCTTTCTCTGTCTGGAAATATGGCTGTAGGTACAAAGAAGTAATGCCTATGGCCCATGGGCAACTACAGTGCTTAGATTGTCTCTGTGTGCTCTACCTCCTATCTCTCTTGGCTATATTTACTCAGCTATGGAAAAAGATTCTCTCAAAAGAATGGAATTCCTCTTCCTCCTAGAGGTCTAGTTATAACACATCCCGATAGCCTACTAGTGGTTAAGTTTGAATACATCAACTCTTAATTAGAGTTACAAAATATATGCTTCTAGAGTCTTTTACATCACAAACATGTGGCTAGCCCCTTTTGCATGAGTAATGGGGGCTGACATGACATACTCCCAAACTATAGATGTGAAAACAGGAAGGTCAACTTCTGAGTGGCATAACTTTTACATACAAACTTCGATTGACGCGCTTCTTGTGCCCTTGGAAAGGTATATGTGTGTATAATAACATGAAAATGTAGTGAACTAAAGTGATAAAGTTTTACCCCCAAAAAATGTTGTTTGTTGCCTAAAAACGCTCCTGGAAGGTCTCAGACCTCGTTTCGCCAAATTGGGTCCCGTCGATAAAAAATGTCTCGTGAGCTGATTCCTCCATTTTTTCCACTCCAAATGCATAGAGATGGATGAATAACAATATAATGATCCAATTCGGATCACCGCAAAAGTAACAATAGCTCAAACCAAAGAAAATCGTGTTTGCATAAGTTATCCCATGTGAGAATTCATTTTCTCCATGCAAGCCATGCAAAGAGAATGATTTTTGTTAGAAAATTCTAGCTCCAAACCACTCTATACCAACGCCACTCCACATTATTGTGGAGAGAAAAGGAACACAATTATACACCTCTGATGCCACTAGGTTTCCATTTCGTAGATTTCCATTCCAGCTTATAGTGTCTTCACAACCATTTAAAGTAATCCAAGCCATGTGTAGGCCTGAAGTATCTTGGTTCCATCTAATATCATTTGAATTTTTCAGCCCAATTGTCTCCACCAATTTCCAAAAAGGACATTGGTTCAGAGGATCATGACCATTATAAAATTGTGCCATTAAGAGAAGACCTTTTCCATGCAAAACCTTTAGAAGATCCACATGAAGGATATGATTGACTTGCATACCTTAGATGTAAGCTATACCAACAAGAATCTTAGCATCGTGGCCAAAAATCCACCACATGTTTTCAAACAACCAACTTTTAACTTTTAAAAAACCATTCCAAATATAAGACCCTTTGTTCAATGAACAAAACCCCATCCTGTACCAGTCAATAGTCGACTTGTTCCCCAGATATTCATCTTTAATAAGTGCCTGCCAAATCCCACAACAACTTATGTCTCTCTAGGAGCTCTTGGTCAAAAGAGAAGATCCAAAAGTCTTAAGGTCTAATAGCCCCCAACCATCATACTCATTTCCACACAAAATATCATCCGAGCACACCACGTGGAATTCCCCCTCTTAGAACTTGACCATCGAAAATTTGCAAAAATGTCCTTGGTTTTCTGTAAGATCTTGTGCGGTAAAACATAGTGAATAAAATAATTTGACATGTGTTGTAGGACCGATTGAATCAAAATATACCTACCTCTTAATGATAACCATTTGTGAGCCCATAGGGATAAACAATTTTCAATTTTTTTAACCAGCCATTGCTAGTACATAGATCGGTATTTGTTTGGCTTCAATCTAAAGCAAAAGTATGTAAAACCACCATCTAGACCAGAGACATTTACCCCAAATAAATTTTCTATTTCTGTAACCACATCGTTTCTTTGAGAAGCCTAGATCAATGAAGATTTCTAATTATTAGAGAATAAATTGGTTACATCCCCAAATCTGTTTATGATGGAAAATAAAATCCTCCATTGTGATAAAAAGACTTTTCCAAATATAAACACATCATCCAAAAACACCAAATGTGAAATAAAGACATTTCTAGTTACCTGAAAACCACAGAAGAGGCTTGCATCATGTGCTTCCTTGATCTTCCTACTTAGAACATCAATAACCAGAAGAAACAACAATGGAGATAATGAGTAACCTTGCAAGAGACCTCTGTATGCTCTAAAGAAATTTGTAAGAACCCCATTTATTAGAGCAATGTAGTTTATCGAAGTAACACATGCCATTATCCAGTCGACCAGGTCCAGGTTCAAACCAATTTTTGTTAAAACCATTCTAAGAAAATTCTATTCCACATAGTCATATGCTTTATTGTTATAGCTCCAAATCTTACTCTTATGGTTTGTGATGCTGCACTCATGGCCTAGGGCAACCCCTCCTTCCAGACCTGGTCCTAAAATTTAAAAAACAGTGTTTTATCCCTTATACGCGACATTGCCCTGAGTTAAACGCGTGTACACGCGGGTCTGTGTATACCTAACCCGCGTGTATGTATTAAAACACTTAAAAAAATAAAAAATTCCTTATTTTCGGGCGGAGATCGCAGGTTTTACCTACTGATCCCCTGTTAGTGCCCGTGGCCCAACTGTTCCCAACCAACTCCTAACTAAAAAACTACTTTGGAGATGGTATAAAAAGACATCAAAGGGAAGGCCTAAAGGAGAGAGAAAAGAAGAGCAAGATTATCATGCTGAGATTTTCCCCTTAGACCAGGTCTGAAGTCCTTGGTGCCTTCTGCACTTCCCCCATTTTGCATAGGAAACCCTTGTTTCCATGTGTATTGGTGATCATTCATCCTTTATATCACCATTGAGTAAGACTTGGAAGGAGCTCTTGTTGGAGGCTTGAGGCTGGAACGAATCCGGGAGGAAGCTTTGCTTGGAGCCTGCTGAAGGTGTTTCAGGTGAAATCTTTCCATTATATGTACTTTACTTGCCTTTATATAAAGAAACACGTCTTGGTTCCCGAAACAATCTTTCTTTGTGCTTATGAGATTCTTGTCTTGAATTCTTATGCAAGTAGTTACTTAAAGATTTTTATAACTAACTTTATAGCATGAAGATGGTTTATGTATAAGTATTTGTCCATGTACTGTTGTGTTCTTTGATTTGTTTGTTTTACTGGTCAAAGGAGAAGAAGGGAACTCCAAGAAGGGTTTGGACCCTAAAGGCCTTCTCGAACGTAGGACCTTAGGTACGTACCCTAAACATTAGAATTTGCTTACAGTAAAGATAATGGCTGTGTGTGTGTTTCTTTGAATAAGAAATTTTCAGTCTGGTAGAGTCTTAACCCAAAGGACCCTAGGGGTACTTTCCCCTCAACCAGAATTGGCGAATCCACTGGGGAACAACACTCTTGTTGTTCCTAGTTTGGGTAGTCTTCAAGCCAATCAAGGCTCAGCCTCTCTGTTTGCTGGCTCTGACTGTCTGATCTGTTCTTGAACTCTAAGATTTTCCAGTTTTTTCAGTCTGTATTTTTTATTTTTCTTGAAAATCTTCAGATACGCTGTTTTGCTGGATTACAGAAGTGTATATACGCAAGTTGTACTAAGTGAACCCGCGTATACGCAGGTTTCCTCAGTTACAGTCGCGTGTAGACGCACTCTGCACATCACTACAGGCGCGTATATTACATAATTTTCAAGATTTATAAATTTTCTTTTTGCTGAATGTCTGTCTGGTGGTTTGGGTCAGTTTGAAGCAGTCATTTTCCAGTAACAGTCCTCTGTTTAACAGGGGGCATCCTGTTCTGAACTCTCTCTAGTTATAAGGAGTATTAGTCTTGTTTTCATTGATTGCAAGCGTCATTGTTTTTTGACATACAAGATTTCTGGTTAAGAATCTTGACTGCTCTGTTTTGGTAGAGTAGGAAGATTGGATTCAATCTTTGTGTTCATTTTGTTTTGGTGACCTTTTGTTTGCTTAACGAAACCATTTTTGTGACCATTTTCTCCTTAGTTTCGGGAAAATTGTTTGTTACCATTTTCTTGAAACTTGTCTTTTGATCTTTTGGACTTTCATTGCTGCTTTTGATTGTCAAGAGCGATTTCAAACACATTTATTTTGGTTGGGTTTTCATCATTTGAAAGGTGTCAATTCGCAAAAGTGTTTGGTTGCCTATTCTTCAATCATTAGTGTCAGTATTTTTGAGAGCATTCTTTGAAAAAGACTTCTTTGCTTGTTGTTTGAAAGAAAATCTTTTGAAAGTTTTGAGTTTCGCTTTCTTAAACTTGCTTTTCATTTGATTTCCTTTTTTTTTTGCGAAGAGAAAGTGCTTTGTGTTTATCTTAGAACTTGTTAATATTGTTTGGACGAAATGATTGGTAACACATCATTTTCTATCTAAGCATTTTGGTGGCAAGACAAATTTGATAAGTGAGCAACTTTCCTTCTTTATTTGCAGAGTAGTCTTAAAATCTTGCATTCACATATAGTTGTTGCATTAGGATAGATTTGCATCCCTTTTTATGCATACATAGCTTTGTTAGCTTTTGTGAGTGTGGAGTTTGAAAAGAAAGCAAAAAACTTTGTTTAATTTGAAGTACCTCTGAACCCTGTAGAAATTGCTATTCATCGAAAACAAAAAGTGCATATGCATGTAGCTAAGTTTTATTAATTTCTTTTTGCGTCAAAAAACACCACAAGTTTCATCTCCATTACCTTGTGACTTAAAGAACAACCTAATAAAATCAAGCGCTAATTAAAATCCACTAGAACTTTTTGTTTTAGTCAGTTACACCAACAAGTTTAGGATTTTAGGGCCTTGGATTAGGCGAGTGGAGAGTTAACTCTCCAAGGCCACATAAAACGTCAAACATAAGAGTCTGAATAACGAGAGAAAATCCAATAGCGTTAGGAAGACCAGGAAAGCTCTGGATCTGGGAGTTAAGCACGAGGGTCTGTGACGACAGGGAAGAGAGATACCCCCTCTCCTACTTGTCCGAACTTACCTCACGACTGTTCCGCCTGGCTTCTGCGACAAGTTGGTGTCCATAGTTGCCTCTCCTAGGGATCTACACAGGTGGCTGCGGAGGGGAATCCCGTGGCACCTGAGGTTGACATTGCATCACTCTCGACAGCACTACTGGAGGGCACCCTTGCGAAACTTGGGGGCTTGCACCGGCGCAGGCTGTTGTTAGGAGGTCAGCGTAACTTCCTCTGTTACCTTCGCTGATAGGGCTGGGCCGTCATTATCCCAGACTATCTTCGGAAGGCCCCTGACTCCACTTTCTTGTATTTTGGTGTCCGGTCCTCACCACCCGGAGCGGAAATACTTGGAAGTTGTTTGACTGGCTGTATCTTTAGGGACTTTATAGTGAGTGCTATTTTCTCCTTGTGTATAGTTGGCTTTAGGTATTTTTGTCTAGTCACCTTTGGACTTTGTGGTCTGAGTGACTGGCTTACCACTCTACCGATCTTGAAAGGCTTTTGGTTGTTCTTTCAGAAGTTGTGGAGTTGCCTCCTCAAGGGCAAAGGTTTTGATTGCTTATCCATATTCCTTGAAAAGTTATTTCTATATTCCCGCAAGGGAAAGGGTCTTTGGAACAGTTAGATATGGCTAATATTCCTGTGGAAACCAACCAAGGTACCCTTCCAAAAGGGGATCCTTGTGCTTTTCCTTTCTTTGGAAACATTGGTACTCCCTTGATGGCCACTTTGAATATTCCTGGGTTAAATGTTGGACTACCCGTTTGGCTCTGGTCCACTCCGAATATTCCAAATGCTCTTGAAGCCTCTTAGTTGAAAGCTTTATTTCAAAGGCATCACATGGGTGCTAATTGTTCATCTTCTTTCAAAGAGAAATCTGGGGTTCCTTCTTCTCCTCCTTCTTGTCACAAGAAATCTAAAAAGAGTAGAAAAAGGAAGTCAAAGAAGAAGAATAATTCTAGCATTTCATCTTCAACCTCTGCGAGTCATGTTGGAGATGAGCCTTCAGCCACTGCTAGTCATGCTGGGGGCACAAGTCTAGTCACTGCGAGTCACACTAGCACTTCATCTTCAACCTCTGCGAGTCATGTTGGAGATGAGTCTTCAGCCGCTGCAAGTCATGCTGGGGGCACAAGTCTAGTCACTGCAAGTCATACTAGCACTTCATCTTCAACCTCTGCGAGTCATGTTGGAGATGAGTCTTCAGCCGCTGCAAGTCATGCTAGGGGCACAAGTCTAGTCACTGCGAGTCACACTAGCACTTCATCTTCAACCTCTATGAGTCATGTTGGAGATGAGCCTTTAGCCACTGCAAGTCATGCTGGGGGCATGAGTCTAGTCACTGCAAGTCATACTAGCAAAGAGTCACCGACCTCTGCAAGTCATGTTCAGGACTCTCCGCAAACCACTGCTATTCATGTTGGCGGAATGGAGGTTGATAAGAAACCCGGACGTAGAAGTTTTAAACCTAAGTTCCCTTGTAAGATATGCAAGGGAGACCATCTTACTCATTTATGCCCTGGTATCCCAGAGGTTCAAAGGATATGGTCTGAGTCTGAAAGTACTTCTACTACTAAACCTGATATGGTTTCTCATCAATCCCATCAACCATTGGTTGAAAATGTGGTAGAGCCAGTGCAATCGCTGGCCGATTACACTCCTCTTTTGGAGGGTGAAGTGCCTAACAAAAGAGTTTGTTTGATCTCTAGTACAGAGTCTTCTAGTATAGGGGGCATTCCGGTTACTTCGAATGTTCCCCCTCCAAGTGCTAAGAGTGTTTCCTTTGCTTGGGGTAGTCTTGTTGAGCCTCGTCTTCCTTCCGCTGCACCTTTCCAAATAAAGGTCAGAGTGAATTCCACAAATGTCTATCGATGTATGGTGGATGAAGGATCCTCTACAAGTATTATATCCTCTTTGACTTGGAAAGCTTTGGGTTCCCCAAAGTTGTTGACAGCTCAGAGTCAGTTGTTAGCCTATGATAGAAGGCCTGGTGAATCTATGGGTGTTCTTCCTCAAGTGCCTATCACTTTAGGTGGGAAGACTGTCTTAATCGATATGATGGTGGTTGATAGCCCTTTAGACTTTAATATGCTACTTGGGCGTGATTATGTCTATGCTATGAATGCTGTGGTGTCTTCACTCTTTCGAGTACTGTGCTTTCCTCATAACAAGAATATTGTCACTATTGATCAACTTGCATCTGATAATCACCACCCTAATTCGACTTTATTGCAGAATGCCCCTTGGTTTGTTCCAAGTGTTCAAGTAGACTCTACCCCGCCACGGGTTAATTATGTGGCATTGAGTCCTCAATGTTCAATTGCTTCTAAGAAGGATCCTTTGACTTATTATTCTCCTTTTTGGGACTTGCTCCCGGCAGTTGACCGAGAGATTCTTCCTATAGGGACATGGGACCCTTTAATTCCCTCTTTTGATCCTTGTAGTTCTCATGATTTCTCAGATCTTGCTTTGCCTTCACAGGAGGAACTCTTTGAAGCCATGAGTTATGACTACCAAAGGAGCCCTTGGCCTGAGCCCTGCAAGGGGTTTGTTCAGCAGAACTATTATGCGTAAGCCGCAAGGCTGCGTGGTTCCCTGTACCATATTGTATATATGAGGTACGCATTTTCAAGTTTTGTATTCTATAACACAAAGATTTTACATGAAGTTTATATGTGGGATGCATTAACTTCTCGTCTAGTGTTCCTATTTATGTTTACAGAACTTGGAAGATTTCTCCTTTGGAAGTTTATGGTTGGTCCGTTCTGACAGGTATTGGTTCTCGAAACTGGCATATAGGTTAGGTTTTTCCACCTGCATTGTGCATTTATCAGTTTCCTTTCCCATTTTGCCTTAGGATCGACCCCACCAAGTTATGGTGCAGAACCTTCTCATTGCTTAGAAGTATCATGACTTGTGTGGTAGAGCCTACCTTATCATGGGTGCCCTAGTTAGTACCTTTTTGTCGCTTGGCACTCATGCTGATTTTTCATCCCTAGGCTCAGGAGTCCTCTGTAGTCCCGCCATGACTTATGCGTTGAAGACTCATTCCTCTTTGCTTCTTCGCTTCGTTCTGGCCTTATACCCTAGAGGCTCCTATGTGTGTCGAGTTGTACTTCTGCATTGCATGTTGACCATTTGCACCTTTTGGCCTAGAGCCGGCTTCACTTGGACTCGTGTTTAAGCCAACTTTTGACCATGACATCTGCAAAATCAACCTTGCATACTTTTGACTTCTGCAGCTTGACATACCCTGATCCGTGGAAGGAACATACCTCTGAGTGTCACTGACCAGTTTTCACCTCCCTGCATTGAGCATAGGAACGTTCCTTTCCCAGGAACTAGATCATATGTTTCACCGACACTCGTTCTTTCCACTGTACCATAGCATTCTTTTATTCTTTTTTCCGGCTTAACAGAAAAAGACAAAAAAATTAAATATTCCAAAAAAGAGCGGGAACAGGGACATTATTTCCATTTATTGTTGGCAGCTAGAGTCAGTTGTGTCGCCCTTGAACAAAGCACTCAAAACAAAGTCTCCTCCGCATGGGTGGGATTTAGTTTGACTTAGGTATGCCATAACCTTATTATTGAGTCAGTTCTCCCCCGATTGGTTATCTCTTCCAATCATATGGAGGGTTCGTTCATGCCTCCTGCATGGCGAACTTATACAGAGTCATCATATGCTGCCACATAGTCACATTGAGTCGTGCTTTTGCTCAAGGGAAGTTAGCCTGAGTCGGCCTCTCTGCGGTGTCTCTTGACTCATTTTTCAGTTGGCCATCCCTGGTTGTCAGTATCATGTCTATCATCACATCAGCTATATTGGTCCTTTACTCGTGCCGGTTTGAGAAGGTCCCCATTGACTTCTTGCTGGCGGGTCTTATCCTTATCGACGACGACACCTTGCTCTGAGGACAGGCCTAGAGCTGCACCCTGACCCTATTTTCATTATTGATAGGTCACCTTGTGCTCAGCATCAATCAGTATCATGGGTCTTTGACTGAGTGGTTTCCCTTGTGTTCGACATCAGCATACATTATCACACATTGGGATTCGTGCAGTACCTTGGTTTCCATTTGACCCTATTGGTGGATACCTCGCCTCTGTGTCAGCTTTCATTATTGGTTGGTTCAGAGGGTTTCTGCCGTGCGCTAGCCACATCTTGTGTACGCCGGAAACGTACTTCGGTTGGGTTACTACATCTTTTTCGTCCGATTCCTTCCACATTATTGGCCTACGGGTTACACTCGCGCTAGATTGATGGAGGATGCCTTAATGCCTTCCTTCTAGCGGATCTTTCCCTATCGACTCCGACTCATTGCTCTGGGGCAAAGATCTAGAGTCCATTTGGCAGTACCTTGGGGTTTGCAGTCATTAGTGGCAGATCCTTCGCTATCGACAGTGGGAAACCATCATTGTCTCCTGATCGATAGATTCTTACAGGTGTTTGACTTCAGCTCATCTATTCACACTTGTTAGATTGTACTGGGTACCTTGACGCTCATTATTATTATCGGTGAGTAGTCTCGTGTTTGTTAACGGTATACATCAATGACTGTAATCAAACGATTTCTCACACGGTCGACTTCAGATCATTTATTCCCATGGCGTAGAAATGTACCACGGCGCTCGGTGAAGACCTCAGGTTGACCCTAGGGGTACTTTCCCCTCAACCATTTATGAAGGTCCAACTTTAGAACTAACATTTCCTTCTTCTTTGCCTTGATAGAGTGAATGCATTCCTGGGCAATGGAAGTTGTTTCATGGATTTATCAATTCTATAGGAAACCAAATTGTTCAGCAAATAAATAAACATATAGCTTCTCTTGATATGCATCACAATAATCTTGGAGATTAACTTACAAGTAATGTTGCATAAAGAGACAAGGATGTAATCTTTAAAAGTTGTAGCATGAGAAGACTTTGGAATGAGGGAAACGAAGGTCGAATTAATTTTCTCATCAACCAGACAAGTATGTCTGGATTCTTCTACCATCCGCAGCAGATCCACTCCCATAATGTCAAAAAAATGCAAAAAGATCTCTATCGTCCAACTGTCCGGACCAGGGCATATTTGTCGCGAGAAAGATCGAAGAACCATTGATATCTACTCCAAAGTGATAAGTCGGCAAACATTCTCATTGTCATCCATCATGAACATGGTGGGATATGCTTCTACAAACCAAAGTTGATTTTGTATGTTTTTTGCTGAGCGATCTTTGAAAATACCTTCAAAATATTTGCAGGCCTCAATTTGAATATCCTCATGGCTATGAATCCATACACCCGATTCTGATTCAATTTCCCATATATAATTGTCATTTTGCTTCTCAGTGGTGTATTACTGAAAAAACCATGTATTACGATCCCCACTCTTCACCCATAAAGCACAACTTTTCAGATGCCAAGAATCTTCCTGAATCTTCAACATTCACCTCTTTTTCATTTCCCATTCCTTTAACAAGGACGGGTGCATGGGATTTGGGAAGCTAGTGCCCATTTTCTGAAAATTGTTGTCCATCTTCGCCTCAATTTCCACCAATTCCCTTTTCACCATCATTTTTTTGTCCTTTTCCCTCTTACGGGTTGTATTTTTAAGATTCCACATCTTATCTATAATCAACTTCATCCTAGACCTATCCTTAGGAGCTTCAAAAAATGACGAAGAGGCCCAAACCATCTTACATAAGTATGGGTCCTCATGCAAGGTCTTGTTGAACTTAAAAGGTAGGCCTTTCCATGACCTCTCCCCCTTCCACTGTAAGATAACAGGAGAGTGATCCGATAACATTGAATGTGAAACCCACGACCGCACTTGACCCAAACATTCCATAAGGTTTTCATGCATCAAAAATCTGTCCAACATTTTACCAATATGTTCAGGTTTAGATCTACCATTTCATCACATAGGGGCTAATGGGAAAGGTCAGACGTTCACTAAATGGTTCTCTGCAAAAAGGTCTCAGAAATAGTTTCCCAGAGGATTTTCTCGACATAGGGATCCCCAACATTCCTCTTTAGGAATAGTGAGATTTAAGTCGCCAACCATAATCATCGAACCAATTTTTAGAATCCCACAATCATCCATCCTCTGCCAAAAAGCATGATTGTTGCTTTATGGAGCATATGTATTGAGCAAGTGGATTTGACAAGAAGATCCCCTAGTGAAACATGTTTAAAGTATGCCCACAAAAAAGTTGAAAGCTTTTAGATTAAATCATCTGTGATCCTACATCGCTATCTGGCCACCAAAAATAAATTAAGAATTTCCTTAATAAATTAGGAGTGGATATTCATAACTAAACATGTTCTTACATGTTCTTATCTATATATATATATATATATATATATATATATATATCTTCTCTTAATAATAATAATAATAAGTTTATAATTTTGTTATTTTTTTTAGCAATGTGAAACATATTATGATTGATATCTATTATAGATTAATACCATTAATATTTCCAAATTATTTAATTTATATGATTATGATTATTAATGTAATATATATATATATATATGTATGCAAATATTCTTAATAATAATAAATTTATAATTGCGTTATTTTTTTTTTAACAATGTGCAATATATTATAAAGTATTTTGATGTCTATTATAAATTAATACCATTAATATTTCCAAATTATTTAATTTATATGACTACACCATTATGATTATTAATATAAAATAATAATAACCTATTAAACTTTTTAAAAACTAATATTTTTATTAATTAATATATTTTATTAATACGTTTTATATACAACTTTTTATAATTAGAAATATTTTTTAGTTTTCTAAATGTAATTTTGTTTGAGAAATTTACTAGATAAACAATGATGTTTTTTAGAATTATTATTATATCTGAGAATTATTATTATTATACCCACAGCTTGCACTATATAACATATTCAATTTTTCATTGACTAAAAAAAATTAAAATCTATCCAAAATTTAACATTACGAAATTAAATTTATTATTTTTAAATAAAATTTATTTCTATTTATCTCAAATATGATTGGTTGAAATGTCTCCCCATTTATTGTGTAATGATAGCAAAAATTGACTTTTGTGTACTGTTAACACCATGGTTGTTCCCTATGACTCCCAAGGGAATACGGCCGGGGTAACCACTAACCAATCTTTGGATCACAGCTTCTAGCCAAACTGTGATCAGAGAGGGCTCTCTCTTTATGATTTGTCTCTGTTATGATGGTTTTTTAGGCTAGGTATTATGCTCAGGTTTTGGTTTATGTTTTGGTTGAAGGATTTCTTTCAGGGCTTAAGATGTAGTGTTTAGAGAGTAATATATCATTGGGCAATGGAGTCTGGAGTTGTGAAATGTTCTGAAATGCAGGATTGGTGGTGTTCAAATTGCAGGGCCAATTGTGTATCCCAGATAAACAAATTTAACTTGAATGGTGAGGCATGTCAGCCAACAGAAAGCAATTAAGAATTTTCTATTGAGCTGGTGAGGTGAAAGTGAAACACGTTGCACAGGAGCAAACTTGAATTCCTGTGACAAAGGTCACTGTGAAAGATGTATTCGGAAAGTGCAGCAATTAAGAATTACACTTATCAAGATTACAGCTGAAGAAAACATTCATTAACAACACAGATTGAACTTAGGGTATTCATTGAATAAATCCTGAAAGTTATTCTTTTTCCTTGTTGCTAAATATTCAAAGTTAGATAACATATGGATTTTAAAAAAACAAAATACATAACAGAGAGAGTTACAGAGACTTATTGTATGGTGAAATACACAGGAATCCAACAATTTTCAACAGACACCAGAACGCATTCAACACTTCAGAAATCCGAGAAATTCCATCACTTTCTTTATTAAACTTCTGAAAGGATTACAGCATAAGAACTTCTTCAGGAGAAATCAACAACAACCCTTGCAAGCTCATGCGAAGGGGACTTTATAGGAATGTTTATACAAAATATCTCAGGCATTGAGTCATCTGAGAGAGAAAATATCTTCATAAATTCGTACAGAAAGTAGAAAAGAAGTTATTACAACTTTGAATGCAGCATAAATGCTCTTTAAGTCTGTCAGAGGATAATTTGACCTTTGGAGGTCATTGAGTCGGTTGAACCGCTTTGCTTTAACGCTGAATAATGTGTCTTTACCTTTTGCTGCGCTGTATTTTCTCGGCTCTGCCAGCTGTGTTTTCCTATTCTTTCTTGTTGGAAATAATACTGAGAGGGGGGGGGGTGAATTAGTATTATCAGATCAGATAAAACTTTTCAATTTCATACTCAGAAACATATACGCGACTTCAGTTAAGTGAACCCGCGTGTACACGCGACTGTGTCTAAAGCAACTAGCGTATATGCAGAGATCTTATGATTCAGTTAATCTTATCTTCAATAAATGCATCAGGATATTATTAAGCATATTAACAGTAAACAAATGCAGTATAACAGAATAGATCATCACACAAAAGCCACACACATGAACACCATGATATAAGGTGGAAACCCAATGTGGGTGAAAACCACCTGCTGCAATTTGTCTCTTTCTTCTTTAATGAGAAACTTCTTTTACAATGTACTGGTGCAGTCCTTTACCAGCACGCAGGCTACAACCTGCAGAGGGCTACAACCCTCTCTCGTTTTCCAACTACTTTTGGAAGGGAGCTACAACCCCCTCAGCTCTTGTACTAGCTGATCCATTTACTAGTACGTAGGTGCTGACCCTACAACCTTCAGGGACCACGTTTCATCAATTTTCAGACTGGATCCAAGAGTACAAAGCAAACATTACCGCAATACAATCATCAACTTATACTTGCATCATAATTCATTAAACAACCCAATACCGAATCACTGAAACCCTGTCATCAAGAACACAGAACCCAAACCAGAATCTAGAACTCTGCAACAACCACCAGAATCAGCAGCAACCTGAAATATTAACACTTATCATGCATACGCTACTTCACTGTACCAAAACCGCGTGTATACGCGCTTTCTCCAAAGGCAACCCGCGTGCAGATCTAGAAATGATTACTTCTGCCTTTGCTGTCAGATCCGACCCTTGCCAAGCGTCCCGAACAGATAACCAGCAATACCAGATCTTCTCACTGCGTCAGACACCCACAATCCATACTCCTTTGCCTAGTGATCTTCTCCTTATATAGCCTTAGGCCTTGTTCAATACCAAGAGCCAAAACCATAGAAACACAATACCATCAACCTCGAAACTAGGGATCAACACGTCCGTCGAGACATAATGGTCCGAAACCATAGACACAACTTCCAAGGACTAACCGCCATGGACCAAAGGTACTTTTCCACATACACGCGCTTTTTCTGAAGCCAACCTGCGTGTACACGCGACTTGGTCTTAACAAACATGCGTGTATGAACTTCCTTGGCAAGCTGTACTAGGATCTGTCTTCTGATTAAGTTGCCATCTCCTGTACCAACTTCTGAGCATCTGTACCAACCTCTGAGAGAGTTGCCATCAAGGACAACACTTGAATCATAATGCCAACAATCTCCCCCTTTGGACTTGATGGCAACCACCACACCAAGTCACTCTCCCCCTTTGACATCAAGGGCAAAGGGTGGACCAAGATATTCTCTTCTTTGGTATACCCTCTCCTGTCCATACAGCTGTCCATACTCCCCTTGAGTACATGCTGAAATCTCCAAATGTGCTCCCCCTTTGTGTATGCCAAAGTGTACCAATCTATCCATCCCGCTCTTGCTGAATTGTGCTGTTCATGCTCCCCTTGACTGTAGGCAAGATCTGCAAAAGATGTTCTTCAAAGACTTATACATCATAGAAGACCTTCCTATCACCAAAAGACTCAACATACATTCATCACCCAACCTAGTGGGGATATACCAATATTGACTCATCCACCTAACCATGTGAAGATACATGATAATACATGAACATTTCATCATTCATCCCAGGCATAGTGGGGAAACCAACATAGGCCGTTACATGACCTTGACATCATAAAAGAGATACATGACATAGTGATGAAATATCTAGACCAAGACTTATGAAAGCCACCAACAGCATCATGATCTGTACCATAAGCATCAGCCTGCAATACCATTCCTAAACAGTAAGATGTATCATTTAGCTTCATAGACTTTATCAACACCTTCTAACCATAATGCCAACAATGCATTATTTGAAGAATATTCTCCCCCTGAGTGTAAGCCAACCATGTCTGAACCATTTCCTGAGTCTGTTCTGCTCCCCCTGAGCCTGAGCCAACCATGACTGAACCTGGGTCTGTTCTGCTGCCCTTTCTCCATATACGCGACTTTGCAGCTTGTAACTCGCGTATATACGCGACTTGTCTTCATTATATAAGCGTATGCAGGATGGAATACTGAATTTCACTTTCAGATTCCCCTGTGTCTGTTATGTCAGCTGACTGAGTTATCCCACACCTTTCTGTCTCTGTCTTCTTCAATTCCTGCAACTGTGATAATGTATGGTCCTTTTGTCTTGAATTTTGAAATCTGCTCCTGCATTCCCTTGCTTTATGCCCATAGTTGTTGCATGTATAGCACCTTATATTTTTCATGTTCCTTCTATCACAATCAATTGCTTTGTGTCCATATGCATTGCAGGCAAAGCAATACCCTCTGAAGTACCTGGGATGCGATGATCTTTCTTGAACCATTCTACTTCTGCATCTGGCTGCAACATGTCCAAGATTATGACATACATAACATTCAACATTATTCAGCGGAGGAAATAATCGTCTATCACGTCCATAGTTAGGAGTAAAGGATCTTCCTTGAGGAATTTCTTTCCTTGGTTGTTCCTTGAGCATTTCAGATTTCTCATTAGAGTTTCTTGTCTCACCTTGTGAACTAGATTCACCTTCAACATATTCATGAAAACCAAGACCAGTCTTGATAGCAGGAGATCTTTGACTATTAAGAATATCATCCAAGACTTTAGAACTATCTTGAAATCGTAAAAGCTTATCCTTTTCTTCTAGTTTACCTTTCAAGATATTTACCTCAACTTGATGTTGTTCTTCCTTTTTCAGATACTTCTTCCTTAGGTCTTCTTCAACTTTTCTCCCTTCTTCCACTTGTCGCTTTAGTTTGATCACTTCATGTTCTTGATCTTCAAGATCTTCTTTTAGAGAGAGGATCTTTGATTCAAGTCTCTGAATAGTTGTGCTCTGATCTTTTGCTATATCCTGCAATTTCTCCCTTACCCTGGTTTCTGTCTCCAATAGTTCTTTTAGTTTGGCAACTTCTTCAGTTTCTGCATTCGTCTCTTCATGTGCCATGAGACTTTTAATATCCTCGCTATTATTGGATGAAGCATTCTTCTTCTTATGTGCCATGAGACTTCTAATATCCTCACTATCATTTAATGAACTTTTAATATGGGTATAATAGCTTCTACCATCTTCTTCATATATCTTTTCTTTGTTATGAGGACATCTAGCAGCATAGTGGCCAACTCTACCACATAGAAAACATTTGAAAGGTAGCTTATCTTTGAATCGTCCAGATCCCCGTTCAAGATTCTTGACAAAATTTACCTCATCTTCTTCCTCTGACACTTCGAATGCGGCCTCTGGTGGTACCTCTTGTCGCATTTCAAAAGCAGTTAAGATCCCGTGAAGCTGTGACATGGTATTTTTCCGCACATTCTCCTTTTCTTCTATGGCAGATACTTTAGAATCAAATTTAGTAGACAGAGATCTCAAAACCTTTTGAACTAAGACAACTTCCTCAAATTCTTCACCCAGATCCCTCATACAATTCACAATCTCATCCATACGCAGGAAATAATTAGCTACGCTTTCATTACTTCGCATCTTAAGAGTTTCATATCGGATTCTGAAAGTTTGAAGCTTTGCTATTTTTACCTGATCATCTCCTTCGTAGCTTGTAACGATTTTGTCCCATATTTCCTTAGCTGATTTGAGATGCATGATCTTCATAAATTCTGATTGAGTCAAAGTACTCAATAGGACAGTAACTACTTTGGCATTGAGCTCATATTGCTTTTTCTCTGCTGGATCTGTAGGAGTTGCTGATGGGAATTTGTATCCTCCTTCTACGATTCCCCAAACTTTTGCTCCAAGCGACTGTAGATATGCAGTGGTTCTTATCTTCCAGTGAGTAAAATTGTTCCCGTCAAAGACTGGTGGCCTGATGTGTGCCTCTCTTTCTGGATTAGCCATTTGATGGATCTTTTCCTTCAAGCGATCAAGCTTTCTTTGAAGGACTGGCTCCGATACCAATTGTTGGAAATAATACTGAGAGGGGGGGGGTGAATCAGTATTATCAGATCAGATAAAACTTTTCAATTTCATACTCAGAAACATATACGCGACTTCAGTTAAGTGAACCCGCGTGTACACGCGACTGTGTCTAAAGCAACTAGCGTATATGCAGAGATCTTATGATTCAGTTAATCTTATCTTCAGTAAATGCATCAGGATATTATTAAGCATATTAACAGTAGACAGATGCAGTATAACAGAATAGATCATCACACAAAAGCCACACACATGAACACCATGATATAAGGTGGAAACCCAATGTGGGTGAAAACCACCTGCTGCAATTTGTCTCTTTCTTCTTTAATGAGAAACTTCTTTTACAATGTACTGGTGCAGTCCTTTACCAGCACGCAGGCTACAACCTGCAGAGGGCTACAACCCTCTCTCGTTTTCCAACTACTTTTGGAAGGGAGCTACAACCCCCTCAGCTCTTGTACTAGCTGATCCATTTACTAGTACGTAGGTGCTGACCCTACAACCTTCAGGGACCACGTTTCATCAATTTTCAGACTGGATCCAAGAGTACAAAGCAAACATTACCGCAATACAATCATCAACTTATACTTGCATCATAATTCATTAAACAACCCAATACCGAATCACTGAAACCCTGTCATCAAGAACACAGAACCCAAACCAGAATCTAGAACTCTGCAACAACCACCAGAATCAACAGCAACCTGAAATATTAACACTTATCATGCATACGCTACTTCACTGTACCAAAACCGCGTGTATACGCGCTTTCTCCAAAGGCAACCCGCGTGCAGATCTAGAAATGATTACTTCTGCCTTTGCTGTCAGATCCGACCCTTGCCAAGCGTCCCGAACAGATAACCAGCAATACCAGATCTTCTCACTGCGTCAGACACCCACAATCCATACTCCTTTGCCTAGTGATCTTCTCCTTATATAGCCTTAGGCCTTGTTCAATACCAAGAGCCAAAACCATAGAAACACAATACCATCAACCTCAAAACTAGGGATCAACACGTCCGTCGAGACATAATGGTCCGAAACCATAGGCACAACTTCCAAGGACCAACCGCCATGGACCAAAGGTACTTTTCCACATACACGCGCTTTTTCTGAAGCCAACCTGCGTGTACACGCGACTTGGTCTTAACAAACATGCGTGTATGAACTTCCTTGGCAAGCTGTACTAGGATCTGTCTTCTGATTAAGTTGCCATCTCCTGTACCAACTTCTGAGCATCTGTACCAACCTCTGAGAGAGTTGCCATCAAGGACAACACTTGAATCATAATGCCAACATTGCTGTGTTGGCCAAAATCTTTGCTGAGTTGGCTCAGCTTTAATCTTTGATGCATGCTGATTTTGTTTAAACTGTACTTTGCATCACAACTGATATTTTAAAAAACAAAATTTGGTGAATGGCTCACTGTTTATAAAATTTTCTGTATTGTACTTGTCCACCAGTCTTGTGTAGGGAGTTGATGCCTGAGAATTGCATCCATAGTCTCCTCTGCCTCTGTATACTTGTAAAAATTGGGTGCTACATCAAACAGGTGATTGATCTCATTCATTATAAAAAACAGATTTTCTACCTTGTTGTAGATAGTCTGTCCTGTAGCTGGCCATGTTTCTTCTGAGCTGCTGGGCTTCTCATTGATTTCATTTGTGGCAAATGCATTCACTCTTTTGGCATACTGCTCATGAATGAGCAGTCTCCCTGCGCTGTTCAGTAAGCTAGGGAGTCCTCTGTTTTGCAGCACCAGGAATTTATCCATGAATCTTTTTACCTCGGTCTGCATGTCTTGGGTTCTTCTCTCCAGTGTCTGCACCAAATTTCTTAATGTGAGAACCCTTTTGATCCACTGAATTGCCTCAGTCCTATTGGGAATTCCCATGTTTGCCAGCTGAGTACTTGTTCTATTATTTAGCACATTGATCATTCTGGTGGCAATTTCAGGCATGTTGCCTAGAGCAGCCCTTGACTTGTGAATTTCAGCTTGTGCTTTTGGGATGAGCTCTACCTGCTCATGGATTGTCTCTATATACTGCCATTGGTCAGTAATAGACTGGCCAATGTTGGTCCATAGCATTGCCTTAAGTCCAGCTATAACCTTATCTAATTTGAGCTCATTTTCTAGCTCTTTTGTTCTGTCTTTGAGGGCTTTCACCTCCCTGCCCTTCTCTGCCACTGCTTGCTTGGATTTGTCATACCTGTCATTCACCTTGGCCAGTTTATCCCTGGTCTCATTTAACTCAGTCATTTGAGCTTCCAGGATTTGAATTTCATTCTTCAGCTTTTGCATATCCAGGCTTTGGGCCTGCTCTGTGGTTGTTGGTGCTGCTGAAGTAGATGTTGTTGTCTGTTCAGTCTGTTGGGGAGGAGGAGCAGTGATAGGAGCAGTTTCCTCAAGATTGATGACCAGAGGAGGCTGAGAGGTCTGACCCTCTTCTCTTTGTTTCAGTGCTGTTTGCAATGCTGCTTGTGCGGCCTCTGATTCTCCCAACTTTTCTTGTGCTTGAATCAGCTGCTTATAAAGGGAAATCATCAAGGCTGTGGCATCCTGCTCATGTCTTTGCTGAGCTACTTCATATGTTTGAGGGTGAATGGTAGCTGGGAGTTTGATCTTTTTCCTTAAGGCAACCATGTCAGCATCCCTCAACTTCAATATCTCTTGTATCCCTTTGATGTCTTTGGGATCATGCCCAATCTCAATGATTATGTCTTCCAAGGACCTTATTCTGTTGTCCTTTGCCTGGGATGATGCCCTCTCCAACTCCAGTTGAGAGGCTGTATTATTGAGGCTGCTTTCTAGCTTGTAATTTTCTAATGTTTTGTCTGCCAAGGCAGCATACACCATCTCACCAGTCTGTTTGTGCAGTTCAATTTTATCTATTGGGTGTATGTCCTTGGCCAGGACCTCCAGATTGGTTTTGAGGTAATCTGAGGGGGATTGGGGCTGCAGTGCTGTTGGCATAAAATGGCTCATGATCATTTTGCCTTCCTGTACATCAAATGCAGACATCAGTCTTTGTTGATTGGTAGGAGCCATTTTCAATAAATGGTTGTACAACTGTATCTTGATAGGGTCACTCCTCCTTTTGATGTCTATAAACTGCTGCTTGATGCTCCTTTCTCCTTCTCTTTGCTGGCTGGAGGAGCTGACCTCTCCTCCCATAGTTCTGTCCTGTTCCTGCTGGAAGGAACTGGCTGAAGCTTCTCTGCTGGGTGGGCCCATGCCCATTGCTTGCCTTATTGCTATGTCATCCTCAGAAAAGTCATTCAACCTTTGCCTTTTCTCACCCTGGTTTATAGATGATGTCAGGGGAGTTTCTCTATCCCTTTTTCTGTTTATGTCCTCTTTCTGTGGAGTTTGGAGGACCGAGGCATCTAAGGTAGTTTCTGGCCTAGGAGGCACTATGTTTTGAGCCTGTTGCTCAGTGGAAGTTGGAGTATCAACTACTCTTTCTTGCTGTAAGGGCTGCTGTCCCTCATGTGGCCCTTCTTCTTGATGCAGTTCCTGTTGTTGTTGTTGTTGCTCTGCCTGCTGCTGCATTTCTTTATCTGCCTGCTGCTGAGTCACTGGAGGTGGCTGCTCCTTGCCATGGAGTGATTGTTCTATCTCCATTTCCTTTTCTTTGCCTTTGCTGGATATATTTTCAGTGGCCTTGGTAGTTTGCTGTTTGGCAGTTGAGGAGGACGCAGCTGCTCCCACTTGCATGCTCGGAAGTGTGAATACCTGTGAACAAAGTTCAAGGTCAGCCATCTTCCTTAGATTCCTTATCGCCCTCTGATTTAGCTCTTCTTGTGACATGGGCTCTTCTAAGGTCCCTCTCCTCCATTTGTCTTGGTTTGCATATTTTTCAATGTGAGGGATACTATAATGATCATAGGCAGACAACTTATATTTGAGCCTCCTCATAGTTATAAAATGATTAGGGTCATAGGGTGTCCATAGGAAACTGGTTTGAAGGCCAAGGGACTCAAGCATTCTATCTGCTTCCTTCCATCCTTGCTCCCTCTCGTTATAGACCAAATGGCCAAGTTGGCTTTTCACCTTCAGCTGTGCTTTTTTGCCTTTTCCTGAAAAGTGAAGCACATCAACCCTGCCAAATTGCCTAAAGTACTCTAGGGAAAATAACCTCATAGGCACATACTTAGGTAATCTGAATGGAGGCAAATCACACCCATATATCCTGATGACGGTGTGGTTTTGGTAGAAGTACCAATCCCCAATGCTGTAAGCTTTGGATAGCTGAAGAATTCTCTGCATGTCATCAGTGAGTCTCGGAGGAGGTGAGCTCATCAGCATTGCCATAGCTGGATGGATGAACAGATCTATGAATTCATAGTAAGTGTATGGAGACTCAGGTGTAGTGTGGAAGACAGAGGACCAATAGACCACTGATCTGGGATTGCCTTGGGCATCCACTCTTTTGATTGGAAAATGAAATCTCTCATGTTGATGGTACAAGATCAAATGGTAAATGTAGGAGGTGTATCTGAACATCTTTTCTCTGGATAAATTCATTAGCTGCTCATGCATTTTGTCGGAGATGTAGGTGGCATAATCATAGCAAACTGGAAGTCTGCCCGGAGCGAACATCAGCATCATTACCAGTACAGTTTGGTCTACCAATTCTATTGAGCTATAGCCCAAAATCGGACTAATCATATCTACCAAGTCCCTGCCCAACTGGTTAAGGTATACTTGATTCAGAGGAGGATATTGCACAGAATCAGAGTCAATGTATAACTGATTTAGCTTAGTGATTTGGGCATCTGTCAATCTATTCCCTTGTTTTATCAAGTCTACTAGTGACAAGGGGACCAATTTTTTCTGAGTTTTGAAGCAAAGCATGTTCCTGATGGCTTCAGGAGTGATGTAAAAGAGAGTAGAACCAGAAGGATCCAACACAGACCTCTGGGTAGGGTCATAGTATTCAGCACAAATATGGATCAAATCAGGGAATTGATTGACTTGAGGCAACTTAAAAATAGGAAGAAAAGAATCCCATATACCCAACACATCTGCTCCAGTTTCATGTTTGGCCTTAAGTTCATTGAGCAGGTGGATATGGAACTTGGTTCTCATCAACATCTCTTCTGAAATCTGATAATCCATATCTGCCAAGGCTTGCCATTCCAAGTTCCTTTGAGGGGCATTCAGAGGCTGAACATTTAGTACTACAGGTGTCTCCATTGCCAAAGAGGATTCTGAATTAGGTGTAAAGTGGTTTCAATTGAGCAAGACAATATAGAGGAGTGTCTCTTTACCAGGGAGGTGAATTTATAAGGAGCAGAGAGTAGTTCTGATAAACAGCAATTGAAATACTGTTTGAAGTTTAAATAAGACCAATGCCTGGCCTCACTCTGTCTTTCTCAGCAGGTAAATTCAGTTTAAATGAGTCTTTCGCGAATGTGCGAACAGAGTATGGTTTTTGGTGAAAATGCAGGCAAACAAGGCTCAGCTAGTCTTTTTTGAGTTCACAATTGTAAATGGGGCCAGGCGCAAGTGTTTCTGCCGGTCAATTATATGTTTTTTCCCAAATTTACCCGTCCTTGGCAATTTACAGACAAAATCAGGTGAAGGAAGGATTTTCGAGGATAAATACCTGTCTTTCAGAGAGCAATGGATAGGAATGCAGGTGAAAATGGTGCGCTGGCGGTCTCCTGGTCAAGTTCTGCAGGTTGGTGCACTGTTGGACGTGGAAAAACCATGCAGGAGCAACAAACGTATTTGCAGAAAAGAGCCAAAAAACGCGAATTTTGGCTATAATATTGATTTTTAGGACTCTTGGCGCGCTTTTCTGGTGACGTCAGCATGACGTCATCGGTGGGGTCAGGGCCGGGTGACGTCAGCATGACGTCATCAGGTGAGGTGGCAGGCTCTGAGTGGTCCACGGGGATGATGAAGTGGCAAGACACATTGGCAGAAGATCGGGCGCAGTGGTTGACGCGATGGCAAGGTGGCGGTGACGTGGAATGACGTGGGAGTGACGATGGACAAGTGGGATGACCGAAACCGGAAGCGGTTAGCGGTTTTATATCGCACCGCTTACGATACGGACGAGGTATTTGTCAGGCGTACCTCCGATGCGCTGTGGGGAAGACGCGTGGCGACCGCATGACGTAACCCTTCTGACAGATATCGGGAGGTATCTGTCCGCCATCAAAGCCGCTCCGATATCAACGAGGGCCGTCGGATCTCGTGGGCCCGATCCGACGGTTGACGGGGGGGGGGGGGGAAAGTGCTCGACCGGTACGGGGTAACTGGCGGACGTCGGAGCCGCTCCGACATGGATGAGAGCCGTTGGATTAGAGGTTCTCAATCGGACGGCTGCCAGACCAATGAAATGATCGGCCGATACGGAAGGGGCGGGGTTATTTTAATATTCATTTCGGGATCTGTGCTCGGCGGAAAACCTTAGGGTATGGCTTTTGTAAGGTTTTGCGGTGTATTTGGAAAATCCTATTTATGCGCCCGAACCATTGGATAATCACAAAAATGGGTTTTTGTGTATTATTTGGCAATTTAGAGCGGGTCAGGGTAAAGCAAGGTCTTTTACAAGGTTTATGTTTGCAAATGGGGTGCAATGGGTTAAAAATGGATTCAGAAAGGGGGAGGAGGGTTAGAGTTAGGTTTATCAACATGACCAGGTGTCATTTGATCCCTGATATAGAACTTATTGGCTATAATGCCAAGGGGAGGGGATATTTATACAACATCTGGGGTTTATACACCATGGTGTTTATACTAATAGGGGAAAGGTGATATAGGGGATTTATATAGTAAAGTTAGAGTTAGTATGGATGAGGGGGGTGAATGAAGGGAGAAAATACTGAGCTTATTTTGTGAAACACTTAGCTTAAAGAGTAGATCAAAATGAAAAGATTTTTACACAAGAAGTGTGGCTTTTGAAGGAACAAGAACCACCATGAAACCATAATCTTCTTCCATGAATCTCAGCTGATGAGGGAGTGTTAGTAATGAAATGGAAATGGGAAGAAGGGAGGTTAGTCATGCTTTCTGTTTGCTGCAACTTGATGAAGAAGAACACCTTCTCAATTGATTGACTTTGCTTTGGTAAACAAAGTTAACACACCTGCAATGGTAAAGATAACCTTTCTGCAACCCCAACTACTTACCCAGCTACTTGCCTAGCATTTTTTATTTCTTCTTGAAGGGTGCACTTGGACTTGCAGACCCTTACCTACCTTTTCTTTTCTTTGGCTTTTTCTTTTGTTTTTCTATCTACTTCTACCCTTATTTCTTCCAAGGTCCCAGATTAAGCTGTTGGGAGCCCTTTCTTCTCTACCTGAACTATTTGTCTGCCAAGATTAAACAGTTTGGACAGACTCCTTTCTCTATTCTACAACTGAAAATTTAAATCATGGAATGATCCAGATTAGACTGTTGGAACATCCATTCAAAATTTAAGTCCATACCAAGCTATAAGCACAGATTGGATTCTCTTGGAAATATGTGATCTTTGAATCATCAAAGCAGAGCATATTTGGACCTTTCATAGCCAATCATGAAATATGAAACCTATTGGTATAGGTAGCTAACATGTACTCTATTATTAATTACTATGTACTATATCACCAATTACTATGTACAATAAATATAAATAATTTGAAAAATAACATTATATATTAATTACTATGTACCATAAACACAAATGGTTTGTAATTAAATTAAAAAGTTCCATTTTTATGAGTTCTATTTTTTAATTTAAAAAATATGTAAAAATAACATGTGTACAATTTGTACAGCGCTCATTATATCAATATATACTCTAATGACATGACATGTGTACTATAATATAAACATTATATTAAAAAATTGTCATCATTCAATATTAAATAAATAATTATTAACTTGTTATCATTCTCTTCAATGTCAATTGTATGACGATGACGATGATTTTTTTATTTTATTTTATTTTTATTTATTTATTTATTTATTTTTAATTTGGCTACTCCTATATTAATACAGAATATAATTACAGAGAGGCTGAGGCCTCGAGAGTTCTAGCCCAAAAGAGGGCATGCTTACAAAAAATCACTTGAGAAACTAACCAGAAAACCTGCCTAATGACTTGCTTTGAAACTTGATTTATCTGGAGACTGTAACTGAAAACCGGGACAGAGTGTTTGGAATCAGTCAAAAACTCAGTGCTGCACAGCTCTTTCATGACCGGAAGATGACCATAAACAGGTTGACCCAAGACAATATCCAAGAGGACAGTAACCAAAAGACGTTGACCATGACAATAACCAAAAGACCGGAGAGTGCCGCCCGCGCAGGGGAAACCGGCAAGTCAAAATTAGCATAAGACCTGATCCTGAGAATTGTAAAACTAGAAATGACTTTGGATCCGGAAGGGATTAGGCTTCTTCTTACATCAACTGAACAAAACAGAAGGTGCAGACCTGTTCATTCATCTTGCGAGGATGGCGACGATTCTTCAACAATGCGGCAGCCGAATTGGTCAGAATCTTCAGACTCAAAGGGTTGGCCCTCTTTACCTGAAGAACCACCCCCTGCAGGAGTGCTCAGACCAGCATGGATGGTCGTTTCCTGTATTGTTGAGCCACCAGGGTCCTTGCGTTGAGTACTCTCAATCTGCGAGGAATCGTTCTTGTCTGCCATCTTCGGCTCCAAGGGAGCCCCTGGACCAACAGCTCCCGAACCGACAGCGTCTTCATACAACTCAACGGTGACTGACGCAATGAAGGAGGAATTGCCTAAGGAGCAGGGGAAGCGAAAGCGAGCTATGTGAGATTGGGAGTGGTGAGAGCACGCTTCGGTGTTGAATTGCCCTCGTCCCCTGCCACGACCACTTCTGGTCACAGGGTATCTATCAAAGCAGAAGTCCGAGGCATCAGACGAAGGGTCCGAGGTCGTGGAGGAAGGCTGGCGGGAGACATGGCCACGGGAGCTACCTCTTCTATAGCTCATCCTTGAGCGAACTCGGGGCATTTTGAAGTTTGCAGGAGGAGCGGAACAAACAACAGCGGAGGAGACTGAGAGGGGATGACAGAGGAGGATGCAGAACTGATTAATAGGAGCATGAAAACACTGATGGATGGCAACACCTTGATCCCGAGCCAGACAGTACCCTGATCTGTCTCGAGAGCGAGGAACTTCAGTCTCGCTAGACCAGCTTGAGCGCAAGGGAGGAGCCAGAATGAAAAACAGGCAGAGCGCCATTGCAATTAAACTATCAAACTGGAGTGCGGTCAGGAGCTGCATTAAGGCAGCATTTAATTTGTTGTCCTGAGTCATTAATACATTTCTCATGCGAAGCCGGCTGGCGATGGTGATGAGCCACGCGCCCACCCTCCACGCCGCCATCTTGCTGGACACCATACTAAACACCTGCATCCGGGTATGATGACTATGATGATTATCAGACCTAAAGAAATGAATTATTTAGTTTGATTTAAGATTTTATTCTTATGCTCAAAAAGCTTGGAGAGAAGTCTCCCGAGCTCACTGTAATTTTAATAATGTAAAAGGCTAGGAAGGTCAGTGTTTATTTACCAAAAACATATTCAATTATATTAAGAAATAAATTAAAAAAGGTTAAACAAATATTCATATAACTTATTTTACAATTTTATTATTATTGAAGTACATACAACACATCATAACATTAAAATATTTTATTAAACTAAGCCGCAAGGAACGCTAGCTATACAACCTTGTTCTTGATGTGTTCAAACGTAAACTTATGACGATATTCTTTTGATTGATATCTTTATATTGCATATTTTAAAACAATGATTCTCTAACATAATATCTACCTATTCAATGTTATGGAGATAAGTTTTTTTTTAGCTAATTAATAAATTTTACATATTTTGGATGTGTGAGAATGTTTTGTGTGGTTTATGTGTGAGGTTAATACTTTTTTTTGAATTTTATGTTCAATCATGTTTAAAAAATTTCGTGGTATTCCTATTAATTTTATAATATTTTCGGAACTTTATGATTATGAAATGATAACAACTTTTTTTTTCCCGTGGAAAAAGTCGTAATTTCTATTATATCAAGAGAAATTACATTCTGTAGATGCTGAGCATATGCATACTGAGGCTAGTTGCCTCTCCGGGCCTCTTTAAGAGACTGTTAATTGTTCCAAAATAGCTGAAACAGATAAACTTTCATGAAAACATTCTTCTCCCCAAACTGTTTGTCCACGCAGGGAGTTTGGAGAGGTATTTATCAAAAATGATCATATATAGAGAGATAAAACATTCAGGATTCCTTTGCAGTGGAGCTGTAGCTCACTGCCCAAAATATAACAGCAGAAAGTAAATAGCTATGTATGTCCGCCATGGTCGGTTACTGATCATATACAACAGTTTATATAAAGAAAAAACATGAACAAAAAACCAGTATTTTAAGCATGTTGGGACCCCTTTCAAATATGGACATCCCTTTGTGCCTGGTGGTCATCAAAGGGCCTGTGGTAGTGTTGAAAGAAGGTTCCATCCAATTCTTCTTGAATTAACCAGTCCGCTTCTTGCCTCTGAGCTGCTTGCTTGGAAAGGAGGTCCGCCCGAGAGTTGCGCTCCCTCCAGATGAAAACGTGGAGCGCCATATGGAGCTTTCCGCCAGCGGGGACTCCGAATAATCCACCTCCTCGGAGTCCATCGTGACAGCTGCTAGATATCCTTCTCGGAGAGCTGGAAACCGCCCGGAGAGGAGCTCCTCGAAACCTGTTAACCGCTATGCGTCGGCACCAACGGCGGGAGGGGCCGATCAATGTGAGCAGGATCCGATGCCGCAGGTCGCACTTACCGTTACCGTGATAACGACTTTCACCCAGAGCTGTCGGCCGATCGAAGGGGGAGGCGCCGTTCCGATGCAGGGTAAACAGTTGAGTGCCAAGCTGAGGTAAAAAGAAAATGACAGAAGTAAAAGGGAGCATAAACGGAGGGGCGGGGGTAAAAAAGAAGGAAGAGGGACACGGGACGAAGGAGCCAAGTGCCGGCTCGAGACACGAGGGAGAAAACGGGACGGTGGTACGGGGGGAATAAGGGGTTCACAGAGCCGTAGAACGGCCTGCAAACCCCAGTCAGTGGGGAATCATGGCTAGGGTTGCAGGGTAGCTAGGGTTGCAGAGCCACATTCCCGGTCCGAAATGATAACAACTTATTTACACTATTAATAATTAAATGTATTTTATTTTAAAGAAATTAAAGTATAATTTTAAATTTTCAAAATAATATTATAAAAGGGAGTTGTTTTCACTGTGATTTTTTTGGATTTTTTGGCGCTGGAATTGGTGGAAAAAATTGAGGTGAAATCTTGATTTGTGTTATTTAAGGTGAAATCTGTATGGATTCAACACCTTGGAAAACCCTTAGGGCACTTGGATTGTGCGGGGGTTACCAATCAAACTTGAGAAATTAGACCGAAAAAACCCACCAAAAAAGCTTCCAAATTAAAAATATCCAAAATCAAACTCTAACAATATAAATATTAAATATAATTTTAGCATGTCTCACCCACAGAAAAGCTTCCAAAGTAGAAATATCCAAAATCAAACTCTAATAATATAAATATTAAATATAATTTTAGTATGTCTCTTCTCCCTGGCAGAAGGCACAACCATCCCTTATTAGGCTTGATCCTAGGTCACTATGCTAATGTAGTCCATTCTCAACTAGTTGTGCTAATGAGACTTGACATTTACCTTTTTATCTTTTAATTAGATATATTCTTGTATGAACAACTATCATATGCACTAAGTTATGGTTTTTTAGGCATGTGATGCTATAAACCATGGTATTGTGGCAAAGTTAGTTTATTTTTAAAGTTAGTTTTTAATGCTTATCATAGATTGATGTTTATTGACTTTTACATACCATTTAATTTATATGGTTGTGCTAGTGATATTATTTCTTACACAATTAATTAATGCTTAAAAACTTCCAAACTTTATTTATGAGAACACAACATTTTTCTAGAGTCATCAATGTCCATCAATTGGGGATTTTACTAGAGTCATCAAAGCCCATAATTAGTGTTAGATATGACAAGGCTTTATAACCGACAATAGATAATTTCCAAATTAAAAATATTATTAAGAAAAAACAATTATATATATATATATATATATATATATATATATATATATATATATATATATATATATATCCAGTATGGTGGTAGATCTCACATAAAAACGTAAACATGTTAAACGTAAACATAAATGTAAATGTAAAGAGCCTAGTATGGGGTAAATAGATCTCACATGAAAACATAAATGTAAAGGTAAATGTAAATGTAAAGAGCCCATTATGGGGTAGATTTCATATAAAAAATTAAACATGTAAATGTAGATGTAAACCTATATAGTTAGACCTACACGATTTCAATTTTGAATCTCATCATTGGGCCAAGAGGCGCTCTACAACTCACTGTGGGGGTAGATCTCACATAAAAATGTAAACATGTAAACTTAAAGGTAAATGTAAATGTAAATATAATATCAACCCTATTTAAAAATCAATCTAATTATTAATATGTATAAATACAATATAAATTTAAAATATAAAGAAGTTTACAAAACACTCAAAATAGATGTATGGTAAATAAATAAAAATATAAATAAACTAGAGGTATGGTAATTTATTTATTTTTATTTATTATTATTATTATTATTTATTTATTATTAATTTATTATTTTTTTTTTCTTCTTCTTCTCGGTATTTACTCTAGAAGTATGGTAAATAAATAGAAATATAAATAAACTAGAGAGACGCTAAATAAATAAAACCTCCTTTTATATTTATTCCATAAACCTCTTTATATTTAAAGAAAACTCGAAAAATATGTTTTATTTAGGTGAAGCCTAAGAGCCAAATACCATGGGACAAATAATTAATAATACCATGGGCCAAATACCATATTTATGAAAGAGGTACGGTAAATAAATAAATCTAAAAGAGGTATAAAGAGGTATGATAAATAAATAAAAATATATCAAATAGGATTAGAAATCAACATCTAATTATATACCAAGCCTATGGGCCAAATACCATGGTAAATACCAAGTTAAAGAACAATGAGGGGTGGTCGAAAGATATTAAGTGTAATATCGGAGTTAAACAAGGTTGCCCCCTCTCCCCTACCCTATTTGACATTTACATCGACAAGCTAGAACATTGTTTAGAGGAAACAGGATGTGTTGACACGATTTGGGACAGTCATCATCCTTCTTCTCTAGGTTGACGATATTGTTGTTCTCGCAAGGTGCCCATCTGATCTTGATAAGCAACTTATACTTCTTAAGGATTTTTGCTCTTCCATGGGTATGATTGTTAACACTGACAAAACAAAAGTTATGATTATCAAATCCAAGAAGGACACTTATGCTAATTTTATGTATGACAATAGTAACTTGGAGGAAGTGCCTTCCTACAAGTACCTAGGAATTGATATTCATCACAAGCTCAACTGTAACTATAGCATTGAGAAAATGATTAATGGGGGATGAAAAACTTATTTTGATCTGGAAAATAATTTTAAAATGACAAACCTCGTAATGTGGGATAGAAAGAAGTTCCTCTTTGAAACTTTAGTCACTCTGGTTATCTTATATGGATGTGAGATTTGAGGTTGTAGCATCTCTAGAGAATCCTGGAGAAAGATTGAGCAAATCCATAAGCCTTTTATAACGTATAACCTCAAAATTAAAAGCAACACACCCTATCCTATTCTCCTCATAGAAGTGGGTATTTCCCCTATCGAGAGCCTAGCTATGACTAGGTTTCTGTTGTACAAGCACAAACTCAATAACATAGGAGACCATAGACTTCCTAAGCTAGCTTTAAATTCTAGCAAAAACCACCTAAGGCTCAAATGAGGTTGGTATAAAGACACCAGGACCTGGTTAAACCATTGGGAGATCGGCAAGAATGTTGCATTGCAAAACATTAATAACATTAAAAATATTGTTACTTCTAAGTTCAAAGAAAAAATGTGGTTGAGAAAGATTTAGCAGCTAAAGGAAAATTAAGATATTATAAGGAGGTCATCAACCCCACCCTAGAAGCTCAAAAGTATCTCTCTGTTTTAACTAGCTCAAAGAAGAAAATTAATATAGCCAAGATTAGAACGAACTCTCATGAGCTCCATAGTGAAACCGGTCGTTGGGCAGTTCCTAAAACACCATGGATGGAAAGGTTCTGCCATCTCTGTGAGAATACAAACATCGAGGATGAAAATCACTTCCTCTTAGAGTGCCCCGCTACAACCACATTAGATCTTAGTTTCAAAATCTTTGTTGCAATACTGACCTTCTTAGCCTTTTACGTTGTCAAAATTACAGTGAGCTCGGGAGGCTTCTCTCCAAGCTTTTTGAGCATAGGAATAAAATCTTAAATTTAATTCGTTTCTTTAGGTCCGATAGACAAAAGTTTGGTCTTAGTGGACGTTAACCATCATCATCATCATCAAAAGAGATATGATAAATAAATAAAAATATAAATAAACTAGAGGTATGGTAAATAAATAAAACATTTATTTCTATTTACTCCATAAACCTTTTTATATTTGCTAACACTCAAAAAATAGGTTTTATTTAGGTGACCCCGATGGGCCAAATTATTATTAATACCATACCAAAAAAAATATTAACCCTAATATTAATATTAAAAGATTAATAATAATAATATTATTAAATATAATATTCATATTAATATATTATAATATTAATATTATTAAATTTAATAACTTTGGATTAATAGAATATTAAATTTGTTTTTTTTTTCACAAGAACGGTTATGGATTGTATTAATGAAGCGGTCTGAATACCAGATTTTTGATTACATTAGGGGTGGGCCCGATCCAAATGGAGTCGATCTTCTGAGATATTATAAGGCATGTATTCCCCTTCCAACTCCTTTTGGGATCAGCAATTGAGCTTATTTCTGAGATTTGCCCGAGCTTGAATATACACACAAACTGCTTTAAAATCAAACAGAAAAACATAACAGCTGAAATGGTTAAGGAATTGGGTCCCAAGTTTTGTCCCCGTCTTTTTTCATTGCCCCGGCAGGGAGATGCACAACTTTATTGGCTTCTAGATCAACTTCTTTGTTGTTGTCTCTCACCACATGAAAATATTTCAGATTTTGGAACAGCTTCGCCATGCTTCTAATTCTTTGGATCAACCTTGCTAATTTTAAGTCCCGGGGCGTAGAATTGGTCACCATGAGTTTTATGATTACTTCGGAGTCCCCAAAAATATTTGCTTCCTTGATTTCTAGCTTCAAGAGCCACTTGAGACCTTGGTAAAGGGCTAATACTTCAGCTTGGATGCTGGAATTGATTCCCAGACCCCAGGCAAACTGAAGGATCGATGAACCATCGATGTTTTTAATAACTCTTCCTGCTCCATCGTTTCCAGGATTTCCTTTTGTTGCTCCGTTAAAGAATAGGGAGTGCACCTTTTGCCTGGGGAGCCAGTTTTGAAAGTCTTTGCTATTTTTCCCCTTATTTGCCATTCCTTAAGAGGGACCATGCTTCTGACAGTTCGGTGAAATTGCAGGTTCAAGGAGGTCCCCCAATCAATATCTAGCTGATTAAGGTTCGAGTCGTCTTTTTGATCTCCCAGACATTCTTTTAATTGGATCTTTACCTTGGCCGCAACCATCTTGGGATTGTGCTGAATGCTTCTGAAGATTCTGCTGTTGCGCTCTAACCAAATCTGCCAGCAACAGATTTTGAGCAATGATGACCAGGTCGCTTTGATCACTTTATTTATGGGGAAGGGACTAGGGTAGCTGGATTTCCAGTTGGCGAACAGATCTGTTATAGAGGCAGGGAGCTCAAATCTAGGATTCCAATAGTCCATCAGTTCTCTCCAGACCTGTGTAGAGAAATTGCAATTGAGGATGAGGTGCGTGGCACATTCCGCAGATTCTTTGCACAAGGAGCACCTGGATGGGCCATGGAATCCACGGCTCTGGAGATTGTCCTCGGTTAGAATTTTTCTGTGGCATAGGAGCCAACAAAAAATGTCGATCTTGGGCAACGAGGGGATACCCCAGACAGCCTTCCACGGGGCTAGATCAGAAGGCACATTTGGCATTGATGCAAGGTGCGTATATCCCTGGGCAACTGAATAGCCAGCCGACAGAGCGCCCCAGCCTCGCCTGCCATTTCTTCGGATGTGCGAGGGTGCAGTCCCGTTCAAAAGCTCGCGGAAGTGGATGGATTCTTTGTGAAGTTCAATAGAATATTAAATTTGTTATATTATAATATATATTAATATATCATGATATATATTAACTCTAGATATATATGGGAGAGAAGAACAAAGACATAGAGTGATAGAGGTGGAGAGATAGGGGAGTGACGAGGGAGAGATGGAGATAAACTTAAAGATACGGGAGAGGAGGAATGAAGAGAGAAAGAGGGAGATGAGTGATGTAGATAAGGGTAGGAGAGGGAGAGAGACACAAAGATGGAGCAGGAGAGAGAGAAGGAGAGAGGGAGGGAGATAGTGAGAGGATTGGAGGGTGGAGAGAGAAAGAGAGAGAGATGGGGGAAGAGAGAGGAAGTTAAGAGAGAAAGGGAGAGAGGGGAAGTATGAGAGAGAGGAATTGCAAGAGAGGAGGAGAGAGGGAGGGAAGAAGAAAGACATAGAGAGTGAGAAGTGGAGAGAGAGGGAGTGACAAGAGAGATGGAGAGAGAGAGAGATAAAGGGAGAGAGAGTATGTTTAGGGGTGAGATAAATACACAGAGAAAGAGAGATAGAGAGAAGGGGGGGAGAGAAGGAGAGAGGGGGGGATATAGTAACATAGTTGGGGAGAGAGAGAGAGAGAGAGAGTACTTGAGAGAGGAGGAGAGTGATGGGCGAAGAGAGAGGATTGGAGGGAAACGAGAGAGTTATGGGGGAAGAGCGAGGGAGGTAGGAGAGAAAGGGAGAGAGAGGAAGCACGAGAGAGCGGACTAGAGGGAGGGAAGAAGAAATACATAGAAAGTGAAAAGTGGAGAGAGAGAGGGGGTGACAAGGGAGAGATGGAGAGTGAGTGTGTATGTTTGGGGGTGAGATAAAGAGACAAAGAAGGAGATATGGAGAGAATGGGGGAGAGAAGGAGAGAGGAGAGAGGGAAGGATATAGTAACAGAGTTGGAGAGAGAGAGAGAGAAAGAGAGATGGATTTGGAGGGGGAAAGAGGGAGGTAAGAATAAAGAAATAGAGAGAGAAAGGTGGAGAGAGAGGGAGATAGGGTAACAAAAGGGAAGAGAGATAGAAGCAGGGGAGAGGGAGAGAAGGGGAAGAGAGAGGGAGGGAGAGGAGGGGGGATAGATAGATAGATTGGAGAAAGAGAGTGTATGTTTTTGGGGTGATATAGATAGACAAAGGGAGATAGAGATAAAGATGGAAAGTGAAGAGAGAGACGAAGAGAGAGATGGAGAGAGGGAGGGAGGGACAAAGAGATTGATATATATGGAGTGAGAGAGCATGTGTGTTTGGGGGGTTGAGATAGAGAGACAAAGATGGAGAGATGGAGGGATATATATATATATATATATATATGGAGAGGTGAGAGAGGGAAGAATATTTATTGCATTAGATGCATTGATTTCAGTTTAGATGGTGATTTCTAACCCTATTTCATTGCTTGCACTAGACACATTGATTTTAGTGTAGATGTTGATTTCTAATGATATTTGATTGCTTGCACTAGATGCATTGATTTCAATTTAGATGATTTCTAATCTTGATTGCTTTCACTAAATGCATTGATTTCAGTGTAGATGGTGATTTCTAATCTTATTTGATTGCTTGCACTAGATGCATTGATTTCAATGTAGATGTTGATTTCTAATAATATTTAATTGCTTGGACTAGATGCATTTATTTCAATGTAGATGATTTCTAATCCTATTTTATTGTTTGAAATAAATGCATTAATTTCAGTGTAGATGGTGATTTCTAATCCTATTTGATTGCTTGCACTAGATGCATTTATTTCAATGTAGATGTTGGTTTATAATTCTATTTGCTTACTTGCACTAGATGCATTGATTTCAGTGTAGATGTTGGTTTATAAACTTATTTGCTTACTTGCATTAAATGCATTGATTTGAGTGTAAACGTTGATTTCTAGTCATATTTGATTGCTTGCATTAGATGCATTGATTTTAGTGTAAATGTTTTTTTAATATTATTTGATTTCTTGCATTAAATGCATTGATTTCAATGTTGATTTTGATTTATGATTTGATGTAATTGGATGTATGATGGTACATTAAAATTAAAGTGTTTGGATTAATATTGTGCATTGATTTCAGTGTAAGCATAAAAAGTTATTGACAATGTACATTGATTTTTGTGTTATAGTAATTCAACCTATTAATATTGGAGAGAAAAAGAGACAAGGTATGATGTTTACTACAATATCTCGAGCTAAAGTTTAACGTGTCATTTTCATATAATCAATATGAAAAAACAAAAAAAGTAACAAGGGTGGGAGTGTATGTTTTTGGGGTGATATAGAGAGACAAAGGGAGATAGAGATATAGATGGAAAGTGAAGAGAGGGAAGAAGAGAGAGATGGGGAGAGAGAGGGAGGGATCGAGGGATTGATAGATATGGAGTGAGAGAGTATGTGTGTTTGGGTGGTTGAGATAGAGAGACAAAGATGGAGAGATGAAGGGATATATATATATATATATATATATATATATATGGAGGGGGGAGAGGGAAGAATATTTATTACACTAGATGCATTGATTTAAGTTTAGATGGTGATTTTTAAACCTATTTCATTGCTTGCACTAGATGCATTGATTTTAGTGTAGATGTTGATTTCTAATGATATTTGATTACTTGCACTATATGCATTGATTTCAATGTAGATGATTTCTAATCCTATTTGATTGCTTTGACTAAATGCATTGATTTCAGTGTAGATGGTGATTTCTAATCTTATTTGATTGCTTGCACTAGATGCATTGATTTCAATGTAGATGTTGATTTCTAATAATATTTGATTGCTTGCACTAGATGCATTGATTTCAATGTAGATGATTTCTAATCCTATTTTATTGCTTGCACTAAATGCATTGATTTCAGTGTAGATGGTGATTTCTAATCCTATTTGATTGCTTGCACTAGATGCATTGATTTCAGTGTAGATGTTGGTTTATAATCCTATTTGCTTACTTGCACTAGATGCATTGATTTCAGTGTAGATGTTGGTTTATAATCCTATTTGCTTATTTGCACTAGATGCATTGATTTCAGTGTAGATCTTGGTTTATAAACCTATTTGCTTACTTGCACTAGATGCATTGATTTGAGTGTAAATGTTGATTTCTAATCGTATTTGATTGCTTGCATTAGATGCATTGATTTCAGTGTAAATGTTGTTTTCTAATCTTATTTGATTTCTTGCATTAGATGCATTGATTTCAGTGTAGATGTTGATTTATGATTTGATGTAATTGGATGTATGATGGTACATTAATTTTAAAGTGATTGAATTAATATTGTGTATTGATTTCAGTGTAAGCATAAAAAGTTATTGACAATGTCCATTGATTTTTGTGTTATAGTAATTCAACCTATTAATATTGGAGAGAAAGAGAGACAAGGTGTGATGTTTACTATAATATCTCGAGCTAAAGATTTAACCTGTCCTTTTCATATAATCGAGATGAAAATACAACAAACGTAACAAGGGGGACAATAAGAATAGTAGAAGAAAATAGTTTGAGATTAATCACAATGAAAGACTATTTGTAATTTACTATATTCTTATTATTCACATTTTCTATCATTCAAAGCTATTACATTGTCAATTTACATTCAAAATTCGTATTTCATCATTAAAGTTATTTACAATATTTATCATCTCAACAAACTGAGATAACTAAGAAAATTTAAAATTAAATGATTAGATATTTAGCATATTTAAAATGACTATATTTAATATTAGGTGATTTTACATATTATTGATAAAATCAATCCTCTATTCCATAGATTTTCTTTGGCCGCACACGACTGAAACCAACCTAGATCCATCCTAACTCTGGATCTATCAGGATCAAATCTCTGGAGGTGGAAACATTTCCTCAAGTTTTGCACTCAAAAAAAAAGTTTACACCTCAAGAGATTTGATCCCTCTTGGCGCTTGATAGATCCCGAGTTAAGATGGATCTAGGCTAGTTTATATAATGCTTGGATTGAACCTTGAATCTCATAATTTACACAATGCTTAGATTTGAACTTTGAATCTCATAATTTAAACAATACTTCATAACACGATAATTGCTAAATGAATTACCCCGTGGAATTTCTTTAATCTTATTGAATATTGCAATAAATGTTTAAGTATTTTCATTTTAAGTTATTTAAAAAACTTAAAATAGTTTTATTTAGTATTCTTAAAAGGGTGACACTTAATTGACTTGAAATAATTTTTGATCCATGAATATATATTTCAAAATAATTTTTGTTCCATGATGTGAAGGTTATTAGGTCAAAACTTCATAGGTACAAGTCATGTTAAGGGTTGGTGTGGCTCAGACATTCCAATGATTTTTAAGGCTTAAATGTCCTTGGATCATAGTTTTTCAAATCACAACCCTCCAATAATTTTTAAGGATTAAATGTCATTAGATCATGGTTTCTTAAGTTACAACCTTCTAATAATTTTTAAGGATTAAATGTCCTTAGATCATGATTCTCGTGTCAAGCCTGAAAATCAAACTTAGACAACTTTACAAACAAAAAAATTATAAAAATATTTTAAATTAAATGATTAAAAAGTATACGATTTTTGAATTATAAACCTATGCCATTTTATAATTTTAAAAATATTTTAGATAAAATGACTTTTAAATAAAAAAATAAAATAATATATAACATTTAAGCTACATTGAATGAAATAAAATAAATTAATATATATAAATTTTAAATTTTAAAAATATGATATGTTATTAATTGGCATACATCAAATTGATTTAAATGAAGTAACTTAATAATTGACCTTTTACCATAATCAAAATAAGTGAAATTCTAAATATCATCCTATTAAAATTCACACGTTTTTAATAAATATAATCAAAACAATAAATAAACAATCTTCTTTTTAACCTTTTTATACCAGTTGTGATAGAATAAACCACTCGAAATAAATAAATAACACCAAAATAATCACAAAACTCAAACATTTTATTGAAATAAATGATTGAATAGCTTTATAACCATAATTAGTTAATTGATTCCATTCTCATTGGGGTGAGGATAAATGATATATGACTTAAATAATATAAATATAAATATATATATATATATATATATATATATATATATATTTTTTTTTTTGCAAAAATATATAATTTTTAATAAATTGAAGAAATAAAATTATTATAAAATTTTACAAAACCCAGCGTAAAAAGATTGAGAAAGGAAGTGAAAATATGGGCAAGAGAAAATGAAAAGCAAAATAAAAAAAGAAGGGCAAAGCTGATAAAAAATATGGATAATTTACAAGAGGCAAAGGAAAACAAGGAAGATGATAAATAGGATCATCTACAAGAAAACAATTTTTTTTGGGAAATATACAGAGAAAATCGAAAAGAAGAAGAAGAAGTGAGATTAAAGTCAAGAAGCCTATGGATGAAAGCAGGGGATAAAAATAGAATTGACAAAATCCAAGTAGACGGACAAGAAATTAAGGGAGTAGAGGAACTAAAAAAAGATGCACACAGACACTTAAAAAAACTCCTAACAGCAAATGGAGAAGCAGTAGATCATGATAATTGTATGCAACATACTCCAAACAAGATAAGTGAAAGACAAAATGCAAAAATAATGAAAAAAATTTCAGAAGAAGAAGTAGAGGCAACAGTATGGAGCCTTCACTCGGATAAGGCACTAGGCTCGGACAGCTTCACAATCACCTTCTATGGCAGCACTGGCAAACAATAAAAAATGACTTATTAAGAATGGTAAGGAATGTGTTCAAAAACAAAAAAAAATGGGAGGCAAAACTAAATCTTCCTATCTGGCATTAATACCAAAGGAAGCTAACCCTTCCACTTTCAATAGATTTCGGCCAATCTCCTTATGCAATTCTTCCTACAAGATAGTAACAAAGATTATAGCCAATAGAATAAAGAAAGTTCTCCCGGAGATAATTTCGGAAAATCAAGGAGGTTTTGTCCCAAACAGGCAGATCATTGATAATGTAATGGTGGTCCAGGAAGCTATTCATTCAAGCATGCTAAGAAAAGAAAAAGGAATTATTATAAAATTAGACATGGCCAATGCCTTTGATAGGGTAAGCCTCCCATACCTCATGGCTGTTCTAAAGAAATTTGGGTTCTCAAAAGAAATTATTGAGGTCATCAAGGCTTGTATCATTGATCCATGGATAGCACCGCTTATAAATGGAAGACCCAGTGACTTCTTCCAAAGCTCCAGAGGATTGAGGCAGGGATGCCCTCTCTCTCCGTTTCTATATATAATAATGGTCGATACTCTAAGTAGAGCACTGGACAAAAAAAGGCGAGAAAGAATCTTAACTGGCCTGCAAATCTCGAAAGGAATTAAAAGTATCAATCACTCCCTGTTTGCTAATGATACTCTCTTGTTGGGAGGTGCCTCATGCATAATTTCTCAAAGATTTAAAAAAGTCATGGATAATTTTTTGAAGGTCTCTGGGGGTCTTTTAAACAATGCTAAGTGTAGAATTTATGGTTGGAATACCTCTTCCTGAACCATGCAAAGAATCTCACAGATTCTTGAGATCCCTATACAAGAAAGTTGGAACCATTTCTTCTACCTTGGACTACCCATATCAAAAGAAAATATGAAGGCCGAGTTGTGGAGTAAACAAATTGAAAAAATGAAAGAGAAAATTCAAAAATGGGGAATGATGTGGTTGAACATGGCAGGCAAGGTAATTCTAATCAAAGCTATGCTCACGATGCTCCCAATATATCAATATGCTACAATTTTGGCTCCAGCTAGTGCACACAAGCAAATGGAACTAATCATAAGAGGTTTCCTCTGGCAGGGAGGGAAACAAGAGAATACAAAATTCAGTTTGGTAAAATGGGAGCAAGTAACTCTGCCGTATGATAAAGGAGGCTTATCTATAAGGTTGCCCCGCTTGATGAACGCTGCTTTAGGGATTAAAATCATTTGGAGAATTCTTATCGGTAAGGATAGCTGGTGGAAAAAAACTCTAGCCTCAAAATATATGAACCATCCAAGAACAAATCTGTTGTCTGAAAATGTTCCAATAAGACTGTGCATGCATGTCTGGAAGCTTTGAAAGAAAATGATACCAACAATAAGAAAATACATCTCAAAAATGCTAGGTAATGGCAAAAATATCAAGGTATGGGAAGACAAAATTATTGGGAAGGAACCTTTAAACCTTCTTTCGGGCCATGAAGACATACAAAATTGGATGAAGGATAGAGGAATTACATCTCTTCACTCCATTTCTCATTGGCAAAATCGAATTTGGTAAGAGTGGTATATTCCAGGTATCCCTCCAAATCTAAAAATTCAATGGGACAACCTTCTGCACCACCTCAAAGGAGCAGCACCAACGAGCATGGAGGAGGAAGACACAATAGTATGGGACCCGAGTGGAGGAAGCTATACAGTTAAGACCGGATATACAACTCTACAAGAACAACAAAATCAACAAGATTGGGCTCCTTGGAAGTCTATATGGAAAATTGAAAGCCTCCCAAAAATCAAAATTTTCACATGGACCCTGCTAAAAGGGAAAATACTCACTGCTGAAAATCTCAAAAGAAAAGGATTCTCTGGCCCGTCAAGGTGTCTAATGTGTTTAAAGGAAGAAGAATCTATTCAACACCTCTTCCTGGACTGCATTGTCACTAAAGAATGTTGGAAGCAACTAACTAGTCCTTTGGAAGTTGATCTAAATTTCTCCAGAACTTTCATGGAATTCTTCATAGAATGGAAAAAAACATATCCCTACTCGACAAAGAACAAGGCAACCATTAAAAGGTTTTGGGACTGCCTTCCAGTTGTTCTTTGTTGGCAAATATGGCTCTCAAGGAACAAAAGCATCTTCAAAGATCAGGCACCAAAAATTGGGAAGATATTGTCAAAAACATGGGGACTTACCTTTGAATTTTTAAATATGAAGGGAACAACAACAATCGACAATAGTCTTCTACAGCAAGAAGAAAGGGACTGGATCAGCAAGGCGACAATAAGAAATAATGGAAATAAAAATCTTAGGGATAGACCTCCAGCACAGAATTGGAAAATCAGATTAAATGAGGAAGAGTTTACAACTTGGAAAGGAAATCAAAATAGATTTTGCCTGTTCTTCGACGGCGCCTCTGGTAAAAGTAGGTGCTGGAGGCAACATAAATGATCCTTGGGGGAAAATGTTGATCTCTTATGAATGGGGTCTGGGGGGAACTTCAAATAATAGGGCAGAGGCTTACAGTTTGTTATTGGGTTCTAAGACTCTAAAAAAAAAGGCGATCAAAGACCCAATAATCTTGGGGGACTCGGCAATCATAATTGAAGCAATGGTCAGCAACAGAAATCCATCAAATGCAGCCATGAACATGATTCTCAAACGAATCAGGAACAATCTGGTAAGTTTAGGCAATGTCACATTCAAACACATCTTGCGTGAGAAAAATAGCACAGCTGATCATTATGCTAACATGGCAGTTACCAAAATGGAAGGAGAAATAAGAGAAAATGAGGAGGTTTATCATAATTCGATCCCATAGTTACTGTCCAATCAATGACCATGACAAAATACACATTTTTCCAAACAAATCAGAAGATCAACAAGAGGCAGATTTGAAGGACCATAGCAAATCACTGCAAAGAGATACCAACAACTCAAACAACATGGAGGTCTCGTGACTTCTATCAAAAAGTATTGAGAAAATCAAGGTTCAATCTTAGCCCAAAGTTCAAGGAGGTAAAGCCACTTATTCCCTTGCAGACATGCACAAACCACAACTTTCATGACCATTATCTCACTTGCCTTCCTTCTTTAAATTATGATCCCTCCTTATCCTTACACATACGCAACCCTGTCGATGATAATCCGTAAACTCTGCTCCACACCTTCCTCCTCAGTCCTCTGGTTGCATAACCCATCTAAGAATCCTGGACATTTCCCTCAACAAGTATTTTCCAAATTACTAGTGCGAAGACTCCTCTTCCTTATGCGTGCATACTGCTGACAGTGCCCTAACTAAAGTACTGGATATACACCCTCTGCGTTGTAAGTATATTGAGGGTGAGAGATTTTTCGAATACGTTATCCTCATCTCAATTCTTCAACAAGCTTGCAGTTCAGTCAAGCTCCACATTAGTGTCTTAATACAGTCTCTGTCAATAGCTCAAAGAAGCAAAATAAAACATCCAGACTACAGAAAGCAGAAGTGGAGTCATTTGTTCAAGGGAAGTGAAAATCGATTAAGGCTTAGCACAAACAAGAACTTTAGGAAGCAATACAATATCACAGAGAACCAAACTATAGAAATGGAGTTCAACCCGGTGGAGAAAGCTGCCCAGAATGACAACTGCACCACTTGCAAAGCAAATAAATTCATGATTAGCAAACTTAAAGAAACAATCCAAGACCTTAGATCCGAGATGAAGATGGAGATCAACTATCAAAAGAGGCAGTTTGAGAGCCAGAAAGCTGAAATTATTGCCCTCAAAAACAAATGTGTACATCTGGAGGAGGCTGTTACATTCCTCAAAAACACCACTCTGAGCCAGGAGGGAGAAAACTCAACATATCAGGGCAACAAGCAGAGGTCTCAGCAAGAACACTCTGTAAATCAATACTAATCAGCTATTAAGTTTTCTAAAAGTCTCTAAGTAGTATGTCATGTAAGTTTATCTTGTTATTGTTTCAGTTTGTAAGGCAATATGTCAGAATAGTTTTAGGCTCCTCTAGAATTTTGGGAATCAAGTGTTGGGTCAATTTACTATGAAAATTAACACAAGTATTTAATTATCAATCCGGGTTTGTAGAACTTAGAAGTATGTCCAAAGTCTATGGATTCCAATGGTAGTCAATGTTAGAAGATGAAATATAAAGATTGAAAGAAATACATATTACAAATATAAAATCTAATTAAGTAATTTCTGATTCACTTATGTAATATGTGAGGGATGAGGCTCCTAACTTAGGAGAACTAGGTTGTCCTTCCCTACAATACTACTTTCATGAAGAGAAATCCAAAAGCACTAATTAACAATGGTTTATGATGCAGAAGATGTAAAAGAAGAGGCTCCTAACTAAGGAGGACCAGGTTGTCCTTCTTCACAATTCTTACTTCAAACCAGAAATGCAGAAATAACTTCAAATAAGAAAAGGAGAATGAAATTCAGTTTTAGTTCAAGATCAAATAGAAGGGGAATTTAACTTAAATTCCCGTGTGTTCCTTCATATGTAGATTATAATTAAACCACTATCCATTCAACAACCATCACACATCTAAATACACTTGAAACAAGAACTAATTTATGAAAGCTATGAAAATTTAACCAAGAAGTGCAGTTAGCTTGGTGTGGGGGCCCTCCACAGTAAATCAACCAAGCATGAACAACAAATTGAAATGAAACAGGTTCTTCAATTAACTTTCAATCTTCAAATAGTCTCAAAATCAGATTACATAAATTCTACCCTCTTAAGCCTTCAATAGTCTTGGCTTAAATAGAAGATCATGAAACAAACTGATATAAAGTATCTCTAACAACTATATCTATCCATATCCACCTATCCAAGTCGAATTTATCCAACCTATCACTAAAAATATGGAAAATCCCATGAAATCATAAAACTGCCCTATTTTCTAGGGATTTTCTAAATGATTGGTCCTATTTGACCAGCTTTGACCGGGCCTGATTTAGCTTGGTTTGACCGAACCAATTGGAGTTAGTTTAGTCCTAGTTCCCAAGCTTTCCATAAATGTATCCAGCTCGTGCCCAGGTGTTCTGCAAATATGACATCCTTATAGCTATTACGGGAATTTCTGATTCTGTCCAAAAATTGCACTTGAAATTTGATTTTCATAAAAACTTCTAAAAATTGCAAAATTAAATTTAAATACGTGAATATGCATAAAATACATCAAAATGAGGTGGATGTGATGGAAAATGGATGAAATATATAAGAATTAAGTATGTTTTCTTAAGCAAAATTGGACCAAAAACGAGGGCCAACATCTCCCTCTTGCTGATGTTCAAGCATGTCCTCATGCTTGCCTCCTTTGTTTCTTTGATATTTTGTCCCTGTATGCTGACTGACCTGTTGATTTACCTGTGGATATGACCCTTGAAGATGAAGCTTCCTATTGAGCTGCTTGTAAAAGGATATCCATGCCTTCATGTCCTTTTTCTCCTTCCTTTTCTCTGGCAACTAACACTTTATTTTCAAAAATTTCATTCATAATTTTTACACTGTTGTCCACTCACCAACACCACTTGACACTGTTGTGCACGAGCTTTGTTTTGTCATTTTTTTGTAAATAAGAATGAAACTGGGGTCTTGTACTTGAATTTTTTTAATGCCAATCTTACACTTGGAACTTCGATCTTGAACCTATGCTGCCACCAGACATATGTTAATTCAAACTTTGATTATGTTGCCACCAACAGACTTGGGCTATGTTGTCAATTAGATAACTGGAGTCTTCAGATTTTCAAACCATGTAACTATAACTTGGACTTGGAGTTTTCACTGACAACCAATTTAAATCAAATTTCTGACCTTGATTCTTAACTGAACTCAAACACTCCACGCAATCTACAAAATGAGGGTTGAAAGAACTAGGAAAATATCCCAAATAACAATGAATTGGAGAAAACTGCTTCCTTAGAGCCTAATTGGGTTCATTATGAAGAAAACCCATGTTTTCATTTTTCAAATTTCAATTTAGTTTGCTTAGAAAAAGCAACGAAAAATAGTGCCTTCTTAAAATTGAAATGCATTTCTGGGACTAAATAAAATTTCATGATCATTAAATTTGAAATCAATTTCTCTCTTCAAATGCTTCTCTAGTATCCTGCTTACCTCTTTTCCGATGCCCTTGACAAAGAGATGAAACCAATCCTAAAAAAAAATGAACTTACTGCTTTCGCAAACACAAAAATTTGTATAGAAAGATTATAAAAACATAATAAACATGTTTTTATTAATCTATTTCTTATATTCTATCCTTTGTTTCATCAAAAAAAAAAACTCCTCTGTCTCTGATGTAGAATTCTCTGTTTTTGAATTGACTATGTAGAAAAATCAATATATATATATATATATATATATATATATATATATTTTATTTTTATTTATTTTCTTTATTTTTTATTTTATTATTATTATTATTATTATTATTTTATGTCACAGTGTCTTTTTGTTCTTCGAATTCTCACATAATTTCTCCTCTCTTCAATACAAAATCACCACGTAGTCATGCTGCAATGATCTAAGCTCACTGCGTGCAAAATTTTTCAAAGAATAGCTCACTGTATATATGTCAACATTCATCAAATAACTCATGAAATGGCTTCACTGCATTTTCAAAATCCATAAAAACATTTCTCTCTATATACAAAATCATTTTGATCATGTTTGTATTCATCCTTAACTTATAATGCAATCTCTGTTTTTGCCAAAATTCATCAAAATCCCTTCTTGGTTTTGAAAATTCTCACTGTGCACATAAATGAAATGAATTTTACCAGACAACCATACATGAATGTAATGAATTATGCCCATTGTGTTAAAAATAAGAATAATTTTGTTTTCAAATCAAAATCGAAAATCACAACCATGAGACCATCACTACGCATGAGAAATTTGTGAGATTACCTTATTTGGCCTAAGGACCTCCTGGAATGACTCCTTTGGAGACCAGCGTAACCTTGGTCAGGGGTAACTGCGCTGCAATGCAGGTAGGCCCACTGTGGGGGTGCACTGTAGAGCACTTAGCCCCTCTTTGACCCGCGCTGGGCGAGATAGAGCGAAATCTTCATAGGGTTCTGGGAATATTCCTTGATTCTAGAAGGATCCCATCTCTTATCTGCTCCTGTGAGCTCAAAATTGGATAGGCTATGGATCAATTAACCTGCTATCCTCTCATCCCTTTCTCCATGGAGACTAACTCCAAGTTTGGAAATCCATTCAATACCCTCATTTATGAAAAAACCACGTCCATTTCCTTATATATTGAGCACTCATCATAGTGATCAAGGGTTGGACTTTGATGAATTGTAAGGAGATATTGTTGGTTTGAGGTTTGATTTTATAGAAAGTATTGTTATGCTGCCAGAGTGTTGTGCTTTTGATGTGATGTTGGATGGAACTCAAGCTGGATGAGTGACATTGGATCAGACTTCATGGTTGTAACTCTTCCTTCTACTTAATAAAGTTGTTTACACCTTTTCCCATATTCTTGTCTTTATGTACGATTATTATATGTGTAAATGCTTTCAATTCCATTTGCTTATAGTCGATAGATCTCTTGCTTTGATTGGTTTTTGTCATCTATTTATTATTGCAGGTACTTGTTGAGTGGATTAGGCTTGAGAAGGAGCGATGGGAGCCATACAAAGGAGACAAAGGGAAAGAGAAAGATAACAAGTAGGCCCCTTGTCTTATTTATCTTCTATAGAAAAAGGTTAAATGCTTTAATTCTGTTGTTCTAGGTGTAGGTATCCACCTAGGGAAATTGTGTTTATCCGTAGATGCAAAATTCCACATAACAATGTGAAACGTAGATGTTTCTTGTCACCTAAAAACCATGAATGGTGCCTCCATCACGAGATTCCTTGATCTTCCTACCTAGACCATCAATATCCAAAAGAAACAACAACGAATATAATGAGTAACCTTACTAGAGACCTCTATGTGCTCTGGAGAATTTTTTAGTAACCCCATTTATCAGAACATTGTGGCTTTCCGAAGTAACACACACCATTATCCATTCGACCAGGTCTAGGTTCAAATCAATCTTTATTAAAACCATTCTAAGAAAATGCCATTCCACTGAGTCATATCCTTTACGAAGGTCCAATCTCAAAACTAGAGCGCTTCTTTCTTCTTTGTCTTGATAGAGTGAACACATTCCTAGGCAATGGAAACCACATCATGGATTTTCTGGTTCGATAGGAAACCAAACTGTTCAATAGACAAATAAACAACTAACTTCTCTTTGATCTACATCGCAACTATCTTGGAGATCAACTTATAAGTTATGTTGCATAAAGATAGAGGGAGGTAATCTTTAAAATTTAGAGGATGAGAAGACTTTGCAATGAGGGAAATGAAGTTCGAATTAATCAACCCATCAAATCAAATTATACTTCTAGATTCTTCTACCATCCGCAACAGATCGACTCCCATAATGTAAAAAAATGCAAAAGGATCTATACCATCCAACCGTTCGGACTGGGCATTTGTCCTGCGAGAAAGATCGAAGAACCAATTATATCATCTCCAAAATTATAGGTTGGCTAACAATCACATTATTATCCACCATGAACATGGTGGGATATGATTCTACAAAACAAAGTTGATTTTGTATATCTGTTGCTTCGCAGTCCTTGAAAATACCTTCAAAATATTTGCAGGCCTCAATTTGAATATCATCCTAGATGTAAATCCACACACTCGATTCCATCTCAATTTCCCATATAGAATTGATATTTCGCCTCTGAGAGGCATTTTGCTGAAAAAATCGTGTATTACGATCCCCAATCTTCACCCATATAGCACGACTTTTTAGGTGCCAAGAATCTTCCTAAAACTTCAATATGCACCTCTTTTTCATTTTTGTTTCCTTTAACAAGAATTGGTGTTGGGAATTGGGAAGTTAGTTCCCATTTTCTGAAAAACGTTGTCCATCTTCGTCGCAATTTCCACCAATTCCCTTTTCGTTATCATTTTTTTCCTTTTCCCAATTACAGACTATCTTTTTAAGATTCCTCATCTTATCCATAGTCAACTGTATGCTAGGCCTATCCTTAGGAGCTTAGATAGATGACCAAGAGACCCGAACCATTTTACAAAAATCTAGCTCCTCAAGCAAAATCATGTTGAACTTAAAAGGTAGGCCTTTCCATGACCTCTCTACCTTCCACTGTAAGATAATGAGAAAGTGATATGATAACATTGAATGTGAAACCCACGACCACAACTAACCTAAACATTTCACAAGGTTTTCATGCATCAAAATTTGTCTAACCTTTTACCAATATGTTTAGGTCTGCATCTACCATTTCACCAAGTAGGGGCTAATGGGAAAGGTTGGGCGTCCACCAAATGGTTCTCCGCAAAAAGGTATCAGAAACAATTTCCCAAAGGATCTTCTCGACACCGGGATCCCCAACGTTCCTCTACAGAAATAGTGAAATTTAATTCCCCAACTATGATCATGGAACCAATTCTTAGGATCCCACAATCACCCATCCTCTACCAAAATTATGTCTGTCATTGTGTTATGGCAAATGATTATGGAAACAAGATTGGATGTGAGTAAAAGGTGAAATCACAAAGGTAACAAATTATTTCTTCCCAAGGAGTTTTTGGAATAGACCAACGTTCGGTTTCACTTCGAAGCTTGTGAGAATTAGCTCTTATCTTCACAATGTTCATTTTTTATTAAGTATATATAATTAAAGATCACTTTTTTATTTACATTAATAGGCGTCTAATTTGGAATAAGGTTTCCGTAATTTTAATTCAATTATAAATGAATATTAAGTGGATGCTTTTATAAAATAATCTAAAATATTTTTAATAATATTAAAAATTCAAAAGTTGAGATTTATTTTTAAAGTAGTTATGCTTTTCTTGTATCCATGATAGTGCGACAAAGCCTATTTACAGATTAAGAATCTCATTTTTTTTGTTTTGTTTTTTGTTTTTCTTTGTTTTGTTTTGTTTTTGTTTGTTTGTTTGTTTGTTTGTTTGTTTTTTCCAAGTGTAGAAAAAAACATTGGAGATTCATATTAATGAAATAACTAGTGCATATTTTCAAAAATAGTCATAATATAACTACTTCGTGACCATTCAAAAAGAAAACCAAAGCATGTTCCAACATGAAATCTTATATTGAGTTAGAAAACTCCCCAAAATTTGCAGTATGGAAATCTATAACTCCTAATACAAAGAAGATCAAAACCAAAAGCATTTTACACCCAATTATCAGAAAACAAAGTCCTAACCTTGTCAAGAATGAAAGACTCAAAGACGAAAAACTAGATAAAGTATCTAGTATACAAAAAATTGGAGAAACTTTAACATATAGGGAGGGGTCATGCATTTAGTACCCTGCCATTGTGCTTCTAATTGGGAACCAACTAAATGAGGAGGATGAGTACTGCAGGATTCCGTAAGGGTTTGGGTTAAACCCTAGGTTTTACTGCAACCCTTTTACAATTACTCCACAGCGTACCAATCACCGACAGTTAGCATCCACCTTCCCCGTTTCTGGCCCGTTCGTCGTTTTCAGAATGTCTTCTTCAACTGGTATATTGGGGGATACAATGGAAATTGAGGAGGTCGATTATACCGAGGACCCGCAGCCTGATCGTGTCATTTTCGGGCGCCCTGTTTTCTCATCATCGGCAGCTGGCCCTAGTCTTCCGTCGGGCCCTATTCTGCCAAACACGTCACCGGTGGTTGCCTTGCCGGAGCACTGTTCAGCTCCTCCTTTCGTCGGGTCTATCTCCCTCGGATCCCCTGCTCTGGATATACCTCCCTTATCCCCTGGGACCCTTCATATTCTGTTCGCAATTTCGCCTCCATCGCCCTCTTTCGACCCGAATCCACCCATTTCATCTTTCTTTTCCTCGACGACTACATGTTTTCATTCTACGGTGGCCCCAAACCCTTCTGTCCCCCTACATTTGCCATCGGGTTGCTTCGAGACTCCGGCTATCAAGGTAAAGTCTGCCAAATCCATCCCCCTAGATGGTACCCCAGACCCTTTGACGGATCACCCATCTGCACCTCGTTCGGGGAAGAGAAAAACCAAGTGCGTGAAATCGACCTCAAAGGATATCTCGATCCGATTCGGTGAGACCTTTGCGATCGGGGAAGCGACTTTCATGGCTAGCACAATACTTGTCGGCCATGTTCGTGGTAAGGCGTATTCAACCACTCGACTCACTCTATGGGTAAAGGAAATCTGGGGGGGAATACTCAAAGATTTGCCTGAGGTTCAAATTTTACCTAGAGGTTGGTTTGCCCTCCATTTTTCAAAAGAGAATTACACAGAATTGGTTCTTGCCAGATACTGGCACATTGAGATGGCGCCAGTCCTATTAAAGAGATGGAGCCCTCTTTCTGACCCTGAGCGAGAACAAATTGGGGCTGGTCCACTATAGGTACGCTTGCTAGGGCTCCCTCTAGAGTACCGGTGTGAGGAGGTATTCATTCATATAGGGAATGCCCTTGGGACATATCTTGACCATGACCGCACTTTTGTGGAATCAAGGAATAGAACCCTTGCTCGTATTCTGGTACACTTGGACACTCGCGAGGGTTTGGAGGAGAAGATTACCTTGCATTGGGGGAAATACACCAGGATACAGATTCTGGATTACGAAGGGGTTCCATTTTGATGTTGACGGTGCCACAAGGTGGGCCACATATTCAAAGACTGCCCCCTTATCAAGAAACCAGAGGATACCCCTATATCATCCACTGCACCTTCCAGGACCATTTCGCCGGCTATCCAGCGGTCATCTGCTTCGGGACCTACTCACTCGGCCAACAATTCGCATAAGGCAGTAGACGAGGATCGTAGAACTCTCTTGCTGCCAGTCACTAGGTCTCGGGCAACAACAGAAGCCGCCAAAGCTTTGGGTACATCTCTCTCTCCTCCTATCTCTTATATTACTCACTGCCCCTCTTTGATTGCACCGTCCATCTCTATTGCTCATTGCACTTTTTCCACCTCCCCTGTCATTGCACCATCTGCTCCCTCTTTGCATTCATTATCCACATCCTCCTCTTCACCATCTTCGACTAGGGGCCCAAAATCACATCATTACAATCTTCGTCCTCGTTTACTATCTAGAGAATCCCCGGTGCATTTTTCCGGATTGGGTCATTCCATACCTGGTTCAGCCCCTCTGACTTCTCGGGGAAGAAAATCTGACCTATCAAAAGCTATCAGATGTGCTGGAGCTGAAGTCGCCTCTGGTCGCCAATCTACTCTTGACGGGGTTCTTAGAGCAGTGAACACCCCTGGCAGTTTTCCCCCATGAAATGTCTATCCTTTAACTACAGGGGCATGGCTAGTGCCTCTAAGAAACTAGCCCTGTGCAGACTGATTGAGATTGATCCTGTCGACATTATATTTCTGCAAGAAACCCTAGGCCCGGCTAATCTCATTACCGACACATTAAACTCTATTTCTCCAGGTTGGCACTTTTCGGCTATGGATTCTACAGGGAGATCCGGTGGCCTTGCCATTGGATACAACCCAAGGCATCTTGGGGAGGTCATGGGTTTATGGGATTAGATCTATTTTCGACAGATCTTGGTACCAACCTTAGGGTTATTAACATCTACGGCCCATGTCAACAAAGGGAGCACCTACTTGGCCTCTCCATTTTCTCAGCTGATCATATCATTATTGGGGGCGATCTCAATTTCTCCCTAGGTTATGGTGAATCTTGGGGATCCATGGCCCAAGTGGACTCAATCACGGGCTTTATGACTGATCTTCTTGAGCGATTTAATCTGATAGATGTCCCTATGAACAAACCTCTCCCCACTTGGAGGAACAGAAGGGTGGGTGAGGCTGCCCTTGCCCGTAGACTAGACAGATTCATCATGAAAGGGTCCCTTATACAGCAGCTGCATCACTACAAACAATGGGTAGGAGCTGGAGGCATATCGGATCACTCCCCTATATATCTGGAGATCTTGGGACCACACTATAAGCCAAAAGCCCCATTCAAGTTTAATCATGTCTGGCTTCAGGACCCATCTTATGTTCGTATGGTAACGGATTTTTGGGCTGCAAATCCGATCGATAGATCAGACTCCTTGGCAAAAGGCTTCTGTTCCAATCTATCCAAGCTCAAACACCTCTCTATCAATTGGGCCAGAGAAAAACATCAGAGGGAGAATTCGACTCTTCTGCACATAGAATCAGAACTCTGCTCCCTACTCGATGAGCGAAGTTTGGGGTTTATCACTGCTGAAGATAAATCTCACCTAGTGGAGCTTGAGAACCGGAAGTCTTAGATATTAAAGGACAGAGAGGAATCTATCCGTCTTCGAAGCAGAGCCATATGGTTGAAAGCAGGGGATGACAACACTCGGTTTTTCCATAACTATGCTAAAGGCAGAAAGGTCACAAACACCATCTGGAATCTTCCTCTACCTGATGGAGGAGTGGTTGATACTTTTAACAAGCTCTCCCACCTTGGCTCTACTCATTTTAAGAACCTTTACAAAAATCCTCCTGGTTCGAATATTGCTGATATTATTAATATCGCTAGACACTTCCCCAGATTTGTAAATGAGGATGAGGCTGAGGCACTTTTCGACCCTGTGACATCTGGGGAGCTTGAGGGCACTTTAAAATGGTTCAAAAAGGATAAGAGTCCGGGTCCGGATGGCTGGACCATCGAATTCTACCTTGCATTCTATGAGCTTCTTGGCCAAGAGTTGTTGAGGGTTGTGGAAGAATGCAGAATATCTGGGTCTTTGTATAATGCCATCAACTTGACCTTTATCGCACTTATTCCTAAGTCGGACTCCCCATCCTCCTTCAATGATTACAGACCCATATCACTATGTAACTGTCTTTATAAGATCATTGCAAATCGTCTCCGCCCTATCTTGTCTCGTCATATTGCCCCTCAACAATTTGCCTTTCTAGAACATCGTTAGATTCATGAAGCTATTGGCTCGGCCCAAGAAGCCATTCATACTATCTGGACCAGACACCAAAAGGCCATCACCCTAAATATTGATTTGGCAAAGGCATTTGATCATGTCAGTTGGCTTTACATTAAGATGCTTCTTATCCACCTGGGCTTCCCCCACAATTTCATCACCTGGATCATGGCCTGTATCACCACTCCCACTTTCAGTGTGCTTATCAATGGGTCTGCATCTCATTTTTTCCACTCCGAAAGAGGACTCAGACAGGGATGCCCCCTCTCTCCTCTCCTTTTTCTGATTGTCATGGATGGTCTCAGTCAATTGATTGCATCAGCTAAGAAAGATGGTGATCTCTGTGGTCTCAAGATATCTGATGACTGCTTCCTCACCCATCTACTTTTTGTGGATGATGTTCTTATTTTTCTTGATGGTAGTATCAGGGATTCCCACTCCTTCTCAAAGATCCTCTCTCTTTTCTCATCTGCCACTGGGATGTTAGCAAATCACTCTAAATCTACCATCACTTTTACCTGAACCTCCATCCATGAGACTCATTTTGCTCACCGTTTGTTCCCATACTGTATCAATCCACTATACTGGGGTCTTAAATACCGGGGGTTCTGGATCAAGCCTATCAGCTAGAAAATAGCTGATTGGATTTGGCTCGTTACAAAACTGCAGAAAAGGCTCAACTTATGGAGCCACCAATATTTATCCAGAGTTGGCACTCGCTTGGATTCTCAGAAGCACCTTGGTCAGGCTACACCAAATCTGTAACATATATCTATGGAATGGGAACTAGGATAAACAGATATTTGCATGGGTTGGCTGGAACAAGATAGCGCTGCCCAAAAAATGGGGAGGCTGGGGCCTAAAAGATCTTCCTTTATTTTCACATGCTCTAGCTGCAAAAATCGGGTGGACATTGTTGACTGGACAGAATCTTTGGACTACCATCTCATATCACAAATACATTTGGCCTCAGAATCTTATGGACTGGATTCGGCTTCCAAGTTGGCCCAAAACTGGTATCTCATCTGTCTGGAAGGCACTTCTACACTCGTTGGCTCTCATCAGGGATAATCTGGTTTGGAGAATAAACGATGGATCTATGGCTCGCATCGGTTTAGATCCATGGATTGCAAGTGGTGGTAGACACCAGTTATCCAGAAACCTTATTCAGCATCTACATTCCCATGAGCTTAAGGTCCTAGCTAACATCGCGGACCCTCATAATTCTACCATTTTTGCACAAAGATGGAAATCCGCACAACAAATTGGTATAACACAATGTTGGCACCAAGAATGGTAGGATTATATTACTGCTCTTTCTGAATCTCACATTAGGATCAAAGAGGGCTCGGATGAACTCATATGGCATCATTCTGACAATGGTTTATACACTCCAAAGTAGGGTTATTTAACACTCACTTCACACAAAGTTCTGGTGCATATTAAAAGAAAAAGTCCCCACTGGTGAAAATCTTATGCACCGATCTATCCACGGGCCTACTTGGTGCACACTATGCAAAAGAGAAGCGGAATCGACATCACATCTTTTTCTGAAGTGTACAACCTTGATGGACTTGTGGCAAAATATTTCCTCTTCTATTCGTTTCACGGGCTAATGGGAAGGCAAAGACATTAACAGAGCTTGGGAAAGCTGGTATTACTGGCATAAAGTATCAAAAATACAAAGTCTCCCTTTGATTCTCTGTTGGTATCTCTGGTTGGCCCGGAATTGCAACATCTTTGACAGCAAACCTGTGTGCTGGCCACAGACTGTAGCATGTATTATATCGGCTTTTAACGAGATACCTGAGCCTCCCCAACCTCGATCCCACAGGCCACATGCCCCTCCGCATATTGATAAAAATACCGCTTGGGCATATTTTGATGGCGCAACTCAATAACAGGGTTGCGGAGGTGGTTTCATCCTATACATTAATGAACATCATTATTACAAAGTCAGGATGGGATTGGGGGTTGGCACAAACAATTTTGCTGAACTCATCACTCTTTGTCACCTCATGCATTTTTCTATGGGGCATAACTGCTTGAGCATTAATATATATGGAGATTCGAAGATCATTATAGACTGGTTCAATAATATTGCTGCTTGTCACACTCACACACTCAGTAATATTTTGGATGAAATAAATATTTTTAAGGCTCATTTTAATGATATCACTTGCAATCATATTTACAGGGAACATAACTGCAGTGCTGACGAGCTATCCAAGGCGACCACAGTACTTCCCAGAGGAGAGTGGATAATCCAGGAATAGCGTGGGTCAAATGCATACCAATACTATCACTGCCCTTACATAGACCCACATTACCACAGGGCTGATAGCCCATGAACAGAATATCTGATATTTTTTGGATTTTTACACAACTTTTTGATTATATTGGATAGAATATATACATGACCCTGCGTGGCAAATATACACATTAAATAGAAGGACTGATTATGAACATCCTGCGTGATATTTCTGGTAAATATACTGATATTTTTTGAACTTCTTTGGGCCCTCAGAGGCTGACAGATACTGGCATATGCATTCTGCATCTACAATATGTAATTTTTCAAAGTTAATGAAAGATTACGATTTTTCCAGGGGAAAAAAAGTACCTTGCCATTGTGAACATAACACAAATGAAATTTCCCCGGGGTAGTGTCAATGCATCTCTTTGAAAGTGAGCCGTCGAGTCATTTAACTCCCTGTAAATATGCTCAATGGAGGTGACAAAAAAAGTTCCCTTTAAGTTCTCAACGCGAATCATCTAATTTTATAGGCTGGGAGAAGTAAACTTTTCCTTTTCAGTGGACCAATCGATAACAACTTTCACATCACTATAGCTGGAAATCTTTTCTAATTTTAGTCTACTGGAATTATAGAGCAAAGCCCCACAAAGCGAGAAATTCAGCTCTAGTGTTTGTACCCTCACCACCAGAATTATTTACCTGGGCATTTGGGCTCACATGAATGACAGCTCCACATCCAGATCTTCTTGATTGTGCAACACCATAAAAAAACCAGACGAAAACACAAAAACACGACCATATACAAGAATTTTAGGCAGCTTAAAATTGTGTGGCTTCAATGAAAATTCACCAAAACGTGCACAAATGCTATTATATCTTTTGTCAATGTCCAAAGGGAGGTTCTGAAAAATCAGTTCATTCCTAGCACACCATATTTCCTAGATAATAAATATCAAAACCCCAACGAAACCACTTGATCCATAAAATTTCGTGGATATTCCACTGAATAGTTCATCACAACAGACCTAATAATATGATATTAAAAATATGAGATTATACAATGTTACAGTTTTATTAAACTTTAAGATATGTAGATTTAATTTTAATTAGTGCATGCATGCCAATGGAAATTATGCGAAAAAGTAGAGAAAGACAAAATAAGCACGCACACACACACAAGACACAAGGTATGCTCTCTGGGAAACCCTTTCGGGAGAAAACCCAGCTGGATGGTGAGGCCGCTTCACTCTCTTTCTTTGTTTGGAAATATGGTTGCAGGTGCAAAGAAGTAATGTCTGTGGCCCATGGGCTGCTACAGTGCATAGATCCTCAGTGTGTGCTCTACCTCCTATCTCTCATGGCTATCTTTGCTCAGCTATGGAACAAAATTCTCTTGAAAGAATGGAAATCACCATCCTCCTAGCGGCCCGATTATAACACAACCCGATAGCCTACTAGTGGTTAATTTTGACTACATCAAATCTTAACTAAAGTTACAATATAAACTCTTCTAGAGTATCTTACATAAAAAACATGTGGCTAGCCCCTTTTCCATGAATAATGGGGGCTGACGTGACATCCTCCCAAACTATAGGTATGAAAACATGAAGGCTAACTTATGAGTGGCATAATGTTTGCATACAGACTCTAATTGACACGCTTCTTACGCAGTTGGAAATATCTCCGTGTGTAGAATAGCATGAAATGGTGCAACCCAAAAGAGAAAGTTTTACCCCCCAAAAAATCTCATTTGATGCCTCAGAACACTCCCAAAAGGTTTTAGACCCCGTTTCACCAAACTGGGTCCTGCTAGTAAAAATGGTCCTATGCGCTGGTTCCTCCACTTTTTCCACTCAAAATGCATCGAGATAGATGAAAAACATTATAATGATCCAATCTGGATCACCTCCATTTCAAAGGGATATGATTGACTTGCATACCTTAGATGTAAGCTATACCAACAAGAATCTTAGCATCGTGGCCAAAAATCCACCACATGTTTTCAAACAACCAACTTTTAACTTTTAAAAAACCATTCCAAATATAAGACCCTTTGTTCAATGAACAAAACCCCATCCTGTACCAGTCAATAGTCGACTTGTTCCCCAGATATTCATCTTTAATAAGTGCCTGCCAAATCCCACAACAACTTATGTCTCTCTAGGAGCTCTTGGTCAAAAGAGAAGATCCAAAAGTCTTAAGGTCTAATAGCCCCCAACCATCATACTCATTTCCACACAAAATATCATCCGGGCACACCAGGTGGAATTCCCCCCCTTAGAACTTGACCATCGAAAATTTGCAAAAATGTCCTTGGTTTTCTGTAAGATCTTGTGCGGTAAAACATAGTGAATAAAATAATTTGACATGTGTTGTAGGACCGATTGAATCAAAATATACCTACCTCTTAATGATAACCATTTGTGAGCCCATAGGGATAAACAATTTTCAATTTTTTTAACCAGCCATTGCTAGTACATAGATCGGTATTTGTTTGGCTTCAATCTAAAGCAAAAGTATGTAAAACCACCATCTAGACCAGAGACATTTACCCCAAATAAATTTTCTATTTCTGTAACCACATCGTTTCTTTGAGAAGCCTAGATCAATGAAGATTTCTGATTATTAGAGAATAAATTGGTTACATCCCCAAATTTGTTTATGATGGAAAATAAAATCCTCCATTGTGATAAAAAGACTTTTCCAAATATAAACACATCATCCAAAAACACCAATTGTGAAATAAAGACTTTTCTAGTTACCTGCAAACCACAGAAGAGGCTTGCATCATGTGCTTCCTTGATCTTCCTACTTAGAACATCAATAACCAGAAGAAACAACAATGGAGATAATGAGTAACCTTGCAAGAGACCTCTGTATGCTCTAAAGAAATTTGTAAGAACCCCATTTATTAGAGCAATGTAGTTTATCGAAGTAACACATGCCATTATCCAGTCGACCAGGTCCAGGTTCAAACCAATTTTTGTTAAAACCATTCTAAGAAAATTCTATTCCACATAGTCATATGCTTTATGAAGGTCCAACTTTAGAACTAACATTTCCTTCTTCTTTGCCTTGATAGAGTGAATGCATTCCTGGGCAATGGAATTTGTTTCATGGATTTATCAATTCTATAGGAAACCAAATTGTTCAACAGATAAATAAACATATAGCTTCTCTTGATATGCATCACAATAATCTTGGAGATTAACTTACAAGTAATGTTGCATAAAGAGACAAGGATGTAATCTTTAAAAGTTGTAGCATGAGAAGACTTTGGAATGAGGGCAACGAAGGTCGAATTAATTTTCTCATCAACCAGACGAGTATGTCTGGATTCTTCTACCATCCGCAGCAGATCCACTCCCATAATGTCAAAAAAATGCAAAAAGATCTCTATCGTCTAACTATCCGGACCAGGGCATATTTCTCGCGAGAAAGATCGAAGAACCATTGATATCTACTCCAAAGTGATAAGTCGGCAAACATTCTCATTGTCATCCATCATGAACATGGTGGGATATGCTTCTACAAACCAAAGTTGATTTTGTATGTTTTTTGCTGAGCGATCTTTGAAAATACCTTCAAAATATTTGTAGGCCTCAATTTGAATATCCTCATGGCTATGAATCCATACACCCGATTCTGATTCAATTTCCCATATAAAATTGTCATTTTGCTTCTCAGTGGTGTATTACTGAAAAAACCATGTATTACGATCCCCACTCTTCACCCATAAAGCACAACTTTTCAGATGCCAAGAATCTTCCTGAAACTTCAACATTCACCTCTTTTTCATTTCCCATTCCTTTAACAAGGACGGGTGCATGGGATTTGGGAAGCTAGTGCCCATTTTCTGAAAATTGTTGTCCATCTTCGCCTCAATTTCCACCAATTCCCTTTTCACCATCATTTTTTTGTCCTTTTCCCTCTTACGGGTTGTATTTTTAAGATTCCACATCTTATCTATAATCAACTTCATCCTAGACCTATCCTTAGGAGCTTCAAAAAATGACGAAGAGGCCCAAACCATCTTACATAAGTATGGGTCCTCAAGCAAGGTCTTGTTGAACTTAAAAGGTAGGCCTTTCCATGAACTCTCCCCCTTCCACTGTAAGATAACAGGAGAGTGATCCGATAACATTGAATGTGAAACCCACGACCGCACTTGACCCAAACATTCCATAAGGTTTTCATGCATCAAAAATCTGTCCAACATTTTACCAATATGTTCAGGTTTAGATCTACCGTTTCATCACATAGGGGCTAATGGGAAAGGTCAGACGTTCACTAAATGGTTCTCTGCAAAAAGGTCTCAGAAATAGTTTCCTAGAGGATTTTCTCGACATAGGGATCCCCAACATTCCTCTCTAGGAATAGTGAGATTTAAGTCGCCAACCATAATCATCGAACCAATTTTTAGAATCCCACAATCATCCATCCTCTGCCAAAAAGCATGCTTGTTGCTTTATGGAGCATATGTATTGAGCAAGTGGATTTGACAAGAAGATCCCCTAGTGAAACATGTTTAAAGTATGCCCACAAAAAAGTTGAAAGCTTTTAGATTAAATCATCGGTGATCCTACATCGCTATCTGACCACCAAAAATAAATTAAGAATTTCCTTAATAAATTAGGAGTGGATATTCATAACTAAACAGGTTCTTACATGTTCTTATATATATATATATATATATATATATATCTTCTCTTAATAATAATAATAATAAATTTATAATTTTGTTATTTTTTTTAGCAATGTGAAATATATTATGAAGTATTTTGATATCTATTATAGATTAATACCATTAATATTCCCAAATTATTTAATTTATATGATTATGATTATTAATGTAATATATCTATATATATATATATATATATATATATATATATATATGCAAATATTCTTAATAATATTATTAATAATAAATTTATAATTGCATTATTTTTTTTTAACAATGTGCAATATATTATAAAGTATTTTGATGTCTATTATAAATTAATACCATTAATATTTCCAAATGATTTAATTTATATGACTACACCATTATGATTATTAATATAAAATAATAATAACCTATTAAACTTTTTAAAAACTAATATTTTTATTAATTAATATATTTTATTAATATGTTTTATATACAACATTTTATAATTAGAAATATTTTTTAGTTTTCTAAATGTAATTTTGTTTGAGAAATTTACTAGATAAACAATGATGTTTTTTAGAATTATTATTATATCTGAGAATATCTGAGAAATTTGTGAGATTACCTTATCTGGCCTAAGGACCTCTTGGAATGACTCCTTTGGAGACCAGCGTAACCTTGGTCAGGGGTAACTGCGCTGCAATGCAGGTAGGCCCACTGTGGGGGTGCACTGTAGAGCACTTAGGCCCTCTTTGACCTGCGCTGGGCGAGATTGAGCGAAATCTTCATAGGGTTCTGGGAATATTCCTTGATTCTAGAAGGATCCCATCTCTTATCTGCTCCTGTGAGCTCAAAATTGGATAGGCTATGGATCAATTAACCTCCTATCCTCTCATCCCTTTCTCCATGGAGACTAACTCCAAGTTTGGAAATCCATTCAATACCCTCATTTATGAGAAAACCACGTCCATTTCCTTATATATTGAGCACTCATCATAGTGATCAAGGGTTGGACTTTGATGAATTGTAAGGAGATATTGTTGGTTTGAGGTTTGATCTTATAGAAAGTATTGTTATGCTGCCAGAGTGTTGTGCTTTTGATGTGATGTTGGATGGAACTCAAGCTGGATGAGTGACATTGGATCAAACTTCATGGTTGTAACTCTTCCTTCTACTTAATAAAGTTGTTTACACCTTTTCCCATATTCTTGTCTTTATGTACGATGATTATATGTGTAAATGCTTTCAATTCCATTTGCTTATAGTCGATAGATCTCTTGCTTTGATTGGTTTTTGTCATCTATTTATTATTGCAGGCACTTGTTGAGCGGATTAGGCTTGAGAAGGAGCGATGGGAGCCATACAAAGGAGACAAAGGGAAAGAGAAAGATAACAAGTAGGCCCCTTGTCTTATTTATCTTATATAGAAAAAGGTTAAATGCTTTAATTCTGTTGTTCTAGGTGTAGCTATCCACCTAGGGAAATTGTGTTTATCCGTAGATGCAAAATTCCACATAACAATGTGAAACATAGATGTTTCTTGTCACCTACAAACCATGAATGGTGCCTCCATCACGAGATTCCTTGATCTTCCTACCTAGACCATCAATATCCAAAAGAAACAACAACGAATATAATGAGTAACCTTACTAGAGACCTCTATGTGCTCTGGAGAATTTTTTAGTAACCCCATTTATCAGAACATTGTGGCTTTCCGAAGTAACACACGCCATTATACATTCGACCAGGTCTAGGTTCAAATCAATCTTTATTAAAACCATTCTAAGAAAATGCCATTCCACTGAGTCATATCCTTTACGAAGGTCCAATCTCAAAACTAGAGCGCTTCTTTCTTCTTTGTCTTGATAGAGTGAACACATTCCTAGGCAATGGAAACCACATCATGGATTTTCTGGTTCGATAGGAAACCAAACTGTTCAATAGACAAATAAACAACTAACTTCTCTTTGATCTACATCGCAACTATCTTGGAGATCAACTTTTAAGTTATGTTGCATAAAGATAGAGGGAGGTAATCTTTAAAATTTAGAGGATGAGAAGACTTTGCAATGAGGGAAATGAAGGTCAAATTAATCAACCCATCAAATCAAATTATACTTCTAGATTCTTCTACCATCCGCAACAGATCGACTCCCATAATGTAAAAAAATGCAAAAGGATCTATACCATCCAACCGTTCGGACTGGGCATTTGTCATGCGAGAAAGATCGAAGAACCAATTATATCATCTCCAAAATTATAGGTTGGCCAACAATCACATTATTATCCACCATGAACATGGTGGGATATGATTCTACAAAACAAAGTTGATTTTGTATATCTGTTGCTTCGCAGTCCTTGAAAATACCTTCAAAATATTTGCAGGCCTCAATTTGAATATCATCCTAGATGTAAATCCACACACTCGATTCCATCTCAATTTCCCATATAGAATTGATATTTTGCCTCTGAGAGGCATTTTGCTGAAAAAATCGTGTATTACGATCCCCAATCTTCACCCATATAGCACGACTTTTCAGGTGCCAAGAATCTTCCTAAAACTTCAATATGCACCTCTTTTTCATTTTTGTTTCCTTTAACAAGAATTGGTGTTGGGAATTGGGAAGTTAGTTCCCATTTTCTGAAAAACGTTGTCCATCTTCGCCGCAATTTCCACCAATTTCCTTTTTGTTATCATTTTTTTCCTTTTCCCAATTACAGACTATCTTTTTAACATTCCTCATCTTATCCATAGTCAACTGTATGCTAGGCCTATCCTTAGGAGCTTAGATAGATGACCAAGAGACCCGAACCATTTTACAAAAATCTGGCTCCTCAAGAAAAATCATGTTGAACTTAAAAGGTAGGCCTTTCCATGACCTCTCTACCTTCCACTGTAAGATAATGAGAAAGTGATATGATAACATTGAATGTGAAACCCACGACCACAACTAACCTAAACATTTCACAAGGTTTTCATGCATCAAAATTTGTCTAACCTTTTACCAATATGTTTAGGTTTGCATCTACCATTTCACCAAGTAGGGGCTAATGGGAAAGGTTGGGCGTCCACCAAATGGTTCTCCGCAAAAAGGTATCAGAAACAATTTCCCAGAGGATCTTCTCGACACCGGGATCCCCAACGTTCCTCTACAGAAATAGTGAAATTTAATTCCCCAACTATGATCATGGAACCAATTCTTAGGATCCCACAATCACCCATCCTCTACCAAAATTATGTCTGTCATTGTGTTATGGCAAACTATTATGGAAACAAGATTGGATGTGAGTAAAAGTTGAAATCACAAAGGTAACAAATTATTTCTTCCCAAGGAGTTTTTGGAATAGACCAACGTTCGGTTTCACTTCGAAGCTTGTGAGAATTAGCTCTTATCTTCACAATGTTCATTTTTTATTAAGTATATATAATTAAAGATCACTTTTTTATTTACATTAATAGGCGTATAATTTGGAATAAGGTTTCCGTAATTTTAATTCAATTATAAATCAATATTAAGTGGATGCTTTTATAAAATAATCTAAAATATTTTTAATAGTATTAAAAATTCAAAAGTTGAGATTTATTTTTAAAGTAGTTATGCTTTTCTTGTATCCATGATAGTGCGACAAAGCCTATTTACAGATTAAGAATCTCATTTTTTTTGTTTTGTTTTTTGTTTTGCTTTGTTTTGTTTTGTTTTTGTTTGTTTGTTTGTTTTGTTTTGTTTGTTTGTTTGTTTGTTTTTTCCAAGTGTAGAAAAAAACATTGGAGATTCATATTAATGAAATAACTAGTGCATATTTTCAAAAATAGTCATAATATAACTACTTCGTGACCATTCAAAAAGAAAACCAAAGCATGTTCCAACATGAAATCTTATATTGAGTTAGAAAACTCCCCAATATTCGCAGTATGGAAATCTATAACTCCTAATACAAAGAAGATCAAAACCAAAAGCATTTTACACCCAATTATCAGAAAACAAAGTCCTAACCTTGTCAAGAATGAAAGACTCAAAGACGAAAAACTAGATAAAGTATCTAGTATACAAAAAATTCGAGAAATTTTAACATATAGGGAGGGGTCATGCATTTAGTACCCTGCCATTGTGCTTTTAATTGGGAACCAACTAAATGAGGAGGATGAGTACTGCAGGATTCTGTAAGGGTTTGGGTTAAACCCTAGGTTTTACTGCAACCCTTTTACAATTACTCCACAGCGTACCCATCACCGACAGTTAGCATCCACCTTCCCCGTTTCTGGCTCGTCCGTCGTTTTCAGAATGTCTTCTTCAACTGGTATATTGGGGGATACAATGGAAATTGAGGAGGTCGATTATACCGAGGGCCTGCAGCCTCATCGTGTCATTTTCGGGCGCCCTGTTTTCTCATCATCGGCAGCTGGCCCTAGTCTTCCGTCGGGCCCTATTCTACCAAACACGTCACCGGTGGTTGCCTTGCTGGAGCACTGTTTAGCTCCCCCTTTCGTCGGGTATATCTCCCTCGGATCCCCTGCTCTTGATATTCCTCCCTTATCCCATGGGACCCTTCATATTCTGTTCGCAATTTCGCCTCCATTGCCCTCTTTCGACCCGAATCCACCCATTTCATCTTTCTTTTCCTCGACGACTACAGGTTTTCATTCTACGGTGGCCCCAAACCCTTCTGTCCCCCTACATTCGCCATCGGGTCTATCTCCCTCGGATCCCCTGCTCTGGATATACCTCCCTTATCCCCTGGGACCCTTCATATTCTGTCCGCAATTTCGCCTCCATCGCCCTCTTTCGACCCGAATCCGCCCATTTCATCTTTCTTTGCCTCGACGTCTGCAGGTTTTCATTCTACGGTGGCCCCAAACCCTTCTGTCCCCCTACATTCGCCGTCGGGTTGCTTCGAGACTCCGGCTATCAAGGTCAAGTCTGCTAAATCCATCCCCCTAGATGGCACCCCAGACCCTTTGACGGATCACCCATCTGCACCTCGTTCGGGGAAGAGAAAAACCAAGTGCGTGAAATCGACCTCAAAGGATATCTCGATCCAATTCGGTGAGACCTTTGCGATCGGGGAAGCGACTTTCATGGCTAGCACAATACTTGTCGGCCATGTTCGTGGTAGGGCGTATTCAACCACTCGACTCACTCTATGGGTAAAGGAAATCTGGGGGGGAATACTCAAAGATTTGCTTGAGGTTCAAATTTTACCTAGAGGTTGGTTTGCCCTCCATTTTGCAAAAGAGAATTAGACAGACTTGGTTCTTGCCAGATACTCGCACAGTGAGATGGCGCCAGTCCTATTAAAGAGATGGAGCCCTCTTTTTGACCCTGAGCGAGAACAAATTGGGGCTGGTCCACTATAGGTACGCTTGCTAGGGCTCCCTCTAGAGTACCGGTGTGAGGAGGTATTCATTCATATAGGGAATGCCCTTGGGACATATCTTGACCATGACCGCACTTTTGTGGAATCAAGGAATAGAACCCTTGCTCGTATTCTGGTACACTTGGACACTCGCGAGGGTTTGGAGGAGAAGATTACCTTGCATTGGGGGAATACACCAGGATACAGATTCTGGATTACGAAGGGGTTCCATTTCGATGTTGACGGTGCCACAAGGTGGGCCACATATTCAAAGACTGCCCCCTTATCAAGAAACCAGAGGATACCCCTATATCATCCACTGCACCTTCCAGGACCATTTCGCCAGCTATCCAGCGTTCACCTGCTCCGGGACCTACTCACTCGGCCAACAATTCTCATAAGGCAGTGGACGAGGATCGCAGAACTCTCTCGCCGCCAGTCACTAGGTCTCGGGCAGCAGCAGAAGCCGCCAAAGCTTCGGGTACATCTCTCTCTCCTCCTATCTCTTGTATTACTCACTGTCCCTCTTTGATTGCACCGTCCATCTCTATTGCTCATTGCACTTTGTCCACCTCCCCTGTCATTGCACCATCTGCTCCCTCTTTGCATTCATTATCCACATCCTCCTCTTCACCATCTTCGACTAGGGGCTCAAAATCACATCATTACAATCTTCGTCCTCGTTTACTATCTAGAGAATCCCCGGTGCATTTTTCCGGATTGGGTCATTCCATACCTGGTTCAGCCCCTCTGACTTCCCGGGGAAGAAAATCTGACCTATCAAAAGCTATCAGACGTGCTGGAGCTGAAGTCGCCTCTGGTCGCCAATCTACTCTTGACGGGGTTCTTAGAGCAGTGAACACCCCTGGCAGTTTTCCCCCATGAAATGTCTATCCTTTAACTACAGGGGCATGGCTAGTGCCTCTAAGAAACTAGCCCTGCGCAGACTGATTGAGATTGATCCTGTCGACATTATATTTCTGCAAGAAACCCTAGGCCCGGCTGATCTCATTACCGACACATTAAACTCTATTTCTCCGGGTTGGCACTTTTCGGCTATGGATTCTACAGGGAGATCCGGTGGCCTTGCCATTGGATACAACCCCAAATCCATCAAAGTTCAAGCATCTTGGGGAGGTCATGGGTTTATGGGATTAGATCTATTTTCGACAGATCTTGGTACCAACCTTAGGGTTATTAACATCTACGACCCATGTCAACAAAGGGAGCACCTACTTGGCCTCTCCATTTTCTCAGCTGATCATATCATTATTGGGGGCGATCTCAATTTCTCCCTAGGTTATGGTGAATCTTGGGGATCCATGGCCCAAGTGGACTCAATCACGGGCTTTATGACTGATCTTCTTGAGCGATTTAATCTGATAGATGTCCCTATGAACAAACCTCTCCCCACTTGGAGGAACAGAAGGGTGGGTGAGGCTGCCCTTGCCCGTAGACTAGATAGATTCATCATGAAAGGGTCCCTTATACAACAGCTGCATCACTACAAACAATGGGTAGGAGCTGGAGGCATATCAGATCACTCCCCTATATATATGGAGATCTTGGGACCACACTATAAGCCAAAAGCCCCATTCAAGTTTAATCATGTCTGGCTTCAAGACCCATCTTATGTTCGTATGGTAATGGATTTTTGGGCTGCAAATCCGATCGATAGATCAGACTCCTTGGCAAAAGGCTTCTGTTCCAATCTATCCAAGCTCAAGCACCTCTCTATCAATTGGGCCAGAGAAAAACATCAGAGGGAGAATTCGACTCTTCTGCACATAGAATCAGAACTCTGCTCCCTACTCGATGAGCGAAGTTTGGGGTTTATCACTGCTGAAGATAAATCTCACCTAGTGGAGCTTGAGAACCGGAAGTCTTAGATATTAAAGGACAGAGAGGAATATATCCGTCTTCGAAGCAGAGCCATATGGTTGAAAGCGGGGGGTGACAACACTCGGTTTTTCCATAACTATGCTAAAGGCATAAAGGTCACAAACACCATCTGCAATCTTCCTCTACCTGATGGAGGAGTGGTTGATACTTTTAACAAGCTCTCTCACCTTGGCTCTACTCATTTTAAGAACCTTTACAAAAATCCTCCTGGCTCGAATATTGCTGATATTATTATTATCGCTAGACACTTCCCCAGATTTGTAAATGAGGATGAGGCTGAGGCACTTTTCGACCCTGTGACATCTGGGGAGCTTGAGGGCACTTTAAAATGGTTCAAAAAGGATAAGAGTCCGGGTCCGGATGGCTGGACCATCGAATTCTACCTTGCATTCTATGAGCTTCTTGGCCAAGAGTTGCTGAGGGTTGTGGAAGAATGCAGAATATCTGGGTCTTTGTATAATGCCATCAACTCGACCTTTATCGCACTTATTCCTAAGTCAGACTCCCCATCCTCCTTCAATGATTACAGACCCATATCACTATGTAACTGTCTTTATAAGATCATTGCAAATCGTCTCCGCCCTATCTTGTCTCGTCATATCGCCCCTCAACAATTTGCCTTTCTAGAACATCGTCAGATTCATGAAGCTATTGGCTCGGCCCAGGAAGCCATTCATACTATCTGGACCAGACACCAAAAGGCCATCACCCTAAATATTGATTTGGCAAAGGCATTTGATCGTGTCAGTTGGCTTTACATTAAGATGCTTCTTATCCACCTGGGCTTCCCCCACAATTTCATCACCTGGATCATGGCTTGTATCACCACTCCCACTTTCAGTGTGCTTATCAATGGGTCTGCATCTCACTTTTTCCACTCCGAAAGAGGACTCAGACAGGGATGCCCCCTCTCTCCTCTCCTTTTTTTGATTGTCATGGATGGTCTCAGTCGATTGATTGCATCAGCTAAGAAAGATGGTGATCTCTATGGTCTCAAGATATCTGATGACTGCTTCCTCACCCATCTACTTTTTGTGGATGATGTTCTTATTTTTCTTGATGGTAGTATCAGGGATTCCCACACCTTCTCAAAGATCCTCTCTCTTTTCTCATCTGCCACTAGGATGTTAGCAAATCACTCTAAATCTACCATCACTTTTACCTGAACCTCCATCCATGAGACTCATTTTGCTCACCATTTGTTCCCATACTGTATCAATCCACTATACCAGGGTCTTAAATACCGAGGGTTCTGGATCAAGCCTATCAGCCAGAAAATAGCTGATTGGATTTGGCTCGTTACAAAACTGCAGAAAAGGCTCAACTTATGGAGCCACCAATATTTATCCAGAGTTGGCACTTGCTTGGATTCCCAGAAGCACCTTGGTCAGGCTACACCAAATCTGTAACATATATCTATGGAATGGGAACTAGGATAAACAGATATTTGCATGGGTTGGCTGGAACAAGATAGCGCTGCCCAAAAAATGGGGAGGCTGGGGCCTAAAAGATCTTCCTTTATTTTCACATGCTCTAGCTGCAAAAATCGGGTGGACATTGTTGACTGGACAGAATCTTTGGACTACCATCTCATATCACAAATACATTTGGCCTCAGAATCTTATGGACTGGATTCGGCTTCCAAGTTGGCCCAAAACTGGTATCTCATCTGTCTGGAAGGCACTTCTACACTCGCTGGCTCTCATCAGGGATAATCTGGTTTGGAGAATAAACGATGGATCTATGGCTCGCATCGGTTTAGATCCATGGATTGCAAGTGGTGGTAGACACCAGTTATCCAGAAACCTTATTCAGCATCTACATTCCCATGAGCTTAAGGTCCTAGCTAACATCGCGGACCTTCATAATTCTACCATTTTTGCACAAAGATGGAAATCCGCACAACAAATTGGTATACCACAATGTTGGCACCAAGAATGGTAGGATTATATTACTGCTCTTTCTGAATCTCACATTAGGATCAAAGAGGGCCCGGATGAACTCATATGGCATCATTCTGACAATGGTTTATACACTCCAAAGTAGGGTTATTTAACACTCATTTCACACAAAGTTCCAGATTTGATTGCTTTCTGGTGGAAGGCAATTTTGAAACTCACAGTGCCTCCTCGGATCAGACTATTTTTCTGGTGCATATTAAAAGAAAAAGTCCCCACTGGTGAAAATCTTATGCACCGATCTATCCACGAGCCTACTTGGTGCACACTATGCAAAAGAGAAGCGGAATCGACATCACATCTTTTTCTGAAGTGTACAACCCTGATGGACTTGTGGCAAAATATTTCCTCTTCTATTCGTTTCACGGGCTCATGGGAAGGCAAAGACATTAACAGAGCTTGGGAAAGCTGGTATTACTGGCATAAAGTATCAAAAATACAAAGTCTCCCTTTGATTCTCTGTTGGTATCTCTGGTTGGCCCGGAATTGCAACATCTTTGACAGCAAACCTGTGTGCTGGCCACAGACTATAGCATGTATTATATCGGCTTTTAACGAGATACCTGAGCCTCCCCAACCTCGATCCCACAGGCCACATGCCCCTCCGCATATTGATAAAAATACCCCTTGGGCATATTTTGATGGCGCAACTCAACAACAGGGGTGCGGAGGTGGTTTCATCCTATACATTAGTGAACATCATTATTACAAAGTCAGGATGGGATTGGGGGTTGGCACAAACAATTTTGCTGAACTCATCACTCTTCGTCACCTCATGCATTTTTCTTTGGGGCATAACTGCATGAGCATTAATATATATGGAGATTCGAAGATCATTATAGACTGGTTCAATAATATTACTGCTTGTCACACTCACACACTCAGTAATATTTTGGATGAAATAAATATTTTTAAGGCTCATTTTAATGATATCACTTGCAATCATATTTACAGGGAACATAACTGCAGTGCTGACGAGCTATCCAAGGCGACCACGGTACTTCCCAGAGGAGAGTGGATGATCCAGGAATAGTGTGGGTCAAATGCATACCAATACTATCATCGCCCTTACATAGACCCACATTACCACAGGGCTGATAGCCCATGAACAGAATATCTGATATTTTTTGGAATTTTACACAACTTTTTGATTATATTGGATAGAATATATACATGGCCTTGCGTGGCAAATATACACATTAAATAGAAGGACTAATTATGAACATCCTGCGTGATATTTCTGGTAAATATACTGATATTTTTTGAACTTCTTTGAGCCCTCAGAGGCTGACAGATACTAGCATATGCATTCTGCATCTACAATATGTAATTTTTCAAAGTTAATGAAAGATTACGATTTTTCTAGGGGAAAAAAAGTACCCTGCCATTGTGAACATAACACAAATGAAATTTCCCCGGGGCAGTGTCAATGCATCTCTTTGAAAGTGAGCCGTCGAGTCATTTAACTCCCTGTAAATATGCTCAATGGAGGTGACAAAAAAAGTTCCCTTTAAGTTCTCAACGTGAATCATCTAATTTTATAGGCTGGGAGAAGTAAACTTTTCCTTTTCAGTGGACCAATCAATAACAACTTCAACATCACTATAGTTGGAAATCTTTTCTAATTTTAGTCTACTGGAATTATAGAGCAAAGCCCCACAAAGCGAGAAATTCAGCTCTAGTGTTTGTACCCTCACCACCAGAATTATTTACCTGGGCATTTGGGCTCACATGAATGACAGCTCCACATCCAGATCTTCTTGATTGTGTAACACCATAAAAAAACCAGACGAAAACACAAAAACACAACCATATACAAGAATTTTAGGCAGCTTCAAATTGTGTGGCTTCAATGAAAATTCACCAAAACGTGCACAAATGCTATTATATCTTTTGTCAATGTCCAAAGGGAGGTTCTGGAAAATCAGTTCATTCCTAGCACACCATATTTCCTAGATAATAAATATCAAAACCCCAACGAAACCACTTGATCCATAAAATTTCATGGATATTCCACTGAATAGTTCATCACAACAGACCTAATAATATGATATTAAAAATATGAGATTATACAATGTTACAATTTTATTAAACTTTAAGATATGTAGATTTAATTTTAAATAGTGCATGCATGCCAATGGAAATTATGCGAAAAAGTAGAGAAAGACAAAATAAGCATGCACACACACACAAGACACAAGGTATGCTCTCTGGGAAACCCTTTCGGGAGAAAACCCAGCTGGATGGTGAGGCCGCTTCACTCTCTTTCTTTGTTTGGAAATATGTTTGCAGGTGCAAAGAAGTAATGTCTGTGGCCCATGGGCTGCTATAGTGCATAGATCCTCAGTGTGTGCTCTACCTCCTATCTCTCATGGCTATCTTTGCTCAGCTATGGAACACAATTCTCTTGAAAGAATGGAAATCACCATCCTCCTAGTGGCCCGATTATAACACAACCCGATAGCCTACTAGTGGTTAATTTTGACTACATCAAATCTTAACTAGAGTTACAATATAAACTCTTCTAGAGTATCTTACATAAAAAACATGTGGCTAGCCCCTTTTCCATGAATAATGGGGGCTGACGTGACATCCTCCCAAACTATAGGTATGAAAACATGAAGGTTAACTTATGAGTGGCATAATGTTTGCATACAGACTCTAATTGACACGCTTCTTACGCAGTTGGAAATATCTCCGTGTGTAGAATAGCATGAAATGGTGCAACACAAAAGAGACAAAGTTTTACCCCCCAAAAAATCTCATTTGATGCCTCAGAACACTCCCAAAAGGTTTTAGACCCCGTTTCACCAAACTGGGTCCCGCTAGTAAAAATGGTCCTATGGGCTGGTTCCTCCACGTTTTCCACTCAAAAAGCATCGAGATAGATGAAAAACATTATAATGATCCAATCTGGATCACCTCCATTTCAAACACTCTTCCAGTGAAGGGAAAGACCAAACAAACATTAACTTGAAACCATACAAAACCTAAATCCAGATCACAACAACAAAAGGGCAATGGAGAAATATATGAGTGACATTCTTATTCGAATCCCTGCATAATCCACAAACTGTTGTGGATATTCCAGTGGACAGTTTGTCACAACAAATATAATAATAATATATTCAAATTTTCAAATTTTACACTATTACAATCTATTAAACTTTAAGATCTGTGGATTTAACTGTAATTAGTGCATGCATGTGAATGGAAATTATGCAGAAAAGTATAGAACAAAAAAATAAGCACACACACACACAAGACACAAGATATGCTCTCTGGGAAACCCTTTCGGGAGAAAACCCAACTAGAAGGTGAGGTCACTTCGCTCTCTTTCTCTGTCTGGAAATATGGCTGTAGGTACAAAGAAGTAATGCCTATGGCCCATGGGCAACTACAGTGCTTAGATTGTCTCTGTGTGCTCTACCTCCTATCTCTCTTGGCTATATTTACTCAGCTATGGAAAAAGATTCTCTCAAAAGAATGGAATTCCTCTTCCTCCTAGAGGTCTAGTTATAACACATCCCGATAGCCTACTAGTGGTTAAGTTTGAATACATCAACTCCTAATTAGAGTTACAAAATATATGCTTCTAGAGTCTTTTACATCACAAACATGTGGCTAGCCCCTTTTCCATGAGTAATGGGGGTTGACATGACATACTCCCAAACTATAGATGTGAAAACAGGAAGGTCAACTTCTGAGTGGCATAACTTTTACATACAAACTTCGATTGACGCGCTTCTTGTGCCCTTGGAAAGGTATATGTGTGTAGAATAACATGAAAATGTAGTGCACTAAAGTGATAAAGTTTTACCCCCAAAAAATGTTGTTTGTTGCCTCAAAACGCTCCTGGAAGGTCTCAGACCTCGTTTCGCCAAATTGGGCCCCGTCGATAAAAATTGTCTCGTGAGCTGATTCCTCCATTTTTTCCACTCCAAATGCATAGAGATGGATGAATAACAATATAATGATCCAATTCGGATCACTGCAAAAGTAACAATAGCTCAAACCAAAGAAAATCGTGTTTGCATAAGTTATCCCATGTGAGAATTCATTTTCTCCATGCAAGCCATCCAAAGAGAATGATTTTTGTTAGAAAATTCTAGCTCCAAACCACTCTATACCAACGTCACTCCACATTATTGTGGAGAGAAAGGGAACACAATTATACACCTCTAATGCCACTAGGTTTCCATTTCGTAGATTTCCATTCCAACTTATAGTGTCTTCACAACCATTTAAAGTAATCCAAGCCATGTGTAGGCCTGAAGTATCTTAGTTCCATCTAATATCATTTGAATTTTTCAGCCCGATTGTCTCCACCAATTTCCAAAAAGGACATTGGTTCAGAGGATCATGACCATTATAAAATTGTGCCATTAAGAAAAGACCTTTTCCATGCAAAACCTTTAGAAGATCCACATGAAGGATATGATTGACTTGCATACCTTAGATGTAAGCTATACCAACAAGAATCTTAGCATCGTGGCCAAAAATCCACCACATGTTTTCAAACAACCAACTTTTAACTTTTAAAAAACCATTCCAAATATAAGACCCTTTGTTCAATGAACAAAACCCCATCCTGTACCAGTCAATAGTCGACTTGTTCCCCAGATATTCATCTTTAATAAGTGCCTGCCAAATCCCACAACAACTTATGTCTCTCTAGGAGCTCTTGGTCAAAAGAGAAGATCCAAAAGTCTTAAGGTCTAATAGCCCCCAACCATCATACTCATTTCCACACAAAATATCATCCGGGCACACCAGGTGGAATTCCCCCCCTTAGAACTTGACCATCGAAAATTTGCAAAAATGTCCTTGGTTTTCTGTAAGATCTTGTGCGGTAAAACATAGTGAATAAAATAATTTGACATGTGTTGTAGGACCGATTGAATCAAAATATACCTACCTCTTAATGATAACCATTTGTGAGCCCATAGGGATAAACAATTTTCAATTTTTTTAACCAGCCATTGCTAGTACATAGATCGGTATTTGTTCGGCTTCAATCTAAAGCAAAAGTATGTAAAACCACCATCTAGACCAGAGACATTTACCCCAAATAAATTTTCTATTTCTGTAACCACATCGTTTCTTTGAGAAGCCTAGATCAATGAAGATTTCTGATTATTAGAGAATAAATTGGTTACATCCCCAAATTTGTTTATGATGGAAAATAAAATCCTCCATTGTGATAAAAAGACTTTTCCAAATATAAACACATCATCCAAAAACACCAAATGTGAAATAAAGACATTTCTAGTTACCTGCAAACCACAGAAGAGGCTTGCATCATGTGCTTCCTTGATCTTCCTACTTAGAACATCAATAACCAGAAGAAACAACAATGGAGATAATGAGTAACCTTGCAAGAGACCTCTGTATGCTCTAAAGAAATTTGTAAGAACCCAATTTATTAGAGCAATGTAGTTTATCGAAGTAACACATGCCATTATCTAGTCGACCAGGTCCAGGTTCAAACCAATTTTTGTTAAAACCATTCTAAGAAAATTCTATTCCACATAGTCATATGCTTTATGAAGGTCCAACTTTAGAACTAACATTTCCTTCTTCTTTGCCTTGATAGAGTGAATGCATTCCTGGGCAATGGAATTTGTTTCATGGATTTATCAATTCTATAGGAAACCAAATTGTTCAACAGATAAATAAACATATAGCTTCTCTTGATATGCATCACAATAATCTTGGAGATTAACTTACAAGTAATGTTGCATAAAGAGACAAGGATGTAATCTTTAAAAGTTGTAGCAAGAGAAGACTTTGGAATGAGGGCAACGAAGGTCGAATTAATTTTCTCATCAACCAGACGAGTATGTCTGGATTCTTCCACCATCCGCAGCAGATCCACTCCCATAATGTCAAAAAAATGCAAAAAGATCTCTATCGTCTAACTATCCGGACCAGGGCATATTTCTCGCGAGAAAGATCGAAGAACCATTGATATCTACTCCAAAGTGATAAGTCGGCAAACATTCTCATTGTCATCCATCATGAACATGGTGGGATATGCTTCTACAAACCAAAGTTGATTTTGTATGTTTTTTGCTGAGCGATCTTTGAAAATACCTTCAAAATATTTGCAGGCCTCAATTTGAATATCCTCATGGCTATGAATCCATACACCCGATTCTGATTCAATTTCCCATATAAAATTGCCATTTTGCTTCTCAGTGGTGTATTACTGAAAAAACCATGTATTACGATCCCCACTCTTCACCCATAAAGCACAACTTTTCAGATGCCAAGAATCTTCCTGAAACTTCAACATTCACCTCTTTTTCATTTCCCATTCCTTTAACAAGGACGGGTGCATGGGATTTGGGAAGCTAGTGCCCATTTTCTGAAAATTGTTGTCCATCTTCGCCTCAATTTCCACCAATTCCCTTTTCACCATCATTTTTTTGTCCTTTTCCCTCTTACGGGTTGTATTTTTAAGATTCCACATCTTATCTATAATCAACTTCATCCTAGACCTATCCTTAGGAGCTTCAAAAAATGACGAAGAGGCCCAAACCATCTTACATAAGTATGGGTCCTCAAGCAAGGTCTTGTTGAACTTAAAAGGTAGGCCTTTCCATGACCTCTCCCCCTTCCACTGTAAGATAACAGGAGAGTGATCCGATAACATTGAATGTGAAACCCACGACCACACTTGACCCAAACATTCCATAAGGTTTTCATGCATCAAAAATCTGTCCAACATTTTACCAATATGTTCAAGTTTAGATCTACCATTTCATCACATAGGGGCTAATGGGAAAGGTCAGACGTTCACTAAATGGTTCTATGCAAAAAGGTCTCAGAAATAGTTTCCCAGAGGATTTTCTCGACATAGGGATCCCCAACATTCCTCTCTAGGAATAGTGAGATTTAAGTCGCCAACCATAATCATCGAACCAATTTTTAGAATCCCACAATCATCCATCCTCTGCCAAAAAGCATGCTTGTTGCTTTATGGAGCATATGTATTGAGCAAGTGGATTTGACAAGAAGATCCCCTAGTGAAACATGTTTAAAGTATGCCCACAAAAAAGTTGAAAGCTTTTAGATTAAATCATCTGTGATCCTACATCGCTATCTGACCACCAAAAATAAATTAAGAATTTCCTTAATAAATTAGGAGTGGATATTCATAACTAAACAGGTTCTTACATGTTCTTTTATATATATATGTATATATATTCTCTTAATAATAATAATAATAAATTTATAATTTTGTTATTTTTTTTAGCAATGTGAAATATATTATGAAGTATTTTGATATCTATTATAGATTAATACCATTAATATTTCCAAATTATTTAATTTATATGATTATGATTATTAATGTAATATATATATATATATATATGCAAATATTCTTAATAATATTATTAATAATAAATTTATAATTGCGTTATTTTTTTTTAACAATGTGCAATATATTATAAAGTATTTTGATGTCTATTATAAGTTAATACCATTAATATTTCCAAATGATTTAATTTATATGACTACACCATTATGATTATTAATATAAAATAATAATAACCTATTAAACTTTTTAAAAACTAATATTTTTATTAATTAATATATTTTATTAATATGTTTTATATACAACTTTTTATAATTAGAAATATTTTTTAGTTTTATAAATGTAATTTTGTTTGAGAAATTTACTAGATAAACAATGATGTTTTTTAGGATTATTATTATATCTGAGAATTATTATTATTATACCCACAACTTGCATTATATAACATATTCAATTTTTCATTGACTAAAAAAAATTAAAATCTATCCAAAATTTAACATTATGAAATTAAATTTATTATTTTTAAATAAAATTTATTTCTATTTATCTCAAATATGATTGGTTGAAATGTCTCCCCTTTTATTGTGTAATGATAGCAAAAATTGACTTTTGTGTACTCTATTATTAATTACTATGTACTATATCACCAATTACTATGTACAATAAATATAAATAATTTGAAAAATAACATTATATATTAATTACTATGTACCATAAACACAAATGGTTTGTAATTAAATTAAAAAGTTCCATTTTTATGAGTTTTATTTTTTAATTTAAAAAATATGTAAAATAACATGTGTACAATTTGTACAGCGCTCATTATATCAATATATACTCTAATGACATGACATGTGTACTATAATATAAACATTATATTAAAAAATTGTCATCATTCAATATTAAATAAATAATTATTAACTTGTTATCATTCTCTTCAATGTCAATTGTATGATGATGACGATGATTTTTTTATTTTATTTTATTTTTATTTATTTATTTTTTAATTTGGCTACTCCTATATTAATACAGAATATAATTACAGAGAGGCTGAGGCCTCGAGAGTTCTAGCCCAAAAGAGGGCATGCTTACAAAAAATCACTTGAGAAACTAACCAGAAAACCTGCCTAATGACTTGCTTTGAAACTTGATTTATCTCGAGACTGTAGCTGAAAACCGGGACAGAGTGTTTGGAATCAGTCAAAAACTCAGTGCTGCACAACTCTTTCATGACCGGAAGATAACCATAAACAGGTTGACCCATGAAAATATCCAAGAGGACAGTAACCACGTTGACCATGACAATAACCAAAATACCGGGGAGTGCCGCCCGCGTAGGGGAAACCGGCAAGTCAAAATTAGTATAAGACCTGATCCTGAGAATTGTAAAACTAGAAATGACTTTGGATCCGGAAGGGATTAGGCTTCTTCTTACAGCAACTGAACAAAATAGAAGGTGCAGACCTGTTCATTCATCTTGCGAGGATAGCGGCGATTCTTCAACAATGCGGCAGTCGAATTGGTCAGAATCTTCAGATTCAAAGGGTTGGCCCTCTTTACCTGAAGAACCACCCCCTGCAGGAGTGCTCAGACCAGCGTGGATGGTCGTTTCCTGTATTGCTGAGCCACCAGGGTCCTTGCGTTGAGTAATCTCAATCTGCGAGGAATCGTTCTTGTCTTCCATCTTCGGCTCCAAGGGAGCCCCTGGACCAACAACTCCCGAACCGACAGCGTCTTCATACAACTCAATGGTGACTGTCGCAATGAAGGAGGAATTGCCTAAGGAGCAGGGGAAGCGAAAGCGAGCTATGTGAGATTGGGAGTGGTGAGAGCACGCTTCGGTGTTGAATTGCCCTCGTCCCCTGCCACGACCACTTCTGGTCACAAGGTATCTATCAAAGTAGAAGTCCGAGGCATCAGACGAAGGGTCCGAGGTCGTGGAGGAAGGCTGGCGGGAGACATGGCCACGGGAGCTACCTCTTCTACATCTCATCCTTGAGCGAACTCGGGGCATTTTGAAGTTTGCAGGAGGAGCAGAACAAACAACAGCGGAGGAGACTGAGAGGGGGCGACAGAGGAGGATGCAGAACTGATTAATAGGAGCATGAAAACACTGATGGATGGCTACACCTTGATCCCGAGCCAGACAGTAACCTGAACTGTCTCGAGATCGAGGAACTTCAGTCTCGTTAGACCAACTTGAGCACAAGGGAGGAGCCAGAATGAAAAACAGGCAGAGCGCCATTGTAATTAAACTATCAAACTGGAATGCGGTCAGGAGCTGCATTAAGGCTGCATTTAATTTGTTGTCCTGAACCATTAATACATTTCTCATGCGAAGCCGGCTGGCGATGGTGATGAGCCACGCGCCCACCCTCCACGCCGCCATCTTGCTGCACGCCATACTAAACACCCGCATCCGGGTATGATGACGATGATGATTATCAGACCTAAAGAAATGAATTATTTAGTTTGATTTAAGATTTTATTCTTATGCTCAAAAAGCTTGGAGAGAAGTCTCCCGAGCTCACTGTAATTTTAATAATGTAAAAGGCTAGGAAGGTCAGTGTTTATTTGCCAAAAACATATTCAATTATATTAAGAAATAAATAAAAAAAGGTTAAACAAATATTCATATAACTTATTTTACAATTTTATTATTATTGAAATACATACAACACATCATAACATTAAAATATTTTATTAAACTAAGCCGGAAGGAACGCTAGCTATACAACCTTGTTCTTGATGTGTTCAAACGTAAACTTATGACGATATTCTTTTGATTGATATCTTTATATTGCATATTTTAAAACAATCATTCTCTAACATAATATCTACCTATTCAACGTTATGGAGATAAGTTTTTTTTAAGCTAATTAATAAATTTTACATATTTTGGATGTGTGAGAATGTTTTGTGTGGTTTATGTGTGAGGTTAATACTTTTTTTTGAATTTTATGTTCAATCATGTTTAAAAAATTTCGTGGTATTCCTATTAATTTTATAATATTTTCGGAACTTTATGATTATGAAATGATAACAACTTATTTACACTATTAATAATTAAATGTATTTTATTTTAAAGAAATTAAAGTATAATTTTAAATTTTCAAAATAATATTATAAAAGGGAGTTGTTTTTATTGTGATTTTTTTGGATTTTTTGGTGCTGGAATTGGTGGAAAAAATTGAGGTGAAATCTTGATTTGTGTTATTTAAGGTGAAATCTGTATGGATTCAACACCTTGGAAAACCCTTAGGGCACTTGGATTGTGCGGGGGTTACCAATCAAACTTGAGAAATTAGACCGAAAAAACCCACCAAAAAAGCTTTCAAATTAAAAATATCCAAAATCAAACTCTAACAATATAAATATTAAATATAATTTTAGCATGTCTCACCCACAGAAAAGCTTCCAAATTAGAAATATCCAAAATCAAACTCTAACAATATAAATATTAAATATAATTTTAGTATGTCTCTTCTCCCTCGCAAAAGGCACAACCATCCCTTATTAGGCTTGATCCTAGGTCACTATGCTAATGTAGTCCATTCTCAACTAGTTGTGCTAATGAGACTTGACATGTACCTTTTTATCTTTTAATTAGATATATTCTTGTATGAACAACTATCATATGCACTAAGTTATGGTTTTTTAGGCATGTGATGCTATAAACCATGGTATTGTGGCAAAGTTAGTTTATTTTTAAAGTTAGTTTTTAATGCTTATCATAGCTTGATGTCTATTGACTTTTACATACCATTTAATTTATATGGTTGTGCTAGTGATATTATTTCTTACACAATTAATTAATGCTTAAAAACTTCCAAACTTTATTTATGAGAACACAACATTTTTCTAGAGTCATCAATGTCCATCAATTAGGGATTTTACTAGAGTCATCAAAGCCCATAATTAGTGTTAGATATGACAAGGCTTTATAACCGACAATAGATAATTTCCAAATTAAAAATATTATTAAGAAAAAACAATTATATATATATATATATATATATCCAGTATGGTGGTAGATCTCACATAAAAACGTAAACATGTTAAACGTAAACATAAATGTAAATGTAAAGAGCCTAGTATGGGGTAAATAGATCTCACATGAAAACATAAATGTAAAGGTAAATGTAAATGTAAAGAGCCCATTATGGGGTAGATTTCATATAAAAAATTAAACATGTAAATGTAGATGTAAACCTATATAGTTAGACCTACACGATTTCAATTTTGAATCTCATCATTGGGCCAAGAGGCGCTCTACAACTCAGTGTGGGGGTAGATCTCACATAAAAATGTAAACATGTAAACTTAAAGGTAAATGTAAATGTAAATATAATATCAACCCTATTTAAAAATCAATCTAATTATTAATATGTATAAATACAATATAAATTTAAAATATAAAGAAGTTTACAAAACACTCAAAATAGATGCATGGTAAATAAATAAAAATATAAATAAACTAGAGGTATGGTAATTTATTTATTTATTTATTTTTATTTATTATTATTATTATTATTTATTTATTATTATTATTATTATTATTATTAATTTATTAATTTTTTTTTTCTTCTTCTTCTCGGTATTTACTCTAGAAGTATGGTAAATAAATAGAAATATAAATAAATTAGAGAGACGCTAAATAAATAAAACCTCCTTTTATATTTATTCCATAAACCTCTTTATATTTAAAGAAAACTCGAAAAATATGTTTTATTCAGGTGAAGCCTATGAGCCAAATACCATGGGACAAATAATTAATAATACCATGGGCCAAATACCATATTTATGAAAGAGGTACGGTAAATAAATAAATCTAAAAGAGGTATAAAGAGGTATGATAAATAAATAAAAATATATCAAATAGGATTAGAAATCAACATCTAATTATATACCAAGCCTATGGGCCAAATACCATGGTAAATACCAAGTTAAAGAACAATGAGGGGTGGTTGAAAGATATTAAGTGTAATATCGGAGTTAAACAAGGTTGCCCCCTCTCCCCTACCCTATTTGACATTTACATCGACAAGCTAGAACGTTGTTTAGAGGAAACAGGATGTGTTGACACGATTTGGGACAGTCATCATCCTTCTTCTCTAGGTTGATGATATTGTTCTTCTCGCAAGGTGCCCATCTGATCTTGATAAGCAACTTATACTTCTTAAGGATTTCTGCTCTTCCATGGGTATGATTGTTAACACTGACAAAACAAAAGTTATGATTATCAAATCCAAGAAGGACACTTATGCTAATTTTATGTATAACAATAGTAACTTGGAGGAAGTGTCTTCCTACAAGTACCCAGGAATTGATATTCATCACAAGCTCAACTGTAACTATAGCATTGAGAAAATGATTAATGGGGGATGAAAAACTTATTTTGATCTGGAAAATAATTTTAAAATGACAAACCTCGTAATGTGGGATAGAAAGAAGTTCCTCTTTGAAACTTTAGTCACTCTGGTTATCTTATATGGATGTGAGATTTGAGGTTGTAGCATCTCTAGAGAATCCTGGAGAAAGATTGAGCAAATCCATAAGCGTTTTATAACGTATAACCTCAAAATTAAAAGCAACACACCCTATCCTGTTCTCCTCATAGAAGTGGGTCTTTCCCCTATCGAGAGCCTAGCTATGACTAGGTTTCTGTTGTACAAGCACAAACTCAATAACATAGGAGACCATAGACTTCCTAAGCTAGCTTTAAATTCTAGCAAAAACCACCTAAGGCTCAAATGAGGTTGGTATAAAGACACCAGGACCTGGTTAAACCATTGGGAGATCGGCAAGAATGTTGCATTGCAAAACATTAATAACATTAAAAATATTGTTACTTCTAAGTTCAAAGAAAAAATGTGGTTGAGAAAGATTTAGCAGCTAAAGGAAAATTAAGATATTATAAGGAGGTCATCAACCCCACCCTAGAAGCTCAAAATTATCTCTCTGTTTTAACTAGCTCAAAGAAGAAAATTAATATAGCCAAGATTAGAACGAACTCTCATGAGCTCCATAGTGAAACCGGTCGTTGGGCAGTTCCTAAAACACCATGGATGGAAAGGTTCTGCCATCTCTGTGAGAATACAAACATCGAGGATGAAAATCACTTCCTCTTAGAGTGCCCCGCTACAACCACATTAGATCTTAGTTTCAAAATGTTTGTTGCAATACTGACCTTCTTAGCCTTTTACGTTGTTAAAATTACAGTGAGCTCGGGAGGCTTCTCTCCAAGCTTTTTGAGCATAGGAATAAAATCTTAAATTTAATTCGTTTCTTTAGGTCTGATAGACAAAAGTTTGGTCTTAGTGGACGTTAACCATCATCATCATCATCAAAAGAGATATGATAAATAAATAAAAATATAAATAAACTAGAGGTATGGTAAATAAATAAAATATTTATTTCTATTTACTCCATAAACCTTTTTATATTTCCTAACACTCAAAAAATAGGTTTTATTTAGGTGACCCCGATGGGCCAAATTATTATTAATACCATACCAAAAAAAATATTAACCCTAATATTAATATTAAAAGATTAATATTATTATTATTATTAAATATAATATTCATATTAATATATTATAATATTAATATTATTAAATTTAATAGCTTTGGATTAATAGAATATTAAATTTGTTTTTTTTTCACAAGAACGGTTATGGATTGTATTAATGAAGCGGTCTGAATACCAGATTTTTGATTACATTAGGGGTGGGCCCGATCCAAATGGAGTCGATCTTCTGAGATATTATAAGGCATGTATTCCCCTTCCAACTCCTTTTGGGATCAGCAATTGAGCTTATTTTTGAGATTTGCCCGAGCTTGAATATACACACAAACTGCTTTAAAATCAAACAGAAAAACATAACAGCTGAAATGGTTAAGGAATTGGGTCCCAAGTTTCGTCCCCGTCTTTTTTCATTGTCCCGACAGAGAGATGCACAACTTTATTGGCTTCTAGATCAACTTCTTTGTTGTTGTCTCTCACCACATGAAAATATTTCAGATTTTGGAACAGCTTCGCCACGCTTCTAATTCTTTGGATCAGCCTTGCTAATTTTAAGTCCCGGGGCGTAGAATTGGTCACCATGAGTTTTATGATTACTTCGGAGTCCCCAAAAATATTTGCTTCCTTGATTTCTAGCTTCAAGAGCCACTTGAGACCTTGGTAAAGGGCTAATACTTCAGCTTGGATGCTGGAATTGATTCCCAAACCCCAGGCAAACTGAAGGATCGATGAACCATCGATGTTTTTAATAACTTCTTCCTGCTCCAGCGTTGCCAGGATTTCCTTTTGTTGCTCCGTTAAAGAATAGGGAGTGCACCTTTTGCCCGGGGAGCCAGTTTAGAAAGTCTTCGCTATTTTTTCCCCTTATTTGCCATTCCTTAAGAGGGACCATCCTTATGACAGTTTGGTGAAATTGCAGGTTCAAGGAGGTCCCCCAATCAATATCTAGCTGATTAAGGTTCGAGTCGTCTTTTTGATCTCCCAGACATTCTTTTAATTGGATCTTTACCTTGGCCGCAACCATCTTGGGATTGTGCTGAATGCTTCTGAAGATTCTGCTGTTGTGCTCTAACCAAATCTGCCAGCAACAAATTTTGAGCAATGATGACCAGGCCGCTTTGATCACTTTATTTTTGGGGAAGGGACTAGGGTAGCTGGATTTCCAGTTGGCGAACAGATCTGTTATAGAGGCAGGGAGCTCAAATATAGGATTCCAATAGTCCATCAGTTCTATTCAGACCTGTGTAGAGAAATTGCAATTGAGGACGAGGTGCGTGGCACATTCCGCAGATTCTTTGCACAAGGAGCACCTGGATGGGCCATGGAATCCACGGCTCTGGAGATTGTCCTCGGTTAGAATTTTTCTATGGCATAGGAGCCAACAAAAAATGTCGATCTTGGGCAACGAGGGGATACCCCAGACAACCTTCCACGGGGCCAGATCAGGAGGCACATTTGGCATTGATGCAAGGTGCGCATATCCCTGGGCAATTGAATAGCCAGCCGACAGAGCGCCCCAGCCTCGCCTGCCATTTCTTCGGATATGCGAGGGTGCAGTCCCGTTCAGAAGCTCGCGGAGGTGGATGGATTCTTTGTGAAGTTCAATAGAATATTAAATTTGTTATATTATAATATATATTAATATATCATGATATATATTAACTCTAGATATATATGGGAGGGAAGAACAAAGACATAGAGTGATAGAGGTGGAGAGATAGGGGAGTGACGAGGGAGAGATGGAGATAAACTTAAAGATACGGGAGAGGAGGAATGAAGAGAGAAAGAGGGAGATGAGTGATGTAGATAAGGGTAGGAGAGGGAGAGAGACACAAAGATGGAGCGAGAAGGAGAGAGGGAGGGAGATAGTGAGAGGATTGGAGGGTGGAGAGAGAAAGAGAGAGAGATGGGGGAAGAGAGAGGAAGGTAGGAGAGAAAGGGAGAGAGAGGAAGGATGAGAGAGAGGAATTGCAAGAGAGGAGGAGAGAGGGAGGGAAGAAGAAAGACATAGAGAGTGAGAAGTGGAGAGAGAGGGAGTGACAAGAGAGATGGAGAGAGAGAGAGATAAAGGGAGAGAGAGTATGTTTAGGGGTGAGATAAATACACAAAGAAAGAGAGATAGAGAGAAGGGGGGGAGAGAAGGAGAGAGGGGGGGATATAGTAACATAGTTGGAGAGAGAGAGAGAGAGAGAGAGAGAGAGAGTACTTGAGAGAGGAGGAGAGTGATGGGCGAAGAGAGAGGATTGGAGGGAAACGAGAGAGTTATGGGGGAAGAGCGAGGGAGGTAGGAGAGAAAGGGAGAGAGAGGAAGTACGAGAGAGCGGACTAGAGGGAGGGAAGAAGAAATACATAGAAAGTGAAAAGTGGAGAGAGAGAGGGGGTGACAAGGGAGAGATGGAGAGTGAGTGTGTATGTTTGGGGGTGAGATAAAGAGACAAATAAGGAGATATGGAGAGAATGGGGGAGAGAAGGAGAGAGGAGAGAGGGAAGGATATAGTAACAGAGTTGGAGAGAGAGAGAGAGAAAGAGAGATGGATTTGGAGGGGGAAAGAGGGAGGTAAGAATAAAGAAATAGAGAGAGAAAGGTGGAGAGAGAGGGAGATAGGGTAACAAAAGGGAAGAGAGATAGAAGCAGGGGAGAGGGAGAGAAGGGGAAGAGAGAGGGAGGGAGAGGAGGGCGGATAGATAGATAGATTGGAGAAAGAGAGTGTATGTTTTTGGGGTGATATAGATAGACAAAGGGAGATAGAGATAAAGATGGAAAGTGAAGAGAGAGACGAAGAGAGAGATGGAGAGAGGGAGGGAGGGACAAAGAGATTGATATATATGGAGTGAGAGAGCATGTGTGTTTGGGGGGTTGAGATAGAGAGACAAAGATGGAGAGATGGAGGGAGATATATATATATATATATATATATATATATATGGAGAGGTGAGAGAGGGAAGAATATTTATTGCACTAGATGCATTGATTTCAGTTTAGATGGTGATTTCTAATCCTATTTCATTGCTTGCACTAGACACATTGATTTTAGTGTAGATGTTGATTTCTAATGATATTTGATTGCTTGCACTAGATGCATTGATTTCAATTTAGATGATTTCTAATCTTGATTGCTTTCACTAAATGCATTGATTTCAATGTAGATGGTGATTTCTAATCTTATTTGATTTCTTGTACTAGATGCATTGATTTCAATGTAGATGTTGATTTCTAATAATATTTAATTGCTTGCACTAGATGCATTTATTTCAATGTAGACGATTTCTAATCCTATTTTATTGTTTGCAATAAATGCATTAATTTCAGTGTAGATGGTGATTTCTAATCCTATTTGATTGCTTGCACTAGATGCATTTATTTCAATGTAGATGTTGGTTTATAATTCTATTTGCTTACTTGCACTAGATGCATTGATTTCAGTGTAGATGTTGGTTTATAAACTTATTTGCTTACTTGCATTAAATGCATTGATTTGAGTGTAAACGTTGATTTCTAGTCGTATTTGATTGCTTGCATTAGATGCATTGATTTTAGTGTAAATGTTTTTTTTAATATTATTTGATTTCTTGCATTAAATGCATTGATTTCAATGCTGATTTTGATTTATGATTTGATGTAATTAGATGTATGATGGTACATTAAAATTAAAGTGTTTGGATTAATATTGTGCATTGATTTAAGAGTAAGCATAAAAAGTTATTGACAATGTACATTGATTTTTGTGTTATAGTAATTCAACCTATTAATATTGGAGAGAAAAAGAGACAAGGTATGATGTTTACTACAATATCTCGAGCTAAAGTTTAACCTGTCCTTTTCATATAATCAATATGATAAAACAAAAAAAGTAACAAGGGTGGGAGTGTATGTTTTTGGGGTGATATAGAGAGACAAAGGGAGATAGAGATATAGATGGAAAGTGAAGAGAGGGAAGAAGAGAGAGATGGGGAGAGAGAGGGAGGGATTGAGGGATTGATAGATATGGAGTGAGAGAGCATGTGTGTTTGGGTGGTTGAGATAGAGAGACAAAGAAGGAGAGATGGAGGGATATATATATATATATATATATATATATATATATATGGAGGGGGGAGAGGGAAGAATATTTATTACACTAGATGCATTGATTTTAGTTTAGATGGTGATTTCTAATCCTATTTCATTGCTTGCACTAGATGCATTGATTTTAGTGTAGATGTTGATTTCTAATGATATTTGATTACTTGCACTAGATGCATTGATTTCAATGTAGATGATTTCTAATCCTATTTGATTGCTTTAACTAAATGAATTGATTTCAGTGTAGATGGTGATTTCTAGTCTTATTTGATTGTTTGCACTAGATGCATTGATTTCAATGTAGATGTTGATTTCTAATAATATTTGATTGCTTGCACTAGATGCATTGATTTCAATGTAGATGATTTCTAATCCTATTTTATTGCTTGCACTAAATGCATTGATTTCAGTGTAGATGGTGATTTCTAATCCTATTTGATTGCTTGCACTAGATGCATTGATTTCAGTGTAGATGTTGGTTTATAATCCTATTTGCTTACTTGCACTAGATGCATTGATTTCAGTGTAGATGTTGGTTTATAATCCTATTTGCTTATTTGCACTAGATGCATTGATTTCAGTGTAGATGTTGGTTTATAATCCTATTTGCTTACTTGCACTAGATGCATTGATTTCAGTGTAGATGTTGGTTTATAAACCTATTTGCTTACTTGCACTAGATGCATTGATTTGAGTGTAAATGTTGATTTCTAATCGTATTTGATTGCTTGCATTAGATGCATTGATTTCAGTGTAAATGTTGTTTTCTAATCTTATTTGATTTCTTGCATTAGATGCATTGATTTCAGTGTAGATGTTGATTTATGATTTGATGTAATTGGATGTATGATGGTACATTAATTTTAAAGTGATTGGATTAATATTGTGTATTGATTTCAGTGTAAGCATAAAAAGTTATTGATAATGTCCATTGATTTATGTGTTATAGTAATTCAACCTATTAATATTGGGGAGAAAGAGAGACAAGGTGTGATGTTTACTACAATATCTCGAGCTAAAGATTTAACCTGTCCTTTTCATATAATCGAGATGAAAATACGACAAACGTAACAAGGGGGACAATAAGAATAGTAGAAGAAAATAGTTTGAGATTAATCACAATGAAAGACTATTTGTAATTTACTATATTCTTATTATTCACATTTTCTATCATTCAACGCTATTACATTGTCAATTTACATTCAAAATTCGTATTTCATCATTAAAGTTATTTACAATATTTATCATCTCAACAAACTGAGATAACTAAGAAAATTTAAAATTAAATGATTAGATATTTAGCATATTTAAAATGACTATATTTAATATTAGGTGATTTTACATATTATTGATAAAATCAATCCTCTATTCCATAGATTTTCTTTGGCCGCACACGACTGAAACCAGCCTAGATCCATCTTAACTCTGGATCTATCAGGATCAAATCTCTGGAGGTGGAAACATTTCCTCAAGTTTTGCACTCAAAAAAAAAGTTTACACCTCAAGAGATTTGATCCCTCTTGGCGCTTGATAGATCCCGAGTTAAGATGGATCTAGGCTAGTTTATATAATGCTTGGATTGAACCTTGAATCTCATAATTTACACAATGCTTAGATTTGAACTTTGAATCTCATAATTTACACAATACTTCATAACACGCTAATTGCTAAATGAATTACCCCGTGGAATTTCTTTAATCTTATTGAATATTGCAATAAATGCTTAAGTATTTTCATTTTAAGTTATTTAAAAAACTTAAAATAGTTTTATTTAGTATTCTTAAAAGGGTGACACTTAATTGACTTATGAGTATATATTTCAAAATAATTTTTGATCCATGAATATATATTTCAAAATAATTTTTGTTCCATGATGTGAAGGTTATTAGGTCAAAACTTCATAGGTACAAATCATGTTAAGGGTTGGTGTGGCTCAGACATTCCAATGATTTTTAAGGCTTAAATGTCCTTGGATCATAGTTTTTCAAATCACAACCCTCCAATAATTTTTAAGGATTAAATGTCATTGGATCATGGTTTCTTAAGTTACAACCTTCCAATAATTTTTAAGGATTAAATGTCCTTAGATCATGATTCTCAAATCAAGCCTGAAAATCAAACTTAGACAACTTTACAAACAAAAAAATTATAAAAATATTTTAAATTAAATGATTAAAAAGTATACGATTTTTGAATTATAAACCTATGACATTTTATAATTTTAAAAATATTTTAGATAAAATGACTTTTAAATAAAAAAATATATAACATTTAATTAATTAAGCTACGTTGAATGAAATAAGATAAATTAATATATATAAATTTTAAATTTTAAAAATATGATAGGTTATTAATGGGCATACATCAAATTAATTTAAATGAAGTAACTTAATAATTGACCTTTTACCAGAATCAAAATAAGTGAAATTCTAAATATCATCCTATTAAAATTCACACGTTTTTAATAAATATAATCAAAACAATAAATAAACAATCTTCTTTTTAACCTTTTTATACCAGTTGTGATAGAATAAACCACTCGAAATAAATAAAAAATAACACCAAAATAATCACAAAACTCAAACATTTTATTGAAATAAATGATTGAATAGCTTTATAACTATAATTAGTTAATTGATTCCATCCTCATTGGGGTGAGGATAAATGATATATGACTTAAATAATATATATATATATATATATATATATATTTTTGCAAAATATATAATTTTTAATAAATTGAAGAAATAAAATTATTATAAAATTTTACAAAACCCAGCGTAAAAAGATTTGGATGAATTTCAAGGTAAAATGTGCAGAGCAGACCTTTCACATGATCCCAAGTACACGGATTTAGCTGAACGTCGAGCAAAAATGTGCACAGCAGACCTTCCAAATCTTTGCTCAGAAAACCTGTAAATTTAATTTGTTGAAAGAGCTACTTCGTTCACAAATAATCAATAGAAGCAACACGCGAGGCCAGAGGTTCGAATCTCGTAAAGCACTAGTAAAACCCTTTTCTTGAGAATTCATGCCTTCTGCTACAAGTACTCAGACTCAGAGAAAATAATTGACGGAGAAAAATTTTCAAAACACAGTACGCCTCGTATCCCGTACGCCTATCTCAAACACCTGATATTTCGAGAAGATATAATCAGGGTTTTGAATGGGCCGAACCTCAAATTTCTCGGATATGCTGTAATCAGGGTTTTGAATGGGGCGAACCTCAAAATTTTCCGATATGCTGTAATCAGGGTTTTGAATGGGCCGAGTCTCAAATTTCTCGGATATGCTGTAATCAGGGTTTTGAATGGGCCGAGCCTCAAATTTCTCGGATATGCTGTAATCAGGGTTTTGAATGGGCCGAACCTCAAATTTCTCGGATATGCTGTCATCGCCGTGATCTCTGTCGCTCACTGTGATGTTCTCATCCAGAATTGCAGATTCTGAGGGTTTCATGCCATTGAAGCACTGCAATTCATCGACAAGCTTGGGCGCCTTGACTTGAGGACTACTGTACCGATCATCAGAATACAAACAATATATTTCTTGGTGTTGAATACTGGAAGACGGGGGCCTCTTTTGTCCAGTGAGGGACTGAACAACAGCACAAAATTCAGATGCGGTCGTTTTGACCATAATAGTAGGGTTTGAGATATGGACTACCCTCGCCGCTCCAGCTGTGCATCTTTTAGAGTTGCAGGATCCTGCTTTTGAACTTATGCCTTTAATAACGTTCTCCGCCATGTATATTTTTCCGATAGGTTTGAATTTGGAAAAGAATTTCTACCAATTCTGTGTAGTCTGTATGTGATAACAGAAGCTAATAAATTGAGTTAATATGGAGATGTTGAGAGCTCCAGAGTTAGTAGGTTCATCGAATATAGACATGTAACATTCGAGCTGCGGATCTTATCATATTATAGTGTTGCAGGAAGAAACACGTAGAGAAGTCATCATAACGTGGGAATGGGAGGGATCATTCCTTAACCTATGTCACCGTTATTTTTTTTGTTTCTAGAATCATTTCTTAGAATTTTAAGAAGACTCATTATGAAAATTTGAAGGATGTAAGTATATTTTAAATTTTAGAAATTTTGGTTACTCAGGTAAATTGTAATTTTTTTTGTTTCTAGAATATTTTTTTAGAATTTTAAGGATACACGTTTTGGAAAATGTGAAAGATGTAAATATATTTTAAATTTTAGAAATTTTGGTTTGTTAGATGTAAATTGATATAACTTGAGTGGGCCTAATGGTTAAGAACATGTGTTTCTTCCTAAGAGGTCATTGGTTCAAAACCAGAGGGGGTAGAAAATGTATGCCTTCGTATGAGGCATTGGAATCGGAAAAACATTTCATTTTGGAATGAGTATGTTAACATTGGTTCTTTAGTAGTGCAATGAAATCAGAAAAACATTTCATTATTTCATTTTGGAATGACTATGTTAACATTGGTTTTTTAGCATTGTCTTTTCAGTGAGGGGACTATTAAAGGTTGGGTCAACTCATCATTAATTTGAATAATAAGAGGATTGAATTGCAAAAGGCAAAAAACAAGGAAGCTATCTAATTTTGTGGACATAAAAAAAATCATTTATTTCATAATGGTGATAAAAATGTGTGGTTTAAACTTTTTATTTTTGGGAAAGAGTTCTCTCTAAAACAAATTATTTAATATTATTAAAATAGATAATAGAGTGTTTTTAATATTTCTAAATTTTATAAAATTATTATGTATTTAAAATAATAATTTTATTAAAAGTTATATTAATTAAGATTTATTTTAGTTTGGATTTTTAAGTGTTTAAAAGATCATATTACTAGATGATTTTTTTTAGTGTAAAATTTGAGATTTTTTTAGATTATATAAAATTTATTTAATATTATTAAAACATAATATCAAAAAATTATATGGGCAAGCGATGGAGAGAGTTGCTGTGGATGACCATGCACAACTTTAGCTGTTGCAGCACCTAGTGCGAAGCAACGCTAGCAGCGCCTCAGCGGCCTCCCACTGCTGAGGGTCGATCCACAGGCTACGGAATGAGAGATCACAACACCATCCAACATTTCCCCCCCCCAGATTGTAGTTGCCCTTAGTGGCCTTCTGCTGTTGAGGTTTGAGCATTATAGACCCATTAGGGGATGAAGACCATCACCCAGATCATCAGCAAGAAACTGAAGTAACAGCAAAAGCCTTTGCCTCCCTTATTTCTGCAATGGGTCCGACGAAGAGCCGACCATCAGTTTCAAATTTTGTTAAAAGAATGGAAGAAATACCAGAAATATCTCTTCCTCGTGCTCTCCCAAGAAAAGCAGCATTCTCCCTAGCAGAATGAGGATTAGTAGGGCAGTTTACCAGGTTGTGGCCATCACCCAAGATTGTCCAAAAATGGGTAGAAAGAAACTGGTCTGCATCAATAAATGGGAAAATATCAATCAGGTTCTGTGGTAGAGGGTACTACACCTTTCAATTCGAAACCAAAGAGGACCGAGATTTGATATTCAAGAATGGTCCGTATTTTATGGATACAAGGGGACTATATTTGAATAGATGGACACCGGACTTTGATCCAGAAATGGATGTTCCAAACACTACACCTGTATGGGTTAGATTGCCGCATCTTCCCCTCCACTGCTGGGGAGACGATTCAGTTAAAGCCATAGGAAATGCAGTCGGGAAATACATAGACAGATGTGAGCCAAAAGAAAACATGCATGCATGCACCCGAATCTGTGTAGAAGTGGATCTAGGAAAAGGACTCCCATAAGCCATCAAAATCAAAGTGGACCAGTGGACACACATACAATAGCTGGACTATGAACAAATTCCCTTTAAATGCAAGGTATGTCATGAATATGGTCATTTTGCAAATAGATGTACAAAAAATAAAGAAAATGAAAGCGAAAAGATTGAGGATCTGGAAAATAAATGGGAATAGGTCAAACAAAAGAAGACAACTAATAAACAATCAACCCAGCCCTCTATCCAGCCCACAACATCCATTGAAGCCCTCCCTCTCGCCAAAAGCAAACTTCGCCAGTCATAATCCCCTGCTCCCTTCAGCCCCCCATCCCCTGGACCCAAATCTAGATCTAAATCTAGAACCCCTCACTCTCCCAACCCCCCTCAGTCTCCTCATTCCCCCAGAGGTTCAACTCACCTCTCTCCTCCTCCCTTAGTAGACAGAATATTAACAAGAAATCAATCAAAGGAAGCATTTCCAAATGCAGAAAACCAAAAAAAAGCTGGAAGAGAGACAAATAAAGAGCTAAGGGATGAAACAACAACAAAAAAAATGGCTCTAGGAACGCAACAACCTATGGATACTTACCTAGGGAAAAGCATAGGAAACAGGGAGAAAATCCAGCAAAAGGGGAAAAGAACCATGCACCACCCAACAAGTAAATAATGATAATAGTCTCCTGGAATTACAGAGGAATGGGGGCACCATTTAAAGAAAATGCAACAAGAGACATACTGACAAAAGAAAACCCAGATATCCTTATGATTAAGGAGACAAAAGCAAACAACCAAGAATCTGAAAATATTAACAAAAAGTTCAGACACTGATGAGCCCCAAAAATGTACAATTATTTGGGCTCATTCAACCTCCTAATTTGGCTTAGTCCACCATTCTCATTTGTTTAGTGCATGTTTTTGATTATTTTTATGTTAATAGAGTGAATTTGGTTAGTCATTATGCCAACAAGTCTAATGGGTGCTTTGTGTAGCCTTTTTGGTCAACTTGGAGACAAAATTGAAGGTCTTAATGAGCACTTGGCAGCCAAATTCGTGGGAGAACAAGCTAGAGGATTTGTAGGAAGGTGTCCCCCTCATTTATGGGCCCTTACCTCGAATTCTCCACCATCAGCTCGGAGTTCAAGGGCCACCGAATCAATCAGCTCAAGGGCAGCCAAGCAAGTCAAGTTGGACTGCTGTTAACTACAAGTCTTGGGCAGCCAAGTCCCTAAATTTTAGGAGGACTGTTGGGTCCTCAAATTGTATAAATAAGAGGGCTTAAGACCTCATTTCAGTTAGTCATTTTTGGGATTAGCTAGTTAGTCAATTTGGTTAGCCAATTAGTCTTTTTGTAAGCCAGTTTTGGCATGATGTTAGACTCATGATTATTCAATAAAGGCAGGCAGCTTTGGATTCAATTCTGAGTTTTTAAGGGAGCTATAGCTCTCAGGTTAGGGCCCAACCTGAGAGCAATAGACCTCCTCTTCCTTGTATCGTTACTTGTTTCCTTGCAGCACTTTATTTCCTTTGTTTTGACATGCATTTAGAATTTCCAGTTTGCTGATTTGATTTGTTTTGTGTGATTGAAGTAGGATTAGCTTATGGTTTAAGTGCTTTTAGTTGTTTAGATTAGAGGAGGAGGATTGTAATTCATTAGAGTCAAGAAAAGGCTGATAGTGCACTCGCTGCCATCTCTGGTTAGAGGTTGGGGGTGTGGGCTATACCAACCACCAAAAAACGCAGTCTTATGCTTTCATGCAAGATGCCACATAGTTATTTTAATTATAGATCCATGCATGCACTCTTTCTCCACTTTAGTTCTCTGTTCCTGAGCCATCACAAGCCTCATTTCCATCCTACCTATTCACCCATACACTTCCTCCACTCCTCCATCACCCAAAACTCCAACCACAGACCTTCCTGTAGAAATCCCGAGACTTCCTGTAGGATCCCCTGCAGACATCCTGTAGAAGCCTGCAAACTCGGTTGCTGAGCATCTGAACGTGTGGAACTTCTGTGGGATGATGTTAGAGATCCCCTGGAACCTCTCCTAGCCCCCCTGACCTTTCCCAAGCTTTCTCTCCCTTCGCACCACCTCTGCACAGCCAAACCCTAATAAGGAACAAATTCATAATCACTCCATCCACTTAAGCAAAATACAAAAACAATGTTCTTTTTCATAGAAGTAGTTTGAGTTCATGCATTTCACATCATTAGAAGTAATGGCATCAGTTGTAGACATTTGCACTCTCACTATTGCACCATAGAGGTTAAACTAGTCAGATTAGGGTTTACTAGGGTTTCCATGCTTTGGTTGGCTTTCAGTTCATTGTTGCAAAGTAGATCAATTTCCCTTGAGATAACCTTCGTCCATCATTTAGAAAGCTTCTTCTGAGAGCATATAGAAGTTGGCTTGAGCCTTAGCGGACTTGTGCCAGCTGACCAAGTGACAGCTGCGACAAGAGCTAGTACTTGTGCATACATCACCGTCGCTTCCAAGTTTGTACGAACTACCGGGTTGATAAAATTAGAGATAGGGAGCCCCAGGAGTTGTAGCATTATTGCTACAATACTGGAGCCCACCAGACACTACGAAGGGGAAGCAATTTAGGCAACAGGAGCATAAGGAGGTATCTGCACAATTTGGGAAAAAGGAATATGGGAATTAATAAAAAAAAACAGATCAGCATTGGATATTAACGGATTTAAGGCAGATCAGCACAAAAGAGAGATACAGGGTCATAAATATATATGCCCCCAATCACTATAAGGAGAAAGAACAGTGCTGGGCAACACTGAAGGAAGCATTACAAGAAACACAAGCTGGGAAAATAATTCTAGGAGGGGACTTAAATCTAGTTAGAAGTATAGAGGAAAAGTTTGGAGGAAACTATCAAGCGGATCCATCCAGGAATTCTTTAGAAGAAATAATGGAGTAGCACAGCCTTCTGGACATCCCTCCAAATAATGGAAAATATACCTGGAATAACAAGAGAGTGGGTAAAAGTAATATAAAAGAAAGGTTGGATAGAATTTTGATTCAAGAAAACATAGCAGCAATGTACAACTCTATCAAATCAAAAATCATTCACACCACAACTTCTGATCATAAACTGGTTGTAATAGCATTGGGAAAAATGGAAAATCAAGGCCCACTCCCTTTCAGGTACAACTCAACCTGGGACAACATAAATCAACGAATTAGTTAAAACAGTATGGGAACCAAGAATATCAGGCTCACCACAGTACATTTGGGAGACGAAATTAAAAAATGTAAGATCTAAGCTGAAGGAATAAGCAAGATTCAAAAAAGAAGAAGAAGAAGAAGAAGAAGAAGAAGCTACAACAGAAAATGGACAACATGCAGGCTGAAAAAGAAGGTAAAGAAGAAAGCAAGTAAGATTACTTAAAACATAAATAAATCTTTTGGGAAATATACAGGGAAAACAAGAAAGAAGAGGAAGAGGCTAGACTAAAATCCAGAAGCTTATGGCTCAAGGCATGGGATAAGAACACCTCATTTTTTTCACAACAATATGAAAATCAGAAGAGCAAGAAACCAAATAGAAAAAATTCAAGTGGAAAACCAAGAAGTCAAAGGAGCGAAAGAAATAAAAATAACAACTTACAAGCACTTCAAAAACTCACTTTCAGCATATAAGAAATGGCTTTACAACACACAAAAAGGAAAAATAAAAAAATAACAAAACAAAGATATGTGCAAGGATCTCACAGAAGAGGAGATAGTGGAGGCCATATGGAATCTGCATCCAGATAAATCACCCGCGCTAGACGGATTTACAATAGCTTTCTACAGAAACCATTGGCATACAATGAGAAATGACTTTTTAAGAATGGCGAAGAATGTTTAAAAAAAAATGGGAAGTCACACAAAATCTTCTTATCTAGCTCTGGTCCCAAAGGAGTGAAACCCCTCCACCTTCAACAGGTTCCGACCCATCTCTCTATGCAATTCCTCTTATAAGATAATAACAAAAATAGTGGCAAATAGAATCAAGAAAGTGCTGCACCTAATCATATCAAAAAATCAAGGAGGGTTTGTTCCAAACAGGCATATCATTGACAATGTTATAATAGTCCAGGAAGCTGTCCACTTGAGTATTCTAAAGCAAGAAAAAGGTATGATAATCAAATTAGATATGGCAAATGCTTTCGATAGAGTCAACCACCCATACCTAATGGTTGTACTCCAGAAACTGGGCTTTTCAAAAGAAATAATAGAAGTCATACAGGAATGCATCTCTACCCCCTGGATCACTCCCCTCATAAATGGAAGACCCAGTGAATTTTTCCAAAGCACAAGAGGCCTCAGGCAAGGCTGCCCTCTCTCCCCATTTCTCTACATAATAATGGTAGAGACCTTAAGCAGAGCATTGAAAACTCAGAGAAAAGAAAGAACTATCACAGGGCTGAGAATAGCAAAAGGAATAAAAACCATAAACCATTCCTTGTTTGCAGATGGCACATTGTTGCTAGGAGGAGCATCAACACTAATAGCAAGAAGATTCAAAAAAATTCTTGATGCATTTCTACAGGTGTTAGATGGGCTATAAATAATACAAAATGCAGGATCTATGGGTGGAACATTCCGTTTAGAACCATGCAAAGGATTTCATAAATCAAGGAAATCCCAGCACAGGAAAATTGAAATCACTTCTTTTACCTGGGACTACCAATATCAAAAGAGTGCATGAAGGCATAAATATGGGCAAAACAGATTGAAAAAATGCAAGACATGATAAAGAATTGGGGAATGATGTGGCTAAATATGGCTGGAAGGGTGATATTTTTTTTTGTAAGGTTCAGCGAGACTTTATATTAATAAAATACAATAAAATACATGATGCAGAGTGGGAGTCGATGGGACCTCCCTGTGTCTGCCTTTGTACAACTGAGCTGGTCTAGTCTCTGCTCTCACGCTTTTTTTTTTTTTCCTTCGAGTGGGTCACTTTCAGCTTGTATAATTGTCAGTAGATGCAGATATGGAAGAATCAAAGGAGCCTGGCATTCACTATGCTTGCTGGTCTACCTTGTTTATGGTGTGGCATTTCTCTCTGAGTTCCCCCTCCTCCAAGTCTTGCCAGAGGACGTGATAGTCTTCACTATTGGATTGAACGCTAGCATTGGCTATGGTGTCGGCCAACTTATTTGCAGTTCTTCTGACTGCTTGAAAGGTAATGCCTTGAATGTTGCCGAGATGGGCTTGCAGATCCTTCAGGATTGCCGAGAGCCTCCAACTAGGTGTGATCTTGTCCACTTGAGTGTCGTTTTGAAGTTTTCTCATTATCTTGATCATAATCTCCGAGTCTCCTTCCACTATCAGGGGTAGAAATTTGTAGTGGTCAGCCAGGGTGATGCCTTTGATGAGAGCAATCAGTTTTGCAGCGTTGTTGGTGTTGTTTCCCAGATTGCCATGGTAGATAAGCTGGATATTCCCCGTGTGGTCCCTGATTGCTCCACCGTACCCGGATTTTCCTGGGTTTTGCTTTGACGCGCCATCGAAGTTTAGTTTGAATGCTGGAAATGGCGGTGTTCCCCATTTGTCCTGCTTCATCGCTTCTGTGGTCTGGTTCCTGCCTGTAGGATTGGTCCGGGCTTTGAGATTGAGGATTTGGACAATCCTTTGATCCTTTGGTGACAGGTTCCCCTCTTGCGGCATTATGTCCATGGCGTGGATCGTTTCTGTTATTAGCTGCCTCGTTTTTTCCATTAACCTATCCACTGACATCGCAGAGTTCTTAAAGATTCGAGCATTGCGCTCTTTCCAGAGAATCCATACCACGGCTCCCGGAATGAGGTTCCATGCCCTATTGATCAGATTATTGGTGGACATGGTGGATCGCCAATTGCTCAAGGTAAGGCAGATCGAGTCTCTATTTCTATCGGTTTGCTTGAAGACAAAAGCTATATCATCCCATAGCGCATAGGCGGTGGGGCATGTGTTGAGAATGTGGTTGAGCGTTTCATTATCATTCTCGCAGAGGGTGCATCGAGAGGCTCCAATGAAGCCCTGTCGTTGTAGATTGTTCCAAGTAAGCGCTCTGTTGTGCATGACCAGCGAAGAGAACATGGTTATTTTGGGCCAAGTGCCTCTAGTCTAGAGGGCGTGCCATCTGGGGTCCGGTTTCCAGTCAGGTGAAGCAGCGATGATTCTGTAGGATTCTTTTAGATTGAAAGTTCCTTTAGAGTTGTTTCCCCATTGTAGGATGTCTTCTCTGGTTGAGGTGAGGATCCTGCGCTGTTCTAGCTATTGTAGGAGTTGTTCTATATTTCCATTGTGGTCTTGAGTTGGCCATTGATCTTTGGTTAGCCATTTTTGCCAAGTGGTGGTCACTGTTTGGGGTTGCCAATAATCTGCTACCTTTTTTAGCCCTGCCTCTTGCATGTCATTTTTGAGTGTAGTCCAATCTGGGTGGTCCAGAGGAGGGAGTTGCTGCCAAGCATCCTCCCAAAAGAGGGCAGTGTTGCCTTGGTGCACTTCCCAGAAGTAGTGCTGCTGAACAATGTGTCGGTTCTCCCATACTTTGTTCCAGAGGGGAGAGCCTTGAGTGTTGCCAGTGAGCCTGATGAGGTCTTTGTCCTGTATTTGATTTGTGTACTTTGCTTTCCACAAGGTGCCCCATAGGGAATTAGGATTCTCCACCCATCTCCACCATATTTTTGCTGCAATAGCCTTGCTTAGGATTTCAGGATCTCTTAGGCCCAGTCCTCCTGCCAGCTTTGGTTTGCATATGTCTGTCCACTTGAGGAGGGCCCATTTGCGCTTCTTTGAATCTCCATTCCAGAGGAAGGACCGCTGGATGTTCCGAATGGATTTGTAGACTGATTTGGGTGCCGCAAGGGCTGAGAGCATGTAGGCCGACATTGTTTGAAGAACTGATTTGACCAGTACTAGTCTGCTGGCCATGTTTAGGGCTCGATGAGTCCAGCTGCTTAATCTGGCCTTCATTTTGTTGAGGAGATCTTCCCAATTTGCAGCTTTAGGGCGTATTCTGAAAGTGGGATGCCGAGGTATTTGGTTGGAAGGGAGTTCCTCTGAATCTTGAGAATTTTGCTAAGATTTCTCTGCACAGGAATAGAAGTGTTGAAGAAAAATAATTTGGATTTTGTTAGATTGATCTCCATACCTGAGGCTTCCTTGAAAGTACTTAGCACCTTTTTGAAGGTTCGAGCTTCCTTTACTGTGGGGGTTCCCATAAGCATTGTGTCATCAACAAATTGTTGATGCGTTACTATGGGTCTTTGATGCGCAACTTTGATGCCTTTGAGCTGATTCGTTTGGACTGCTTGGGATAGAGATCTTCTGAGGCCCTCTGCCATGATGACAAAGAGAAAAGGTGACAAAGGATCTCCTTGCCGTATGCCTCTGGATGGGAGGAATGGTTGTAAGGGGCCTCCGTTCAGCATGATTGAGAAGAATGCTCCTGAGACCATTTCCATTATCCATTTTATCCAAATCTGACTGAAGCCGAAAGCCTGGAGGATTTCTCTGATGTATGTCCAGCTGATTTTGTCAAAGGCCTTGGAGAGGTCAAGTTGAATGAGCATGCCCAGGATCTTTTGAGTTTTGATAGAATGCAGCACCTCCTGGTTGAGAATGATGCTGTCAGTTATCTGTCTTCCTTCAACATATCCAGACTGTTCATGAGAAATGATTGAGGGAAGGATGGGTTTAAGTCTGTTGGCCATCAATTTTGAGAGGATTTTATAGATGACGTTGCAAAGGGCTATAGGTCTGAATTTGTCGGGGGAGTCAGCATGATCAGATTTGGGGATGAGGGTGAGGAAGGTAGCATTGATGGCCGGCAGCACTCTCTTGGTTCTGTGGAAGTTCTTTATCAGATTGAAAAGGTCTGCTTTGATGATGTGCCAGCAAGCTTTGAAGAATTCAATTGTAAAGCCGTCTGGTCCAGGGGCTTTGTCAGAGGCCATGGTGAAGACGACTTCTTCAATCTCCTGCTTAGTGAACTCTCTTAAGAGAAGGGAGTTTTGCTCCTTCGTTACTAAGGGGGGAATAGCACTAATGATTTTGTTGATAGCTTGGGTTCTATCTTGATTGGGCTCAGAGAGCAGTGACCTGAAGTATAAATTTAGTTCGGATCCTATTTGCTCTCTGGTTGAGACCTTAGCACCATCATCTTTTTTGAGGGATAGAATACGGTTGTTGGCTCTGTGTTGAATGGTTGATTTATGGAAGAAGCTTGTGTTTCGTTCCCCATGCCTTAGCCACTGCACCCGTGATTTTTGTTTCCATAGCAGCTCTTCTTGTCTTAGCCTATCTTCCCATTGCTTTTGGAGGTATGATTCTTGAGCTAACCTATCCTAGTTAGGCTCGTCCTTGATCATTAATTGTTGGAGGCCCGCCATTTTTTCCTCGAGCTCTTTTTTGGCTTGAAAAATGTTACCAAATGTGTTCTTGTTCCAACATTTGAGCTTGGTCTTAATGTTCTTGAGCTTTTGCTGAAAGATGTACATAATGTTGTCGCTCTTTACAAGGGTTTGGGTCCACCAACTTTGTATATTTTTCATGAAGGTTGGGTGATCTATCCAGAAGCTTTCGAACCTGAAAGGCCGGTTTTGGGGCCTGATCATATTGGTGAAGGGCAGCTATACTGGCCAGTGATCTGATCCCCCAATGGGCAGAATGTTGGTTTCCATGTCTAGATTCTGGAGCATGATGGATTCTGATATGAGGAACCTGTCAAGCCTTGATGCAACCTGTCTATTTCCCCCTTGCTTATTGTTCCATGTGTGTAGACCATTGACTGTGGGAACATCAATGAGTCTAGATGCTGCTATGAAGGCACTGAAAGCTTCCACATCTTTATCCAATCTTCTTAGGCCTCCTTTCTTCTCTGCTAGGTTGGTGATCATGTTGAAATCGCCACCTAGGATCCAGTGGTTGGAACCATGGTGTTGTCTGATTTCATTCAAGTCTTCCAGCATTTTGAACTTCTCCTGAATTCGCTGAGGTCTATACACATTGGTTATGCATATCGTTTTTTGTGAGTCTGGCATGTTGAAGATGACTGATAGCAAATGCTTAATGGACATAGCATTCTACATAAAAAGCTTGTTTTTGTTCCAAAACATTAGGAGCCCTCCTGCTTGCCCAATGGCTTTTGTGCTTGTGCATTGAAAGCCTTTTGCAAATAGTTTCTTGAGCATTTCTATGCCGTTGGATGAGCATTTGGATTCTTGTAGTAAGACAAGGTTTGGGGATTGCGTGAAAAGACGGTTTTTGAGGATTCGTCTTTTGGAGGTGCCATTTAGCCCTATGATATTCCATGTTGTTATCTTCATTGAGAAATCTTTGGTGTGGATAGGACCAGATCCCTCATTTTTCCTTCATTAATTAGGCGCCTGCCGAGTTCTTGTATTTGTTGCTTTGTCGATTTTCTCCCTCGTTTTCTTCCTGGACCTTTCGACTTGTATTGGTCCAGGTCTAGGTTGGCTTAGATGCTTGTTTGGCTGCTATCTCCCCATTGCTTTTTGGCTGCATTCTGATTAAGATATTCTAATTACAGGTATGCCATTTTGATTTTCTCCAAGTGTTCCTGGGGAATGGCATTCACTCCCTGCTTGGACCATTGCTCGGTGACCTCCTGGAGATCCAGGTCACCCAGGATTTCTTCCAGGGGATTGATAGGAGCAGTTGAGGGCATCTGATTTGGATGAGTTTCTGTGCAAGGAGGGGTATGCAGAGGATCAAGGCTTGTATCGCTGTGGTCAGAGTTGGGTTGTGGGATTTGAGGCTGTTTCTCGGTTTGGGGATGGTCTGAGCTTGGGATGGAGATGATTGAAGGGTTAGATGGTTGAGACTGCCTGGGTGGATCTTGAGTCGGGGGGGGGGGGGGGGGGGGGGGGGGGGGGGGGGCGTGGGATTCCAGAGGGTTTTCAAATGGATCAAGGTTGCCTAGAACTTCAAAGCTATTTTGTTGGGTGGGGATTGGGTTGGAGGGGTGTTTCAGAGGATTTTTCCCTTTCTGCTTTTTGCTTTTCCTGGCAACAGGGATGTAATCTGGGGACGGGTTGTCTACCTTGTCTGCTTGGGGTTGAGGTGGGGGTTGATTTAGGGGGCACCCATGACTAAGATGTCCGTGTTGTCGGCATTTCCTGCATCTAAAAGGGATATTTTCATAGTCGATGGACTGCTTCCAATGAATTCCTTTGTGGATCAGAGCAATATGACCTGGGAGAGGTCCTGAGACATCCATATAAACACAAATTCTGGCATAGGCAGTGTATTTACCTTGAGATGTGAGATATGAAGTTTTGATGAAGATGCCCAACTTGTTCCTGATGGCTTCCAGGATCCGCTTATTCCAATAATCCACCGGCAAGGAGTAGAGTCTGAGCCAGACTGGAACTTTTGTGAAATCTTCCTGCTCTGGAACAAAGTTGGGCTTCCAGTACGTTATGTAGAGTCCTGCCGAGTTGTAGAAGTATGGGCCTCCTTCGAAAGTGCGATCTCTGTCTTCCCTGTTTGTGAAGATGATCGTGAAAAAATTCCTTGCTCCTAACTATAGTTCATAGTTCCCTTTGGGCTTCCATTTATGGTTTATCCACCAGCAGAGATCTTTTTCATTGAGTCTCGCTCCCATGAAGCGACAGATTAGGGCATATTTGCACATGTGATCTCTGTATTCTTCGATCCATGGGTCTTAGATGATTAATGAGGGTGTTTCCTTCGATATCGGTTTGTAGGGGGATGATCCTGTTGCTCTACTTTGGCTGGGGACACTTCTCTTAGCCGCAGATCCGTTGACTTTCGAGGTATAGTTTGTCGTCAGAGCTTTGCCTCTGTCCCTGGATCGGGAGGCAGATGAGGTGAAGGCGGGCTCAGGAGGGAGGCTGCCGAATACGAAGGGGCCGAAGGCTGGGGGGGTCGATCCCCCTGAGGGTGTTCATGGATCGTTGTGTCTAGGGTTTAGTTGCAGGATTGAGCGTTGCAGATCGCGCTTTCGGGTTTCCTCACCAAACAAATTCGGTAGGATAGTGAGGTTATCAGTTTGTAAGGGTGATATTAATCAAAGCTCTCCTTGCTGCATTACCGATCTATCAATATGCAATAATCATGGCACCAACAAGTGCCCACAAACAAATGGAATTAATCCTAAGAAGTTTCCTATGGCAGGGTGGGAAGCAGGAAAACAAAAATTTTAGCTTGGTCAGGTGGGAACAAGTAGTGCTACCATATGAACAAGGAGGCCTGTCCATTTGATTACCTGGGTTCATGAATACAACTCTGGGAATGAAAATAGTTCAGAGACTCATAACAGGTAAAGAGAGCTGGTGGAAAAAAAACCTCATCAATAAATACATGGATGGTTCCAAGGAAAAAATGCTAAATGGAAACATTCCAATAAGACAAAGCACCCAAGTATGGAAGCTAGTTAAAAAGTAATTCCTCTAATGAGCAACCATATCTCCAAAATCCCAGGTAATGGAAAAACAATGTCAATTTGGGAGGACAAAATCATGGGAAAATACCTAATACAGGATAATCCAGAAATTGAAGGCATTCAAGAATGGATGAAAGGAAAAGGCTTTAACACTTTACATTCAATCTCCTTGTGGGATCAAAAGGAATGGCAGGAATGGAAAATCCCAACAATTCTAGCAAACCTGGAAGGACAATGGAATAAAATCAGGCAACACTTAAAGGGGGCAGCACCAATTCACTACGATGAGGAAGATAATTACCTTTGGGACCCAAGTAATGGGCAATACATAGTCAAAACTAGATATAAAATCCTCCAAGATCAAACCAATCAACAAGACTGGGATGCTCGGAAAATAGCATTGAAATTTGAAAGTTTTCCTAAGATAAAAATTTTCATTTGGACTTTATTAAAAGGAAAGATCTTGAACAGTGAAAATTTAAAAAAAGAGGCTTCCAAGGGCCATCACGATGCCCATTATGTCAGCGGGCTGAAGAAAACATTCAACACTTATTTCAAGAGTGTAAATTCTCAAGAGAGTGCTGGGAGTAGCTTATGAGCCCACTAGAAATGAATATAGACTTTGGAAAACCATTGCCGGAATTTCTCAGAACACTAGAGAAAGCCTACCCATATGCAACAAAGAAGAAAGTCACAATTCTAAGAATATGGAAATGTATCCCAATAGTTCTATGTTGGCAAATTTGGCTGACTTGAAATAAGTGCATCTTCAAAACTCAAAATCCAAGAATTAGGAAAACATTATCAAAAACCTGGGGACTAACTTCTGAAATCCTCAATGAAAAAGGAACTGCACCAACGGACTATAGTGTCCTCCAACAAGAAGAAAGAGTCTGGCACAACAAAGCCATAATAAACAACAATGGACAAAAAGGACAGAGAAAAGAAAACTCAGGAAAAAATTGGAAATTAAGAATGACTGAAGAGGAAATTGAAAGCTGGAAAAAACTTCAGAATAGATGTTGTTTGCATTTTGATGGAGCCTCTAAGAATAATCCAGGAAAGGCAGGAGTAGGGGGAGTAATTCTCGATCCAAATGGGAAAAAAACTGTCACCTATGAATGGGGATTGGGACAAATTTCAAATAACAAGGCTGAAGCTTATAGCTCGCTGATGGGGACAAGAATGATTAAAAAAAGAGGAATCCAAAACCCAATAATTTTAGGAGATTCAACCATCATAATCGAGGCAATGGTTCGAAACAAAAGTCCAAGCAATGAGTTTATGAGTAGAATCATCAAAAGAATCAGAAGGAATTTAGAAGGTTCTGGCAATGTAACCTTCAAACATATACTGAGAATACATAACCAGTAGGTGGATCACCATGCAAATCAAGTAGTGGAAAAGAAGGAAGGAAGAGTCCATGAGAACAAAGAAGAATACTATCATTCAGTGCCATAATCTCAATCTAAAATGATAAGATTAAAGTTCTATAAAATCAAGGGACAAAGCAAGTGGAATAAGGGAAAAAATCAAAAAAAGAAAAGCACAACACATAAAAGGACGCACAACCCAAAGGAAAATCAGAAAAGCATGGGTAAGCAGAGGAAAATTCATGACAACAGGGATCTTCACATGAGCAAGGTCAGAGAAGGCAATCCTGGTCACAAGGCTCATGAGACAACATATCACTGCTCAGGAGAAAAACGATCCAGGAAGGACGATCACACTCAAGTGGCAGCTTCCAAGTGCAAGGCATGGGATGATCGAATGGGTTATAACAACAATGGTAGGCCAATAACCAACAAGTAAGTCTATGTTAACAGATCCTCCATTAAGCGCAGAGTGATTTTGCCTGATCTAAGTTCTTCTCCACCATTCATCGTAGCCTCAGATCGCTCTTAGAGCCCTGCGATCACCAACTCTCGACTCTTTGTTTTATTTCAAATCGTACAACAATCCCTTATAGCAGTCGATCTCTGTCTCTTACCATCCCCTCCATATTCGCAGGCTTTCTCTCAGTCCAATAGTCACCCTCGCCACATCTCTTGCACTCTGCTCTCTACCTCTCTTCAACCGTCATCCAGCAATCACCGCAACAAGCAAAAACTTCTGCTATCTATTACCAACCCCTCCATATCTGTAGGCCCCCTCTTAGCTCTTTATACTCCGTGGATACATCTAATATAGCCACTCAAAATATTCAGGACAACGGTCAACAAAACAGATCACTTCAGGACTAAAGGATTGCAGTCAAAAGCAACAAAGCAAGAGGAAGAAACAATCAAATGGAGTTTAACCCCATTGAAAAGGCAGCTACAAACGACTCATGTCCAACATGCAAAGGAAACAAGATCATGATACATTGGCTGCAACAGTCTCTCAAGGATCTTAGAAGCGAAATGAGAATGGAATATAGCTTTCAGAAGCAAAATATGGTAGTGCAAAAAGAGGAGATAATGGGACTGAAAACTAAATGTAAGCATCTGGAAGAAGCATGGAATACTACAAAAACAAAACTATGAGCAGCGAAGGAGAGAACTCAATCAACAACAACAACATGAATCAAGCAGCTCAGGAATACTTAGTCTATAAGTCACAAATCCCAGAGAATATATGTTATGTAACTTTACTTTCTTAGTAGGTCAATTTGTTAGGCAGTACTCTAGAATAGTTAAAAGAATCTATGAAGTTTTGAAATCAAGCACAGGAGATGGGACTGCGCTCCTATGTCACTGCTTAGTCTTTTATCTCAATATAGCTGAATGTAATAGGAGCTTGCTCCACATCTTTTTTTGGTAATATATCAACTAACCGATCTTGTAAAAAGATAAAAATATATTATTAAAACATATAACTGAGTGTTTTTATATTTATAAATTATTATATATTTAAAAATATTTTTTATTTAATTAAAACAATAATTTCATTAAAAGTTATATTAATTTAGATTTATCTCAGTTTAGATTTATTAGGTGTTTAAAAAGATCAAATTATCACTGGGAATGATTTTTTTTAATGCAAAATTTGAAAAAATTTATTTAATTTAATATTATTAAAATATATATTTAAAAATATATTTTATTTAATTAAAACAACAATTTTATTAAAAATTATATTATATTATTTATATTAATTTAAATTTATTTAAATTTAGATTTATTAAGGGTTGAGAATGATCAAATTATTAGAAATGAAAAAATAATTGAATTTAAAATTTTAGAAAAAATTTAGACGTAAACATATTTAATCTATCTCAACAATTACTAAATCTAAAATTAAAATAAATCATACTAATATTAACTAGCTTAAACATTTTTTTTTACCGATATACAATTAAATATATTCATATCTATGAACAAACTCGAAAATAATATATTGATATCTATGAACAAACTTGAAAATACAATTTCTGGAAAGAGCGGATTTTCAAGTATAGGCCATTCCAATCTAGGATAATTATGATAGATTCCTACATCCCATCCAAAAAATGTTAAAATGGCAGGCCTTAATTAGAGCATGGAGATGGGTTAGGGTCTGTAACATTTGCATAAGGGTTAGGGTTGGATAAATTCAAATTTTGCCTCAAGGCCCTCATGGCTACTACTAAGAAAGTGCCTAAATGGCCCACCAATTCTAAGTTTGATCCTTAACTTGAGTGCTTGCATAACTACATTAAGTACCTAAATGGCCCACCAATGCCATAACTTCAACCTTAACTCTGGCTGCCTATATACATACCTCAAGTTGCTAGCACGCATGTGGAAATGGAACCTGATCAAAGTATAGTGTGAAGTCCCTAATATTTAAACCTTGGTTGTGGAAACTCTATGTAAAAAGTATAAGTCTTATTACTCTACTTTGTAGCTAACCATTGACCATTATTCCTTAAAGTAGGGAATTCTAAGTGTCATAACATGAGGAGGGGTTTCAAGCCTATATTTACATACATATTTTCTATCCATTTTTGAGCGTGTAGGTGAATGTGTAATCATTAAATTATTTAATTATAAAATAAAAATTATATTATGATGCAATTATAAATGACATTTTAATATAAATAAAATATTAAATGACAAAATTGCTTCTAACTTTAGTCAAAACCCCCACCTTTGCCTCAAGCGTGGGTGGCATAAGGATGCCTAGTCTTGGCTCAACCATTGGGGGCTAAATGAGGCGATCTTGATGGGAAGCAAGGATAGTGTCTAATTAAGGATAAACTATGGGATGATAAGGAGCTGGAGGGTAAAACAAAGCTAAGATACTATAAGGAGGTGATCAACCCCACCCTTGATAACGAGAATTATCTCTCTATTTTGACCAGCAATAAGAAAAAAACGAACATCACTAGGATAATAAATAATTCCCATGAGCTTCGAAGTGAAACTGAGCAGTGGTCTACTCCCAAGGCTCCTTGGGACGATAAAATGTGTCAGATATGCGATACTAATAGGGTGGAAGAGGAAAAACACTTCCTTTTAGACTGCTCGACTCTTACTCACATCCACTCTCAGTTCCCTAACATCTTCCACACTACCAATCTTCTTGACATGCTAAGCCAACACAACTATAGTGATTTTGGAGCACTTCTTTCCCTTCTTTTTTATCATAGAAATAATATTTTGAAGAATTGTAATTAGATTCTTCTTCTTTTCTTAAGGTCCGATACACCGCATTGGTCTCAGTGGATTTTATTCATCATCATCATCATATATATATATTGATAGTATATATCTAGAGTTGACATTGAAATATTTTGTTTATGATTCACTTTCTACATATCAAAATGTTGATACATGCCCAATCATATTTGAAAATAAAAAACATATATCCATAGGACTCTCTCTCATTATATTTCCTATAAATATTTTAAAAAATGTTATGTGTCAATAACATATTAAAAAACAAATGAATTACAAATCTCCCTACTAATGGAATAAAATCTCTCTCTCTCTCTCTCTCTCTCTCTCTCACTATATATATATATATATATATATATATATATCCCAAAAGGACTGGTATTTTCATTCAAAAAATGAAAAGTGCATTTAGTAGGATCTGCCTAGATCCTATAGTGGCAAGAAAATTGGGGCATGCAGGCCCATCGATAAAACCCCAAAGGGTGCAAAAAAATAATCCAAAAACCACAGGAAATAGAATGTTGGCCAAAAAATCAGCCAAAATTATGGGCATAGGTCACCGAGATAGCTCCAAAAAACATGTCCAGAGAAGAATTTCATTAAAAATTGGGTAGAGGCTATAGAATTTCCCACTGTAGATCAACAGATTATGCAATACCCTAAAGAAAAATACAAGATCTACTTCTACAACAAACTTTGTGGAAGCTTAATCGAATATGAGCAAGATCAAATATAACACATATAACTGAGAATGAGGAAGCAATCACACGTGAATACATAAGAATGCTCTGGGGAAAGCCTTAGCCTAAAACCCCGATCTCTGTAATATCATACAAGTGGAAATATGTTCATATTACACAAAGCTTCAGCTCACAAGCCATCTAGCTCTCAGCACAATCGAATAATACAACTCACAGACTAAATAGACACAACATATGCCTTCCTCCAACACTCCAAGCCTCCTATTTCCTTGTGCAATTTCTCTTGGGGTCCAATGTTGCCACTGTTTGAATTGGCCTCATCACACAACCATCAAACTCAAAAGTAACTGCACAATCTCCAAGGAATGAATTCCTTCTGCATGCAAGAGATATCCTCCATGGAATATTCCTGTAACTGATAGTACATTGTCCCATCACTTGATCTCAACTGGGTCTCTGACTGAATTGACATGCATGAGTTATTTATGAGAGAATATTCAGTTATCTGAAGTGCAACAGTTACATGCATGCATGCATTATCTAACTGAACTCACAATCAGTTCCACAAATTGTTGGAACCAATCTAACTAGACTTAACTCAGATAACTGAGCTAACTAATTACAACTCAAAGTACAACTCATCCTGATCTCCTTTAATCAAGGGATAACTTCCTCAATCAATGGAGAAATTGTTGCACGTCATCACATGGACTTCATGTTTGATTTCCTACAATTAATTAACTCAAGATGAATTAATTAATTATTTTACAAACAGCTGCTAAGATCAAATTCGAATTTTACTTCTCAATTTCAGTTCAGGGACTTACTAAAATTGGAAGGTATCCTGAAATGCTATTTATAACAGTGCTATTTTTAGCACTTCTTGTTGCTATTTTCAACACCCCCTCTCAACAAGAAAGGGATTATCAGTAACCCTAATCCTGTCTCTGTGGAACTCGAACTTGCATTTTGACAATGCCTTAGTCAAAATATTTGCATCCTGTTCCTCGGTCAAAACATACAGCAACAACATGATCCTCTTGACCACACAGTCTCGAAGATGGTGATACCGCATATCAATATTCTTGGACCTGTCATGAAAAACTAGATTCTCAGAGAGTTTGATACAACTCTGATTATTGCAGTAGATCACAGTTGGATCCATCCTTTGACCAAACAATCCCACTAGAATCTTCCACATCCAAATGGCCTCACATGCAGCTTGACTGGCAACCATGTATTCAGCCTCTGCTGAGCTAAGTGCAACTGACCTCTATTTCTTGCTGTAGCAGGAAATTGCAGCTGAACCAAGGTTGAACATTCCTTCAGAAGTGCTCTTCTGGTCTGATGGACTCCCCGCCCAATCCGCATCTGTGAAGCCCTAAATCTTCACTCCCTCTGTTTGTCTATTCCACAATCCATACTGAGATGTGCCTCTGAGGTATCTCAGCACATGCTTCGCTGCCTTCCAAAACAGCTTGGTAGGCTGAACCATAGCTTGACTCAGCTGGTTCACCGCAAAGCATAAGTCTGGTCGTGTGTTCACTAGATACATAAGTGAACCCACAAGCTGCCGATAAACAGTAGCAACTACTACCTCACCTGAAGTAGCATCCTCCTTCCTCCAGTTACCAGCTAGAGGAGTCTGCATGGGCTTGCACTTCTCCATGTGGAACCGCTTGAGTATCTCATTGGCATACTTGCCTTGAGACACAAAAACTTCCCCATCCTTCTGCCACACTTCCATGCCTAGAAAGTAGTGCATAAGACCCATGACTTTCATCTCAAACTCTCTTGCAAGGTCCTCCATGCAAGACTGGATCAGCTGATCATCCCCTGTAAAAATCAGATCATTGACATAAAGAACAATGATCAATGGCTTACCTTCTACCATGATGTGGTAAAGGTTCACATCTGCTTCACTCTTGGTGAAGCCCAACCCAGTGAAATAGCTGTCAATCCTAGTGTACCAAGCACGAGGTGATTTCTTCAGCCCATACAAATCCCTCTTGAGTCGGCACACATGTGACTCACGATCAAAGGTCTCGAAACCTTCTGGCTGCTCAATGTACACCTCCTCCTCAATCTTCCCATTGAGGAATGTTGTCTTCACGTCCATCTGATGGATCTTCCAACCCATCTGAGCTGATAGTGCCAACATCGATCTGATAGATGAGTACCTTGCTACAGGAGCAAAGGTCTCATTGTAGTCGATCCCCTCGACCTGTGAGAAACCACGGGCAACAAACCTTGCCTTATGTTTCTCAACACTGCCATCAACTGCCTGCTTTACCTTGTAAAGCCATCTGGAACTCACCACTGACTTGTCCTGAGGTCTTGGGACAACATCCCAAACACAGTTCCGAACGATGGAGTCGTACTCCTCCACCATTGCATCAACCCAGACTGGTTGTTGCACTGCCTCCTCGAATGAAGAAGGCTCGGACTCTACACACTCCCCAACCAGGGCCATGTAACCAGTGTATTGCTCGGGCGACCTCCTCTGTCTGCGTTGAGAAGATGGCTGTCCCACATTCTCTTGCGCATCCAGCATCAACCTGTTAGCTTCCCTTGAGCGTTTCCGCCCATCTCTGGAAGACTCAGCATGAGTGGATGTCTTCACTCCCAGATCCTCTACATGTGGCTACTCTGCATCAATCTGAGGCTCCTCCTCCTTAGGAACTGAAAGTTCCTCCTCTACATGAAACTTGAGCTCCCTCTCAAGTGATACTCACATGGCTTTCTGCTTGTCGAACTTTAGATCTTTGCATACCACTGTCCTCTGATTGGTAGGAAGGAACACCCGATAGCTGTGGGGTGTATCCTTGTACCCCACAAGTATTCTCAACTTAGTTGTTGGATCTAGCTTCTTCTGCGCATCTTTGGTCACACAACAATAAACCGATGATCCAAAGATTCGGAAGTGACTCACATCTGGTCGCTTCCAGGAAAAAGCCTGCATAGGTGTCTTCATTCCCAGTATATGGTGCGGGCTTCTATTATGTAAGTGTACTGTTGTATTGCATGCCTCAACCCACAAATGCAGTGGTAGGCTTTGGTCATGCAACATCGCTCGAGCTGCTCCCACAATCGATCTGTTCTTCCTTTTGGCCACCCCATTCTGTTGTGGGTTATGGGGTGCCATCAACTCCCGTTTAATTCCTTTTGCAGTGCAGAAGGCCTTAAACTGTTGGGAGACATACTCTCCACCATTGTTGCTACGCAAGGCCTTTATTTTCTTTCCAGTCTCTTTCTCTGCCAAGGCTTTAAACTCACAAAACCTCAAGAAGGTCTGATCCTTTTTTTGCATAAAGGAGATCCAACATCTACGAGAAAAATCATCAATAAAAATAACATAGTACCTTTTTTTAGCAGTGGAGGCTGTAGAGAATGGTCCACAAACATCTATGTGAACTCGCCCCAGGATTGCTCCAACTCTACGGTCTCGATCCTGAAAGGAAGATTTTGCATACTTACCCAAGGTACAACCTTTGCATGTATCCGTCTACTCTAGTTTTCCCTTGGGAAGTCTGGTAGAAATCTAATACATGATCTTTAGGGCTCCATGGTGCAAGTGGCCCAATATTTGCTCGCCAACATCTTGGCTCTGCACCATCTCAGCTTTGGAACTCAATGTAGCACAATCATCTACCTCCAGCTTGTAGATATTCTTTACTCGAATCCCGATCCTCTTGGTCTGTCCAGTGCTGATATGCCTCAGGAATACCTTTCCTTTACTAAAGACCACATCATAGCCTTTATCTTCTAGCATAGCAACATACACAAGATTCTTCCTTAGACCTAGTACATACTTTACATCAGTCAGGGTGAGAGGAGCTCCATGCTCCCTCTGAAACACAACCGTACCTTCACCTGAAACACGGTACTTTCCATCATCGCCCATCTCGATCCACATCTGGAGATCCTTCTCCTCCAAGGTACTGAAAAGATTCTTGTCATTTGACATGTGGAATGAAGCTCCACCGTCTAGGTACCAAATACATCCCACCATGGATGAAACCATGCATGCAATGAGAGAGAAATCCAACTCAAATTGTGAGGCCAGTGCCTCACAATCAGATCCCTTCGAGGATCCCTTCTTGGATTTCTTCTATGGAAAATTCGTAGCATAATGGCCCACCTCATGATAATGAAAGCATCACACTATCGATTTGTCAAACTTCTTCCCACCATGGGAAGAACTAGATTTGGAATGGGATGCCTTCCCTTTCCCCTTCCTCACCTTACTCACTAAGGCTAGATTTTTCTCATCATCTTGCTTTGATGAGGATCCATCTCTGGTGCTTCTTCTTATCTCCTCCTGCATCAGATCCGACCAAATTCGTTCCCAATCTGGCAGTTTTTCTCTTCCATTTACCGAGTCTTGGTAGCTATGCCAGCTCTTAGGAAGATCGAGGAGCGCAAGACTCACCATGTCATCATCGGTTGTCGTGATCCCTACACTTCCAAGCTCATCCCTGCAGGTGGTGAGCTTGTTCAGATACATAGAGATCGTGTCGCCCTTTTCACACTTGATTTTCCGAAGCTTGTCTTTCAGTGCCAACTTCCTTTGATCGCTGCTATTCTAATATAGATCTTTCAATGTTTTCCACATCAAAAATGGTGTCCCCTTCCCATGGAGACTCGAGACTATGTGGTCTCGAACTCCCTCCAGAAGGATTCTCCTTGCTCTATCCACACATTTCTTCCATTCTGCCAATTCAGTAGCATTAGCTGTTGCGGGCTTGGGGACTTCTTGATCAATGAAGTCCTTTAGGCCGTTATCCTCTAACACTACTTCCATGCGATCCTTCCAGGCTATATAATTCGAGTTGCCAACAAGAGCATACTTGAGTCTTAAACCGTTGAACGCCATTGGTGAAATTGATATGTGATAAGAACTCAATTTCTATATTTAGGAACCTCAAACTTCTCCCTTTGCCCTTCTTGTATACTGTTCTCTCCTTTGATAACCTGGCTCTAATACCATGTAGAATTTCCCACTGTAGATCAACAGATTATGCAATATACTAAAGCAAAATACAAGATCTACTTCTACAACAAACTTTGCGGAACCTTAATCGAATATGAGCAAGATCAAATAGAACACATATAACTGAGAATGAGGAAGCAATCACACATGAACACAGACAAATACTCTGGGGAAAGCCTCAGCCTAAAACCTCGATCTCTGTAATATCATACAAGTGTAAATATGTTCAGATTACACAAAGCTTTAGCTCACAAGCCATCCAGCTCTCAGCAGAATCGAACAATACAACTCACAGACTGAATAGACACAACATATGCTTTCCTCTAGCCCTCCAAGCCTCCTATTTCCTTGCATAGTTTCTCTTGGGGTCCAATGCTGCTACCTGTGTGAATTGGCCTCATCACACAACCATCAAACTCAAAAATAACTGCGCAATCTCCAAGGAATGAATTCCTTCTGCATGCAAGAGATATCCTCCATGGAATATTCCTGTAATTGATAGTACACTGTCCCATCACCTAATCTCAACTGGGTCTCTAACTAAATTGACATGCATGAGTTATGTATGAGAGAATATTCAGTTATCTGAAGTGCAGCAGTTACATGCATGCATGCATTAACTAACTAAACTCACAATCAGTTCCACAAACTGTTGGAACTAATCTAACTGGACTTAACTCAGATAATTGAGCTAACTAATTACAACTCAAAGTACAACTCATCATGATCTCCTTTAATCAAGGGATAACTTCCTAAATTAATGGAGAAACTGTTGCATGTCTTCACATAGAATTCATGTTTCATTCCTACAACTAATTAACTCAAGATGAATTAATTAATTATTTTACAAACAACTGCTAAGATCAAATTCTAATTTTACTTATCAATTTTAGCTCAGGGACTAACTAAAATTGGAAGGTATCTCGA
>CM062819.1:301441313-301567623 GCA_031772625.1 Pinus tabuliformis
CTTGATATACTCCATCCCTAAACCTCACAGCCATACAAAATAACAAGGTGATGAGAGTCTCAAAGAGGAACCTTTGTTAACTCCAAATTTAGATATCATACGACTTACAATTGTTTTCAAGATAGTAATAAGCTTTCCAACCTCCAATAATCATTTTCTTAATGCTATCATTCCAATTGAGCTAATGATGAATGCCAATACCTTAATATTTGTAGGAAGAAACATGCTCCAAGTAATTGTTATCCTAGATGTGTAGAAATTTTGAATAATATGACACATATTCACAGAGATTATCCTGATTATACACTTATAAGCTCCTCTATGTTGATCATCAATTTACAAAAGCAGAAACATTCACAGGCGTACATAGAAGCATCAATCACACATATCAACACAATATTTTCCCAGGGAAAGCATCTCGCTAAAAACCCCAACTATCTGTATATTATAGTGATTGAATCATGTAACAATACAAAGTACAATACTCCTCACAAGTACTCAGTACTATCTCCACATGCTACACACAATACAACTTAGATCTGATATGCAAATCTATTCCACTGCTTGCCTGCCTCTCCAGCTCAATACCTGCTCAAGAACTGATGAGAATGGCTTACCAAACTCGTATTTGACCTGCAAATAATCACTCACACTCTGTTGGACGTGAGCACGGGCTACAATTCTTGATATTGGTCAATTCATTGGCATACTCAATCCCTCTGATTGTGCAAATCATCATGCACAACTATAGTCACAACTGATAGCAATATGATCCTCTAACACCTGTCCTTGCTGAACTGAACATGCACTGACATGCAACTGAGTTAACTAATGTATTCTATAGTTGCATTATGAGTTAATAAATTGTGAATTAATTAATAACTAATTCACTCAACTCATCTCTAGTCTATTGATAAGTTAGACTAAATACAACCAGTTTAACAAAGCTAAACTGAACACAACTCCATCAATTGCACCTCCAGTCCACTAAACTCAACTCACTTGAGTTCTAACTGAAGTCCTGCATGCAAATATTAGTCATCCCATAGGTAACCACGTATTTCCCTCTGGGATCTACATGTACCACTTCCGTAGCTCATCCTGAAGTGCTCCAAGAGAATAAGATCAAGTTTATAGTCCAAATATTATTATGAGACAATAATATTTGACTTTTCTATTTTTGACAGCCAGTCTAAAAATAGACTTTGATCACTCACACTGTGATCAATCACACTGTGGTCACCCACACCCACACTGTGATCACCCACACTGTGATCATTCATACTGTGATCATCCCTGCTGGGATCAAAAATAGAACTTGCGCCATAATTTGCCTGCGGGCCTACTTAGTGAAGGCGACTCTTTTCACTAAGCTCCATCATCTTGTTGCATTCTCAAAAAGCATTTCTTGTTGCACACTTTTCAACAAGATGAAATTACCGTGGCTGGTCTTTTTGGGTTTAATTATCATGACCTTAGTCTTTTTGGTATTAAACGTCATGCCCATCTTGAAGCAGTGATCATGGAGGGTCTTAAGCTTCTTGTCCAGATCATCATGACTTATGGCTAGAAAAAACGATATTGTCAACAAAGAGGAGAAGTGTGATGACCATATTGGTGAGCTTAGAGCCATTGCATCCTGCAATTTCTAAATACTCTTCTATCTTATCAATTTAGATTCCAAAAAAGGTAGGGGATAGGGGACATCTTTGCTTAACCCTGATATTACATTTAATTTCTTTAGACCACACATTGTTGGTTTTAATCTTGGAAACAACATTCTCGTAGAGTCAAATGACAAAAATCCTTAACTTGGGAGGGACCACTAACTCTTCAAGCCTTTTCCATAGTTTATCCCACGAAAAAATGTCAAAATCTTTTTCGAAAGTCAATAAAATAGTAGAAGAGGTCAGTTTTACTATTGCAACACTCCTCTGCAATGATACTAAGAGTGACAAGATGGTTGATAGTCAAGTGATGTCTCCCAAAACCAACTTTCCCCTTCGCTAATTTACCATGACTTTCAAGCCAAAGGCTAATCTTCTTTTCCAACATGAGCCCATATAGTTTGGCTAAAATGTGGCTAATCATAATGGTCCTATAGTTAGAGGGAACATACTTGTTCCCATTCTTAAAGATAGGCACAATAAGGCTTTGTGTCCAAAGCTTAGGGAAGTTGTATTTTACCACTAAATTGAGAAGTTTGTGGATATGAGGGATGAGGATAAACCTTCCCCTTTTTAAGATTCCAGCTTGGTATCCCTCAATATCCCTAACTTTCCCATTAGCTAGGTTCTTAATATTGAACTCAACGTCTTCCAAAGATAAGATATCCTCACTTATAATTGTGTTTAAAATGGTTCCCATGGTGTCCAGGGAGTCATAAAGCTTCTTAAGATAAATATCCGAGTCCTTTAAGGGGATCGAATGATTATCTTTGGTTTTACAAGCAAGTATGTTATGCCAAAAGTTTTTGGGATCAAATTAGAAAGGTGGAGAAGATGCTCTTGTTTCTTATGAATATAAGACCTTTTCTTCTTTTTCATAAGGGATTTGTATACACTTATGTTTCTGAGCTTAATAGTTTCGTTAGGAGCATCTCTTATCTCTTTCCTAGCAATTTTACAGTCCTTATCATACCAAGGGTTGCAAGTTCTATTATTCTTATTATACGACAACTCGATAGAGAATTTGGTGATGGTTCTGGAAAGGGTTGTAGTAAAATCGTAATAGATTTGATCAATGTTATTATTATATGTTAGGGAGCCTAAAACCTTCTATAAATACTTTAAGAAGAGATATATTTTACTTTGATCAAAATGCGTGTGCAATTGACTCATAGTTCTTTTGCAGGTGGCCGATATGAATGACAGGATTAAGGGTCAAGGATAGAGGCCTATGGTTAGAGCTAGGCTCATGATCATTTAACACTTCAAATTTTTCAATGTGGTTGAGAACATGGGTGTCAGATATTGTATAATAGTCATATAGCCGGAGGAAGGCCACTTGTTAATAGCATTACCATAGTTGACATTGAAATATTTTATTTATGAGTCAGATTCTACACATTTAAATGTAAATACATGTCTCAATCATATTTAGAAGTAAAAAACATATATCCATAGGACACACTCTCTCTCTCTCTCTCTCCCCATTATTTTTGCTATTAATATTTAAAATGTTACATGTCTATTCCATATTAAAATACGAATTACACATCTCCCTTAAAAATCTATTAATGGAATAAGAATTCTCCCTTTTTAAATATAAAATATACACTAAATCTTTTAACTAATAAAATGTTATATATATATATATATATATATATATATATATATTTGGCAGTTGAAATATTCTATTTATGACTCACCATTCCAAACATTAAAATGTTAATATATCTCTCAATCATATTTGGAAATAGAAAATATAAATCCATGGGACTTTATATAATTATTTTTATTATAAATATTTTTAAATATATATATATATATATATATATATATATATATATATATATATATATATATATATATATATATATATATATATATATATAGAGAGAGAGAGAGAGAGAGAGAGAGAGAGAGAGAGAGAGAGTTTTTTTTTTTAATATTAATATTTAAAATATTACATCTCTCTCTCTACTATTTTTGCTATTAATATTAAAATTTTACATGTCTATTTCATATTTAAAAATGAATTACAAATATCCCTAAAAAACTCTCTCTTTAAATATAAAATCAAACTTTTTAACTAATAAAATGTTATGAGAGAGAGAGAGAGAGAGAGTTGACCGTTGAAACATTTTATTTATGATTTGCCATTCTAAACATTAAAATGTTAATATATATCTCAATCATATTTGGAAATAGAAAATATAAATCCATAGGACTCTATATAATTATTTTTTAAAATATATATAGACAAATATTTTTTGTTATTAATATTTAAAATATTACATGTCATATTACAAAATGAATGAACTAAAAATTTCCTTGAAAAACCTATTAATGGAATAAGAATTCTCTCTTTATATATATAATCTATATTAATTTTTTTTTGTTGTTATTAATGTTTTTTTAATGTTAGGTATCAACACCATATTAAGAATGTAATAAATTATATATATCCCTTACAATACAATGTGAAAATATAGGAATTTTTTTAATTTAAATTTCTGTGTTTTTCTTAAACTATGTTTAATATGGATGTTGAAATATTTTATTTATAGCTAAAAATAAAATAGTTTTTTGTTATTAGTATATTTTCATTTTACCTATTACATGTCAACTAAACATAAAATTGATAAAATGTCATATAATATAAATTATATTATTTTTACATTGTATATGTCAACTCCATATTAAGTACTGAAAGATTACATATTTCTTTAATATTAAAAGGTAAATGGAAGAGGGGGTTGTAGCGGCTAGGATTCCGGTCGTCAAGCCCCTTCAAAGACGAGACTAGAAGAAGAATAAGGTGGCGTTTCTTTTTCTCTAAATTTTTCTTGGAGCTTAGGGAACCAATGAAATATTTGTTTTATATAATATATACATAGTTAATTTTGAAATATTTATTTATGATTAGCATTCTAAATATAAAAAAGTTAATGTATATTCCAATCAAATTTGAAAGTAAACAATCTATAGGACTTTTTATCTTTCTCTTTATCTATACAATGAATTACAAATCTCCCTAAAATTTTTCCCCTTTTATATATAAAAACCATATTATACTTTTAAACTAATAAAATTATATATATATTTTATTTATAATTCATATTTTACACATAAAAATGTTAATACAAGTCCCAATTATATTTGGAAATAGAAAATCCATAAACACTTTCTTTCTAATTGTTTTTGTTATAAACACTTTTTAAAATGTTACATTTTAATTATATATATGTTATAGGTCAACTCCATATTAAAAAATAAATGAATTACAAATCTTCCTAAAAAAATAAATTAGCAGAATAAGAATTCTCTTTATATATAACTTTTTTAACTAATAAAATTATAAGTATATAGTTAGACAAATATTTTTATTTGTAATTCACATTTAATACATTTAAATGCTAACACATGCTCCAATCATATTTAGAAGTTAAAAACATATATCTATAGGACACTATCTCTATATAATTTTTGTATGTGTGTGTGTGACATTGAAATGTTTTATTTATGATTCATCATTCTACATATTAAAATGTTAATGGATGCCCTAATCATATTTGAAAATAGAAAACATAAATCCATAGGATACTATCTATATAATTATTTTTATTATAAATATTTTTTAAAATGTTATATATATAGAGAGAGACTGTTATTAATATTTAAAATATTACATATCAACTCCATATTAAAAAATTAAAAAATTAAAAATCTCCTCAAAGGACCTATTGATCGAATAAGAATTCTCTTTTTATATATATAATCCATATTCAACTCTTTTTTTTGTTATTAATATTTTTTAATGTTAGATATCGACTTCATATTAAGAATGCAATAAATTACATGTCTCTTACAATGAAAAATGAGAATATTAGATTTTTTTAGTTTAAATTACTTTGTTTTTCTTTATATAAACATGATATAAAACTATATTATTTAATATGGATATTTAAATATTTTATTTATAGTTAGTAATAAATTTTTTTTTTTTGTATATTTTTATTTTACCTATTACATGTCAAGTAAACATAAAATGAATGGCATCTCATATAATATCAATTACATTATTTTTACATGCCATAGGTCAACTTCATATAAGGAGTGAAGAATTACATACTTCTTTAATATTAAAAAGTAGCTTATTTTTTTGCTTTAGTTTCAATTACTTTATCTCTATATAAAGTGGATGTAAAATTAAAGAGGAAATTTAAGTTTTTTTATTTTACTATTTTTTTTAATTTGTTATTATACGTATTATAGTAATATTTTTAAATTTAACATTATGTAATAACATCTCCCTCATACTTGTCTATAAAATGTTTCTTTATCAACAATTATCCTTAAAAAAATAAAACTAAAAAATAAATAAATTATATACATATACATTACATATACATATACATATACATATACATATACATATACATATACATATACATATAGTTTAGCTTGGTTGGTTGTGTAAAAACATGTGTTATCATCCCCACCTAAGTTCAAGTTTGGTAATTTGATCTTCCCAAATTTTTTATTCCTTTGGTGCATCTTTGCACTTTTTTGCACCTTTGAGGAGCAATTGTTAGTCTTACTATATTTGAAGAAAGAAGCCACATGGCCTACATTTTTTTACCAATTTGTATACCTTTTGTGCAGCTTAATGAATACACAATAGAAGTCCCTTTGTGTCTTTGAGTGCTCCACAAGCACCTATCCAAAGAGATTTTTGGTGTGCCAATATAAATTTATTGTTTGGATATAATAGGTCTGCCAAGAGCTAGTATTACAAGTATGTGGAATCTAATTACGAGTTTCCCTTTCTACATGCTAATTTGAATTTAACCATCAATTAAAACACACTTCATCCTCCATATTAGAGATAAGACTACAATTTTTGTTGATATAGTGTCATTGAATATTTTCATGGATCATCAAGTCTCCACCTAGGCTCAGAGCTACGAGATAGGTCAATCTCTCCTTTTTCCCCTATTACTTGAGGAAGCTCTCCATTGAGCCATAATGAGAGTAAACCAAATAATAAACTAGTTAACTGAATTCCTAGAAGTGTCAAATACATACCCCTGCAAAGAACCCACGTATTAAGAAAATAACTTTCACCAATGACCTTATGCCAATTGAGCCAAAAGAATTCGAAACTCCTCCAAGTCTGCTAGAGAAATGAAAGTGTGCACCAAGGAGAATACGAAAGCAAGGATTTCCCCATACTAAAGAGAATTGAATCCACCCAACTCCCTTGGGCCTTTGCAGTGAGAATATGACTTCTCCTTATTGAAGTTGAGGACCAAAATTCAACCATGGAATCACCCATAGGCTACCCACGCACCCATAAGCTATACAATAAATTGCTAAGCCCAACTGCTATAAAAAGAAAATCCACACACCAATAGAGAAACCACAAATAATAAATATAAATACCACCACAAATCTTACACCAATTGCTTCCATAAAACATAGATCTCCTCCGAGCCTACCAAAGAAATCAGAGTGACCGTCATGGAGAAGGCCAAAACAAGGAGTTACTAAGTCTATAGAACACTGAAGCCACCCAAATCCCTTGGGCATGTGAAAAAATATGTGACTTCACCATATAAGAATTTTTGGACCTCAATTCAATGAGAAAACCACGCCCAAGCTAACCAAGTGCAACAAATTCAAGCAAGGATATACCTAGCCAAAGAGCCAATTGTCAGTGCTTAGAAAAAGACACAAGTTTGGTTGAACATTGGGACCTATAGGTGGTGAAAATAATCCTTGAGCTCAAAACCAGACCAACAAGCACACAACCCCATGCCTAAGAAGACATAGAAGCAATCCAAAATCCTTGTGCAATCCCAAAAGAGAGGCTAAACCAAATATGAGGAGCATGGTGAGGTAATTGGAACATAAAACATTGTAATAGTTGACCAAATTGTAAAAAATACTTATTGAAGTAGCTTCTAAGAACTGAACAAGTTAACCAAGTCAACAATACCTTAATCCAATGTAAAAGTAGTAGAATAACACCATGTAGTAGATCATACCAATGAAATTCGTTAGCATAACCTTCTTTTAAACTTGTAGTGCAAGCGAACATAAACATCCAACGCTCTATATTACAATACTCACATTCTCATCACCTTCCATTTTACATATATGATTGGTCAATGGATGGAGCATTGGAGCATGCTATCCTGCAAGAACAACCCACTTCTCAAGTGTGAGTCACATAATATCAGAAACCACACACATAGAATTGTGATGACATTCTTGGTGCCACTCGTGGGGAGGGCCAACCTCCCTCATAAATTTAGTTTCCCACATCTTGAGAAGAGGACTAGGATCACTTAGATTGACACCCTACATGGGGATTATTTTTTTTGATTATTTTAAAACTTTGATAATATATATAGTTGGATATATATAAGTTTGGTGTTTTTCTTTGGCATGTTTTATGATTTTTTTAATTTCATTTTTTAATATGATGTACATATCATATATAGAGAGAGAAAGATTTGATAAAAATTGTTTATTTTAAATATTAAGTTTTTGTATGTTTGTTGATTAAATTTAAATCTTAAATATGTATTCTTATATATTTTCCTCCGCACACATTCCCCTCTACACAATTTTCTTTCCCACATTAAAGTGTTTTTTTGTATGCAAAAACAAGTGTTACATTTAACTTAGTTTTTGTTGCATTTATGAAGGCGTTTACATATTAATTAATATTAATGATAATTTAATTAAAAGATATTGTTTAACATACGTGTGTGTGTGTGTGAGAGAGAGAGAGAGAGACTGACCATATATATATATATTCAGTGGGGTAAAAACATCATGCAATGTGTAAAATATTATAAAAAGGACAAACCCATGACAATTCTGTGAATCGTAACCTAGTAAATAATAGTTACACTAATATAAATAATAGAAAATAAGTAACCTTATGACCCTTAAATTTAACTTTATAAGGTTGAATTTCCTAAACTAATTTAAAAGGCACGGACTAGTTTCTTTGAAACTATTTTCCTTGTTTATTTATACATTAATATTATTTCATTTATTATTATTATTATTATCATTTTTTTAAACAAAAATGAGTAGAGTTGAATTAAATTTGTGCCTGATCATAGAAAAATACATGGGGGTTACATCTTCAAAGTTCATATCAGTCTGGATATCCAAAACAACACTAGCCTTAACTGCCTATAGACCCAAAGACTGATGAAAGTTTGACACTTGACATAGCTACAAGATTACAAAATAAACCATAAAACTCGTAACAATATGACCAGGACAAAGACTTATCATATCATCATGATTACAAAACATAGGAATTTTCAAAACACCCTTTCCTCATCATGCATACAGAAAGACAAAAGTTCCCTTTTATGGGCTAGAAAAAAATATCATTCATTGTCAATGGTTGGCCTATTGAGGCCGATCTCTTGCTTTCTGGTATCCTCCTGAAGATTGGCCAAGCCTGCTTGAGCATCCTTACTCAGAATCAGGTCCATTACCATACTTTGTAAGGCATCAACTTCAACAACCAGGCGAGAGAAAGGAAATTGAAGGGACAACAACTTGCATGAGCTCAATATGGGAGTGAGAGATTTGGTGGAACTTTACTTGCAGCTCATAATAAGCCTGGTGGAGAGATTCATGAGAGGACAAGCAGTGTGATCAAGGACTATCATCCCAAAGTAGTCTTTGAATCAAAGGTTTTGTTCAATTTTCTTTGCAAACTATCGACCAAACCCTGGAAGGAGGGAGGTGGTAGCGGAGTCAAAATTTGGTTAATGCCTTCCCAATTTAGGACTAGGAGGGGGAGTCAATTTTCCAAATAGTTTAAAGGGGAAACATGAACCAGACTGACACAATTTCCAAATGCATAAATCCAATTCACAAGCTTAACCTTACTAAGCTTTATCACATTCCCAAATTCAATCCTATGCCCAATGTCGAAGCTGAATTCCCAGGAGTTGCTATCTTGACCCAAAATTTGGCAAATTACTGAGCTAGAAATAGAGAAAATAGAGGTACCTTCCTTGTGAGAGAAATGCAGTAGCCTAATGGGAAAGGGGCATGACTTCCCTGGGTCCGAATTATTTTCCTTTGAACCAGAAAGCCCCAAGCACCAAAATTCCCATGAATAAAAGTGCTTTTACTACTTTGAAACATACCAGTAGAGGAATTGAAGCCAGAATTGGAGCTCTTCGCAAAACTGCCACCAGAGAAATTGCATCAATGCCACAATTGAGAATGGAGTACAAGCCAGGACCAAATTCTCTAGCACCTGAGAGGGGAGCACTCTCGGAAGAGGGGGTAGCGAAATGAAGGGTCTTGAGGAGAGATCCCTTGCTAATTTAATTCTATCATCCTTGCCTTCTCACGCTAATTTAATCGTCATAGCAATAAATTTACATTTGCTTCAATCCAAATTCTTCATCATTATACTTTCGGAAGTATGTTTCCAATACTTGAGCAGAGCAATTTTGATGTTTCGAGCATGCGAGGCAAGAGAGACTCAATGTGCATGACAAGAAAAACAATAATATGACACATATTGGATAGAAGATGTGCCAAAGTTTAACATTTCATACGTCTAAATGAGAATCAGGTCATCATTATTCAATGTGGAATTTATTTGGATGGCAGGATTAGTAAGGGTGAGAGGATTCAAAATATTGCAATTATTCATGTCCCAAGTCCAAGAATATCTACACCTCACCTTATCTTTTGATGTCCTTCGAATACTTAGGGAATCAAACATTTAGTTATGTTCTCATTGATGCTTAGCTCAGTTTCTTCCATTGAGCATGCCACAATTTCCATCTCATCTACCGTTTTGAATTATTGATTCTAGGGATATGGAATGAGTGCATGTAGTGGAAGGTTGTCTTCAAACTTTTGGTTCTATGGACAATTCTAGCAAGAGAACTATCTTTTGGGAGATTTCCTAAATTTAGATATTGGTTCATTATTAGGGAATCCCCTAAATTGATCAGATCTTCCACTCCTTTTCCCTTAGAAATATATAGTCTCTGCAGGAGATCATCAATTTCTGCTAGGTTATTCGATCTTCTTCCTATTCCCCATGAAAAATTTTCTTTGACTATTCCATTGGGATTGAACAAAATCCCTTCCCCTCCTACCACCCCAAATTTATTATTAATATTGTTGTTATTATCATTATTATTTATTGATTTATTAATACAGGGAATTACAATTGCTAACTGAACCTTTTATTATTTCAACATAGCTAATGTTCATTTTTCTTCAGCTTCTTGTTGCTCGAGTCTCTTTCATAGCCTATAATAGTTTCGATGAGAGGAGATGTTTGTATACCTATAATCTCAACTAGCTTATTTAATCCTTTAATAAATTGTGTGGTTCGGTTCAACTCACGTTTGGTATTTTCTAATTCTTTTATGAGGGAAACAATTTCTTCTTCACTCTTTTTCACACTCAATTTTCTCTTTTAGTAGTTGCAATAGATTATTTTCAAGTTTCTTTGCTTCTTCTAGTTTTTTAACTTTTAAAAGAAGAGGTGATGAATCTTTTGATTCATCCTTTTCAATAGTAATTTTGGCAAGCATTTCCTTATGTTTCTTATTTTTCTTTTTGAGTCTCTACATCTCTATTAGAGCATTGATTAGCTCACCCTCCATATCAACTTTTGTCTCTTCTTCATTAAACTCATTTTTTCTTCATCAAAATTATCTAGGTCCATAAGCATAAAATCTTTCGTTGCTTTCATTGCTTCTTTTAATTCTTCTTCATCAGAGGATTGCTCATCATCTTCTTGTGAAGTTTGGTTTTCTTATTAATTATAGAAACTCTTCTTTTTGTATTTCTCCCCCCTTTTGCTTTTTCTATGTTTTTCTTTTCTTTAAGATCATTTTCATGTTTTTCATTTTTGTAAGGACATTTTGATGCATAATGACCTACTTCTCCAAGGCTAAAAACTTAAAGGGTAACTTATCTTTATATTTTCTTGATTCTCTCCTTAGCCTTCTAACAAGCTTAGCTTCTTCCTCATCGAATCCACAACTAGTCTATGATTCTTCCTTTTTCTTCCTACCCACTTTGAATGTATCCTCCCTTGAAGTATAATTGCCTTTTGAAGTTTGCATTTCATACACAATTAGTGTTCCATAAAAATTGATCCAACAATGGTGATTTGAGATCTTTCATATCTTCTATAACTGATACCTTAGAGTCAAATATGGATGGAAAAGATCTTATTACTTTTGGGACTATAAAGAAATCCTCCACAGTTTCTTCAAGTCCTTTGATTTTATTGGCTATCTCATCTATTCTAAGGAAAAACATGGATATATCCTCATCCTCCTTCATCTCCATTGCATCAAAATACATTATGAAACCTTAAGATTTATTCTCTTCACCTTACTATTGCCTTCATAGCTACTCATCATCTCATTCCATATTTCTTTAGTTGTCTTGGAATGCATAGCTTGTTGAAAAGTGTAGCTTGGGAGGTACTCCCACAAATCTAAGGTACTTGATTTATGTGCAAAAAAGCCACACAGATGGACATTTTGTTGAAAATTAGTCAAGTAGTGCGTTTTGGACCAAGGATGTGGGCTTGAGACCCAAAGATATTCATTACTTATTCTAATTTTTGTAATATGACACCTTTAATGGAGTTAAGGGCTCATAAGTGAATAAATTAGATGGATATAAATATGAGAGACATAGGAGAGGTAATTCACACAATAGAAACTCATCTTGTGTCTACATTAGCCCAAGAAGGAGATGCAAAACCTTAGGAGCAGATGCCGTTAGAAGGAGAAACAATTTAGGGTATAATTTGTGTTAGAAAGAGATCAAGTTTGCTTAGGAAGATAGATCAATGGTTATGTGGATTATTTTTTCCCTAAGAGAGTTTTGTTCAGGCTAAAATAAGAAGAAAGAAGCCACCAAAATTCTATTTGAAGTCTAGGTTCTATTTTGTGCAAAGGGAGGAGGCCTGAGCCTTGGAAAGAGGCCTAACAAGCCTTAAAATTATCTACTTTGGAAGGTTGAAAGGCCTCAAAAGTTGCACACGTGCTCTATGGTAAGGCCAAGCCCTAGGGGAGGTCAAAGTTGACCTCAGATTTGGAACATAGAAAATGAGTACCTCAGGTAGAGAGAGAAGGTTGTGGGACAGTGTGGAGGGTTGGCATGTTGGAGTGGATTGGTTATTGAGATGATTTCTTGAATTTTGTCTAGAAAAGGAGCATTGGATAGTAATGCTTGAAGGCTTAGATATATAGTGAGTTGAAGGGATAATTCAATATGATTTGTTGAAATGATTTGGGGCCGAGTTATACAGTGACCTTGAAGGATAAAATCCATTATGGGCAGCTAATTAGGCAAAGACATTAAAGGAGAAATTTATCTGCAAGAGGAGGAGGAAAATGAAAACCATATGTCAATGAAAAAAGAGGACTATTGTGAAAGGGAATATTGAACAAGTAAGTTGGTTATTTTTGTCATTATTCTTTTGGCCAGATTAAGGGTCAAAAGGAATTGGCCTCAAGCCCTAGTAGTCTTGTATTAGGGATTTGTAAGGGTCACGATCCTTGGCACATGATCCCTACATTTGTTTGATTGATGAACTAATAGAGACAAATTTTGGGCCTACAAAAATTATGTGTACTTTATTGTTTCATTATTTTTATATTTCCATTATGCAAATTTGTTCCTGGTTATGCATTCCAAGTGTGTTTGTGTGCTTGTTAAGAAAAATACCAAACCTAGGGTCTAAGGAAAAATACAACATGGTATTAGGGCTACTTTGAAGGGATAATTGAATCAGAGTGTATAGTAGAAGCTTAAGAGGGAGTTGGTTTTTTTGTTGTTGAAGGACCAACAACATGGAAAAGTTAGTTGCTAGTCCGAGATAGGAGGATAGGTTGGAAGGGTTGTCCAACTATATTCCAGTTGGAAATACTAAGTTGGGGTGTGAATCAATATTTATTTACAATTGTTATATTATGCTAGTTGATATCATTAATTAAACTAGAACACAAGATGTACAATAAGAAAATAATTTTATTAAAAATAATGATGAGGACTCCAATCCTCTTACAAACAACTAGGCTCCAAAATGTGCAAAATTCTAATTCCTTCAAAGGCTCCAACCTTGGTATCAACGAGGCTCCAACTTCTTATGAAGACTCCAATCCTTAAAGACAACCTAGGCTCCCACTTGGTTCCTACAAGGCTCCAAACTTGTATGAGGACTCCAATCCCCTAGGGCTCCAACCCTTTTCTACTTGCTTCAAATATTAAAAAATCTTCTTCAAAAATACTTGAATTATCTCTTCAACAATACTCCAATAATGCTTCAAAAGATGTTTCCAATATTGCTTCAAACAATGTTTCACATACTTCTCCAAGATCTACTTCAACATGTGCTTCTAGACTACAAATGCCCCCCCAAGATACTTCAAGGTCTAGTTCAATTCAAGGTGAACTCCAGCAAGGCTTCAAGGTTGATTGAAAGTGTATCCAAGGCTCTTCATGTTTTCACAAGGAATACTTCAAATGTCTTCAATGACTACTACAATATCAGTTCCAATTATAGACAAGGATGTTTGTTCAATAAGCCTTCAATAAGGTTTGCACAACAATTGTTCTAGAAGTTTCTCCAACAAAAGTCTCATGTATGAATAATAGGTATGATTCAACATTGTCTTCAGGTCAGTGCAAAATTTATTCCAATGATGGCTTCTCAGTTCCAAGGAATCTTCAATTTTCTTCAGAAATACCTTCAAACATCTGCTCCAAAAATGTCTGCGATTTTCTCACAAGACCAAGTATGTCTACTCCTAGGGGGTTGATCTAATAAGCCCAAACCCTAATCCTTTCCAAGTCAAGGTATTTTCCAAAAAGCTAAGGTCAATACTGAGGTGTGTTAAGGGTTGTTTTCCTTGGTACAAAGCCACAAAAGGGCCGAAGTCTGAGCCAAAGATGCACCAAAATATGCCATAGGCCGAACAACAAAAGATATTGATGTATGTTCATAGACCCAAGACACATGTTGAGGTCTGTTCACAGACTTGAGCCACAAATGGGTTAAAACTTCAAATATTTTATCTTGGCCTTGGGGCCAAAAATCTAATCCAAAATAAGGGTCAAATTCTATATTCAAGGAGAGCCAAAATTCTTTACAAGGGGTAGCAAATCCAACAAAATTGATTTCAAGGACTAAGAAATATACCTTGATCAAAACATAAATAGTATCAAGAAATTTTCCTTCAAACTATGTGTTTTTCCTCTTCCTTGGGCTCAAAATATTTGATGTACATCACCAAACTGATTGGTAAAATTAGGTTGAATAGGCCATATATATAGTAATTTGTTCATGGTGAATAGTCACAAAAATTGGGAGGAGTTGACTTGTTGTTGAATAGTTATGTCTTTTGATAGGGCCAACATGATTTGTTTTTATAAACAAATACTTAGTCTATTTTTTCAATTGGTTCATGCATGTGCAATGCATGAGGGCAAAGATTAATTTCACACCTCCTAATTGAAATCACAAACCCTTAATAGGAACTTATATATACAACCAAATTTTGTCTCATCCATGACATGGTTAAAGGAAAACTCAAACGCTATTGTTAAGTCTTACGACGGTAGACACGAAAAAAGAAGAAGAAGGAATAGAGATTTGAGATGTTAGAAAACTAAATTTTTGGAGGCGTGATCATTACTTATTCATGACCATTTTGAAGCATCGATCATCATTTTATGAATGTTGGGTTGACATTTTGATGAAGTTTCATAAACTCAAATGTTACGATTGAATAAGAAATGAACATGGCCGACATAAGTGACCATATTGACCAAACATCAAACTTGTACATAATGTTTTGCAAACTCCTGCCTATTGGTTCAATAACCAATCCTCTGTTCTTATGCCTTCAACCAAGCTAGTTACGATAGATGGCGCTAGAGTAGGAGGAGGTGGCAGATAGACGACATTTGGATAGTTGGTACACCATGATAAAACTATAGCCATGATCACAATATTTCTTCAACTCTACCCATGATTGCATTACGAACCATTCCATTACATTCATGAGATTTCCCTTTGCCATCAATGACAATACCTCAACAAGTTTGTTATCATTGTAAAAGTTTTTAAAATTTTGGACAACCTGCATGATTCCTAAGTTTTTGTGTTAGACATGGTCAAGTCATTTTTTATGTTTTTAAGAGTTTCAGTTATAGCATTAGAGTCTCATTTCCATCATTAAATAAAGTCCATCAGCATTATCTGACCCCTTATGGATCTCATATCATGTTTTAAGTATCATGTGTCTGGTCATTTCAACAATTTGAACGCACTACGAAACTGTCTAGTTGTTTTCATAGCGCAAAGCCCTAAAATTACACTACATGCACTACGAAATCTGGCATTCGTAGCTAGTCATTTTCGTAGCGCAAAACCTTGAATTTACACTAGATGTGCTACGAAACTGCAGTGGTGCAGTTTTGGTATTTTGCTAAAATTTCAAAGGGAAGAAACAGTTGGTTTTTTGGAGGATGATGCTGTTGGAGGGTGTGAAGAGATCACCAATGAAAGTTTAAGACTCAAGGCATGAAAAACTAAGGGTTAAAAGATATGTACAAAGGCAAAATTCTGCACTACGAAAACAATAGACAGTTTCGTAGCACAGCCAAATCAACCTTCTTTATGCTCCTTCAAGGGCTTGTTTTTGTTGTACAGGTGGAAGAGCAAGGTTTGAGGGATGATAGAAAACATGTCACATGTCTTAAAGGGTCACTTTTGTTAGCAGAAGGATTCAAAGACAAGCATAGGGATGAAACCCTAAAAAGGAGGAACTATGTCTCCTTGTTTTTAGCAGTCAACTTCCAAGGGGATTCCTGAGCAATTGAAAACTCATTTCTGAAAAGTGAAAGAGGTTTTTATTCCTAACATATGGAACTACACAAATAGTTTTTAGTTTCATCAATTTCAATATGAGGTGGGAGAAATTGATGGTTTAACTTGCGCTACGAAACTGCTGAGAGGAACTCTGTTTTCTGGTTTTAACAGTCTTTTTAAAGATCAATTTCTGGTCACATGCAAAAGTATTTTGGAATTATGAAGGAGGTTTCTCTTCATAAAATATCCAGCTAAAATAAACTATATCATTTTTTTCATAAGTGTCACCAGTTGGGAGATACAAGGCTTTCTTTAAAGTCATAATTGCAGAAAACAGATTTCCTGGTTTTTAGGGTAGTTAGGTCATGGAACAACAGGGTTCATAACAAGGCTGGAGACATCACCAAATTCGACCTCATGAGGTTGTAGGTGGAAAAGGATTAATTGAAGACTATATTAGGTTGTTGTTATCATAATAAGGAGTTGTACTCCTAATTGTATTAGGACTCTAAGACAGTCAATTAACTATTACTTGTAATTAATAACCTATTTTATGGTTAAAATAGGTGTCTAGGATAGGAATTCTAATTCCTCTGATGGTGGATCATAGAATCCAAGGTTGTAAAGTTATATATGAAGCATGAGGTCAAATTCCAAGAGGTTTGAATTTTTATTAGAAAAAGAAGATGTGTTATGTGAGCAGACTGTGTGTTTTTCAAACTTAATGCAGAGATCAGTTTGACTACTCAAGATTCACAAAGAGTTTATGTGTTTGATGCTCTTATGGATTTATTCAATTACTTGCAGTGGTATGAGCTTGTGATACTTAGAATTCATTGGAAAATGCTCTAACTTCCTTCACATGCTTGTAAACTGTGTTGTTTCATTGTGTTACTATTTTATTCATAAACCTAAACTCTAAGTGCCTTGACTTCCATGTTAGGCTGATAATGTTGTTTTGTTGAGGACTATTTTGACTCCATAGCTCAATAGATATTTGCTAATCATAGTTTCAATCAGTCAACAAGTTATACTTCTGTTCATTTATTTCCTAGAGTTAGCCATCTAATCATTAATAAAAAAACCTAAACCTAGTGAGAGAGCCATCTCAGGTTGAGGAGGCTAAGCCTCAACCAAAAGATTAGTTTGAAATACTTACACTAAGGTAGTCTGATCAATAGCCTATCATGGTCCTATTTTGGTGATAACATTTTTGTGCGTCTGCCGGGAGTCTTAAGTTTACTCATTCCCGAAATCAAAAAGCTAAACTTCTGAAGATAGTAGGAGCTCAAGAATCTTTTCGAGGTTGCAAAACTACCTTGGCAACTCCATTGTTGAAGAATTCAAATTTCATAGATTTATGGTGATTCTATTGAACTTATGAAGAACTCGGATGTTGCCATTCTTGTTTCAAGGTATGCATGTATAATTTTTTTAGAAATTCATGGTTTCCCAAATCATTTTCCCAAGGATACATATTTTTTAAGGAATGGTCCAAAATTCAATGGAGAAAATTTGAGTTTAACTTTGAAGCATATATTAGATTTCTATGATTTTACCGAGCTTCTTAGAGTCAAACATGAGGATGTTTGCATTATGTTGTTCTATGATTCATTTCAAGGGAAATGTAAACAGTGGATTGAAAGCTTTCCTGTCAAATCTATTAAGTCATTTGCAGAATTTTGGCTTATGTTTTTGGAGGATTGGATAGACAGAACAAAGTTGGTGGCAAACTCTCCTTCAATTCAAGGTTTCAAACAATGGACTGATGATCATATTAATGAAGAAATAGATGAAATTTTTTCTTTGTCCTTGTCTTCTTATCTAAAATCATTTGAGTGCAAGATAGAAGATAAGATGAAATTTTTGGATGAAGTTGCTAAGAACATTGAGAAAGACATTGAAGGTTTACAAGGTCAAATTCAATCATATAGTCTTCATGATCATGATCATACTTTTCAAAAGCTTTCTATGGCATAATACAAAGAGAGGGTGTTGCTTCCTTTCTGTTTTGAGATTGAGGAAGAATATATTATTTTTGAAAATCAATTTGAGGAGCAGTTTGATAGCACACAACTGAAGCCTTATGTAGATGATCAATGTATTGGTGAGTTGTCCAAAGCTGCAGAATATCACAAGAAACATCAAATTGACCATGTTTTTTTGATCCTATAGCTGGCTACATGGAAAGGTTCTATAGTCAAGATTTCCAGCTATATTTCCATTATGAAGATCAGATATATCTCATGCTGCCTCGGTTATTTCAGTATCATGTTTATTTTTGCTTCAAGCATAGCCAAGAGATTCAAGTGTCAGATCAGATCAATGACTGGCTTCATTGGAAGTTTTATGTTCCTTGAGCTACAAATGGAGATTGCAGCTGATAGGGTAGGTAGGAGTGTGTGAATAAGCTCAAGGTAGGTTGACTGAGCATTTTTTTTTTTTAGTAGGTGTAGTTTGAGTCCTTCTTGCAGAAATCATTAAAGCTTGGGGAGCAGATTGGGCAGAATTTTAGAGTTTTATTCTGAAGGATGGATAGCAGCACTGGAGCTACCGGTTCTTAGTGTACCACTGGGGCACACTATCCCAAGTGGAGCCACTATTATCATTGTAAAAGTTTTTAAAATTTTGGACAACCCGCATGGTTCCTAAGTTTTTGTGTTAGACATGGTCAAGTCATTTTTTAATGTTTTTAAGAGTTTCAGTTATAGCATTAGAGTCTCATTTCCATCATTAAATAAAGTCCATCAGCATTGTCTGGCCCCTTATGGATCCCATATCATGTTTTAAGTTTCATGTGTCTAGTCATTTCAAAAATTTGAACGCGCTACGAAATTGTCTAGTCGTTTTCGTAGCGCAAAGCCTTAAAATTACACTACGTGCACTACAAAATCGGGGATTCTTAGCTAGTCATTTTCGTAGCGCAAAACCCTGAACTTACATTAGATGCACTATGAAACTGCTGTAGGTGCAATTTTGGTATTTTGCTAAAATTTCAAAGGGAAGAAACAATTGGTTTTTTGGAGGATGATGCTGTTGGAGGGTGTGAAGAGATCACCAATGAAAGTTTAAGACTCAAGGCAGGAAAAACTAAAGGGTTAAAAGATATGTACAAAGGCAAAATTCTGCACTACGAAAACAACAGATAGTTTTGTAGCGCAGCCAAATCAACCTTCTTTATGCTCCTTCAGGAGCTTGTTTTTGTTGTACAGGTGGAAGAGCAAGGTTACAGGGATGATAGAACACATTTCACATATCTTAAAGGGCCACTTTTGTTAGTAGAAGGATTAGAAGACAAGCATAAGGATGAAACCCTAAAAAAGAGGAACTTTGTCTCCTTGTTTTTAGCAGTCAACTTCCAAGGGGATTCCTGAGCAATTTAGAACTCATTTCTGAAAAGTGAAAGAGGTTTTTATTCCTAACATATGGAACTACAAAAACCTTTTTCAGTTTCTTCAAATTTAGTATGAGGTGGGAGATATTGATGCTTTAACTTTCATTACGAAACTGCTGAGAGGAACTCTGTTTTCTGGTTTTAGCAGTATTTTTAAAGATCAGTTTCTGGCCACATGCAAAAGTATTTTGGAATTCTGAAGGAGGTTTCTCTTCATAAAATCTCCAGCTACAATAAGCTATCTCACTTTTTCGTAAGTGTCACCAGTTGGGATATAAAAGGCTTTCTTTAAAGTCATAATTGCAGAAAACCGATTTCCTGGTTTTCAGGGCAGTTAGGTCATGGAACAACATGGTTCATAACAAGGATGGAGACATAACCAAATTCGGACTCATGAGGTTACAGGTGGCAAAGGATTAATTGAATACTAGATTAGGTTGTTGTTATCATAATAAGGAGTTGTACTCGTAATTGTATTAGGACTCTACGATAGTCAGTTAACTGTTACTTGTAATTAATAGCTGTTTTATGGTTAGAATAGGTGTCTAGGATAGGAATTCGAATTCCTCTAATGGTGGATCATAGAATCCAAGGTTGTAAAGTTATATATGAAGAATGAGATCGAATTCCAAGAGGTTGGCATTTGTATTAGCAAAAGAAGCTGTGTTATGTGAGTAGACTGTGTGTTTTTCAAACTTAATGCAGAGATCAGTTTGACTACTCAAGATTCACAAAGAGTTTATGTGTTTGATGCTCTTATGGATTTATTCGATTGATTACTTGCAGTGGTATGAGCTTGTGATACTTAGAATTCATTGGAAAATTCTCTAACTTCCTTCACATGCTTGTAAACTGTGTTGTTTCACTGTGTTACTGTTTTATTCATAAACCTAAACTCTAAGTGCCTTGACTTCCATGTTAGGCTGATAATGTTGTTTTGTTGAGGAATATTTTGACTCCATAGCCCAATAGATATTTGCTAATCATAGTTTGAACCAATCAACAAGTTATACTTTTGTTCACTTCGTTCCTAGTGTTAGCCATCTAATCATTAATAAAAAACCCTAAACCTAGTGAGAGAGCCCTCTCAGGTTGAGGAGGCTAAGCCTCAACCAAAAGATTGGTTTGAAATAGTTACACTGAGGTAGTCTGATCAGCAGCCTATCAGGGTCCTATTTTGGTGATAACAAAGTCCATGGAAAAATGGACCAGGTTGGTCTTTTTGGTGAACAAGATATGTGAGTTTTCTAGCAAGGAGATTAAAAATACCAACGGATCCAAAGGAGTTGGATATGTAAGAAGAATTGGATTTGAAGGCCAAGCTAATCATCCTAGATGGTGTAAAGTATCACTTGATACCTTATCTAAATGGGAAGAACATTGTATGTGATATGTGGAAGGCTCTTTGGTACTTGTTCTAGAATAAGAATGAGAATTGGTTGTTGGTATTGAGAGAGAAGTTCAAGAACACCAAGATGTTGGATGGTGAGGGTGTGGCTTTTTTTCTGACAAGGGTTTCTCAAGTTCATGATGAGCTAGGTGTCATTGGTGATAATGTTTTAGATTCTAAATTAGTGAGGACTACCTTGAAGGGCTTCACCGAGGAATGAAATCATTTTATCAAGGGAATAGTTGCTCGAGACAAGTTTCCAAATTGAAACAAGTTATGGGACAACTTCATCCAAGAGGAACTGCAGTAAGAGGATCTTCATAAGAAGAAATTTGATGGAGAGAATCTGGCTCTCATCGGTAAGATGAAGGGATAAGAAAAGAAGGACTTGAGTAAGGTGAAAGTGTTTCACTTGTGGCAAGCATGGCCATTATGTGGGTAAGTTCCCATGTCAAAAGAAGGGAGATAATGAGAAGAATAAGGACATTGCAATGGATACTATATATTTAGCTGAGCAGGATGACCTCTTAAGAAGGTTTGAGGAGGAATTTTCTCTAGGATATATTTTTATGAGGGCACTATTGATGAGGGTGCATGGTTCATTGATAGTGGAGCGTCAAAGAATATGATAGGATTGCGGGAAGTATTTGAGACTCTAAACGAATGGGACTCTAAATTACACGTGGAGGTTGGTGATAATAGTCAGAACACTATTGAAGGGTCAGGATTGGCTCCATTCAGGATGGAGTCAGGAGGGATGCTATGAGTCAAGGATATACTATGTGTACATGATCTCAAGTTTAGCATGTTGTATGTATCAATGATCGAGGAAAATGGATTTGAGGTGATATTCTAGAATAGGAAGATGATAATCAGACCCAAAGGCTCTAACTCCATTGAAGCAGTCATTGGAGTTAGGAGAGTGGTCTATACAAGCTGAATGGAAAGATTATAGATTAAGGAAAGAAGTGGGTTCTTGAGACTTAGAGACAGTCGAATGAGAGTGAGAGTGAGAATTTGTGCGTTCAAAGGGAGAATATGCAACCTAAGAAGAGTGCATTGTTAGTGGGAAGTAAGGAGACTTCTACAGTTGGAAAGAAGGAACCATGGAATGTCTTGAAGGCATATCATGAAAAGAAGAAGAGATAAGATTTTTGTGGTTGGGACACTTTCAAGGAACTTGTTCTTCATTCTTCAAGGTATGCTACAATGATGGACGCCAAAGATTGGGATTTTATTCATGACAAGTTACTTCTAAGGAATGGAACTACATCACTTGATAAGAGGGAGTGTTGAAAAGTGTAGCTTGGGAGGTACTCCCACAAATATAGGGTACTTGATTTGAGTGGAGAAAACCCATAAATATGGAACTTTGTGGGAAAATTTCCCAAGCAGTGGGTTTTGGACCCAAGGTTGAGACCCAAAGATATTCATTGTTTATTCTAATTATTGTAAGCAGACAAATTTAATGGAGTTAAGGGATCCTAATTCAATCAATTAGAGAGATATAAATATGAGAGACCTAAGAGAGGTAATTGACACAATAACAACTAATATTTTTTCTACGTTATCCCAAGAAGGAGATATAGAATGTTAGGAGAAGACGTAATGAGAAGGAGCAAAGGTTTATGGTCTGTTTTGTGTTGGAAGGAGGTCGAGTTTTCCTGGGGAGCTATGTCGAGATTTTTATGAATGATATGTTCCCTAAAAGGGTTATTTCTAAGCCAAAATAAAGAGCAAAAGGCCACCAAAATTATATTTGAAGTTTGGGTTTTGTTCTATGCAAAGGGAGGAGGGTCAAGTGTTAATATAGAAAATATGTCCACACATTTGTAGAAGTTAGATGGCACTCAAAGTCAGAAAACAACATGTACAAGTGAAGCATTCCCAACTGGAAACATCATGAATATCAAAAAATTAAAAGGTTTTCCAAAGTTCCATTAAAAAATCAATCCTCGCAGGTGCACCAAAGGTAGGTTTTACCATACCTTGCGACTTTTTCTTTGATAGCTACAAGGGTTCAGGAGATAGTACAATTAGCATCCCAGGAGTAGTCCACATGATTGAGGTTAAATCTCCCTGAAAATACCAGCTCAAACATTTGATTTTGTGCTACTTTAATTCAAATACGCATATATGTGTCCCCCAAGGAATCCTCCTGTCCTTCCCCCATGTCACTTTCTCATCAATGAGAAGAGGGAGGGAAGGAGTGAGTCAAATTATATACATTCAAGGAGATGGAGAACCAAAAACATAAGAGAATTTTGAGAACTATTATGCTACATTTCCCCTAGTAATCAAGCATCACATTGCAAGAGGAAGGATTCTACCAAATTTGAGAGTTTTCCTTCACTTCTTTGAGAGAGAGGTCTTGCAAGGAGACTAGGAAAGGAATTCCTTACTGAGAGCCATTGCGCACCATTTCTCTAGAATATCTTCAAGTGTCTTTTAAATCTATTGTATCTCTTCTACCAAAAATAAATAAATATTTTCCTTTTCCCATTAGCTTTGTTGATTTGTTTCTCATAGAGTCATGTGTTTTTTTTCATTGTTTAGTTTCTTTTTTTCTATGAATTGTTTTTCATCAATTACAATGCTTTGTTTAGCTCATAGTTGATCACTATCATCTGTCATTGTTTGGGTGACTCTTTGTAGTATTCAACCAACTACAAGGAAAGAGGAATTGGGACAAATCTGCAACCAAATTCAATACACATTGAGCCCTAGAAAGAGGCCTAAGAAGCCTTAAACTTATCTATTGTGGAAGGTAGAAAGGACTTAGAAGTTGCACAGGTACTCTATGGTAAGGTCAATCCCTATGGGGGGATGAAATTAACCTCGTATTTGGAACAAAGGAAGAAAGTACCTCAGCCAAAGAGAGAAGGTTGTGGGATAGTGTGGAGGGCTCGTATGTTGGAGTAGATTGGTTGCTGAGATGATTTCTTGAAGTCTGTCTAGAAAAGGAGCTTTGGAAAACAATGTTTGAAGGCTTAGATACATAGTGAATTGAAGGGAAATTCAATGTGGGTTGTTAAAGCGGTTTGGGACTGAGACAGTGACCTTGAAGGACAAAGCCACTAAGAGAAGTTGATTGGGAAGATACATTAAGGGAACAATTTATCTGCAAGAGAAGGAGGCAAAGGACAACCAGGTGATAATGAAAAAAGAGGACTGAAGGGATTGTTGTGAAAGGAAATCTTCAACAAGTAAGTTGGTTATTTTTGTCAGTGTTCTTTTGGGAAGATTGAGGGTCAAAAGGAGCTAACCTCAAGCCCTACTAGTCTTGCATCAGGGCTTTGTAAGGGCCATGATCGATGGTATGGGATCCCTACGTTTGTTTTATTGAATGACTAATAAAGATAAGTTTTGGGCCTACAAAAACTCTGTGTGCTTTATTGTTTCATTATTGTTATATTTCCAATGTGCAAGTTGTTCGTGGTTGTGCATTCCTAGTGTAACACCCTCCTCCCAGATCTACCTTAACAACCGACTCGCCGGGGTAAACATGTGGTGAGAGGCCACTATGATATGATTCAACCTCCTAAGTCACTTTAAGGAAGTGGAACCAACGAAAACACACCATACAGACATCCAACGTCATCAACAAAACCCTCAGAATACAAGTTAGCCACTCAAAAAACCTGTCCCTAGGTCTCATTATTGTTTTAGGTCTCTTGGGTCATAGTATCTCTCATGCTATGGGAAAGGGAGTGACAAACAACCAAAATTCACTCTCAGAGGCCTACCTGCCGGTGACTGTGGACCAGAATTGTCAGTGCTGTGCCAGTGACTCTGAGATTTGAGCCACTTTTTCAGGCCGAGAGCACAGGTCACTGCCCAGAACTGATCCATATCTTCAAATCATTAAAGTAAAATGGAAATTAAATTATTAAAGAAAATACTTGTTCAAGTCCTTAACTGGATCCCTACTAGCCATGACAGGCGTTTCGTCAAACATATCATTGACATGTAACCTATAGGTGTAAACAATAGAATTAAATATAAGGATCTCATATTTATCTGAGAATCGTTATGTACCATTGTTCCCTCATGCCATTTGCTGCATTATCATCTATTAGGTCATAGACACATTATCCCTTCACATATAAGTAAAAACATGCTGAAATCCGTACATAATTGATGTCATAAAATGTGCATATAACCAACATAATAGGAATAAAAAACAATAAACTTATCATCCATCAAATCCATAAATACATCAATACCTTTACACATGAAAATCAAGGGAATGGATTTGTCATTAATGAATGCAATTAACCAACCAAAGATGGGACTACCATGTTCCATCCGACCATAGAATGACTGACCCAAATCTCTCTTCATCCATTCACCCCCGTGCCATATTCTAAGCGTGAATTTGGGATCTCATAGAACACATCATTCAAAAATCATCCAGGGCTTCCAGAGGCCATCCACCTCAACCCATAAGACAAGCATTCCACCTTACTTCCATACATCACCAAAACCATCATCAGATTGGTCTCCATCCAAGCCTCCCAGGGCTTCTAGAGCGTTTGTCCAACCAAGGTTTCTAGAACTAGTAACTCAATCCACAACTTATACAGGGCTTCTAAAGTGTTTTTCCAACCAAGGCTTCCAGGACTAGTAACTCAAACTAAGCTATTATAGGGCTTGCAGAGTGTTTGTTCAACCAGGGCTTCTAGGACTAATAACTCAACCCAAGCTAAGGAAACATGAGAACCAACCAAAACAAAACAATGAAAGTAAACCCACAATCACCATGACTATATAGGAAAGGGCAAGGCTAGGCAATTCACTGTCGATCTAGCCATCCTCCATGCTAATGATAGATGACAAACAAGAAACCACATGCATATGCCATGCATGCCAAAAATAGTGAAGAAATCATACATGCAACTTGGTACCTGCAAGAAAATCTGATGTAGCTGTTGATACTGATGCCTTCTTGCACTTTCCTACTCTTCCTTTGCCTTCTTTCTCCAAGAATCCAAGTATGCCACGTCCTCCAAGAGTGCTCCAAGAATTCTCTAAGTATCCAAGAGTATGAGAGAGAGAGAGAGAATAATGAGAAAGAGATCCAACACTGAACTGACAAAAGGTTACCAACTGATCCTCAAAATCCTTTTTATGAATGAGGCCTCTATTTTCTTCATTTTCCATTATTTTCCTTAATTTTCCTCTTCACTTGCAACCTGTGACCTTTCACCTCCTTTTTCTCCTAATTTCAATTATTTTCATAAATAAATGTGCCAAAATTCCTTTTAATTCCTTAGCCATTTCCTTAGCCATAAACAACCTAATGAACACCCCCTAGGATGTATTTCCCAACATTAAGCTTGGAATAAGTGTCTGAGTCATCCGTGGTTATTGTTTTTAACATTTATTACATGGAATTTTCACCAGGGCTATTACACCTAGTGTGTTTGTGTGCTTGGTAAGCCATAGAACATACCTAGGGTGTAAGGGAAAATCCAACATAACCTTGACCAACTTAGATTCCATCGGTCCACATAGGATTTCATTCATGGATTTAGCATTGTTGGTGAATGTTTTCTTGTCATCTTTACTCAGTAATGTAGGTGGATTTTCATACCCATTTAGCATTGTGTACCAAACATCTACACCAAGGGACATCAAGTAGGTTCACATTCAAACCTTCCTAAATGAATAATTTGTGCCAAGGAATAATGGGTATTTATTTGTGGAACTTCCTTCCTAGTTATCTAGTTCCTTGAATCTACCTTCCAGTTGTTTGATTGTTAGTGAAGGAACCCACTCTGATACCAATTGTTAGTAACCGAGAAAATACTGGGGGTGGGGGGTGAATCAATATTTTGTACTTTTTAACAATATTTATAGTTATTTACATTGTAATAAATGATAACATGACAACACCATAATACACCAAATAATAGATGCACATAAGACATATTTTTACGTGGAAACCCATAAAGGGAGAAAACAAAAAATGTTCCTTTGTTCTTAATGAAATATTCAATATGCTATGAAATCAAATTTACTAGCACCAACCAGAAGGATGCATCATCTCCATAATTTGTAAGCACCCACTTGTAGGAGGCACCAACCCCCTTTATCTGCACAAACACCAACTTGATGAAAACTCTGATTCCAATTCTTTATATGTACCAATCTATAGGAAACACCAACCTCACTGTATCTTTACACGCAAAAACCTACAGGAAGCACCAAACTCATTTATCTTTATAGACACCAACCTCAAAAAGGATTAAACCCCTTGATCTACAAGCAACTATTACATAAACCTTCATTTCCCTCTTCATAAATTTTCAACCTTGGCTTTGTAACTATATGGTTTAAATATCACTGAAATTGTTTGGAATTTGTTATATTCTTTGCATGAATAGCTCCAGGCAGATCCAAGGATGAGGGGCGTACCCACCCATGATTTTGGGCATGATGGTTTTTCCCATGGTATTTTGTAGACCGGGTCAAGTGAATTACAATTATGTTCTGATATAGGATTAATGAATTGGGGGTTTCTGAATACTTCGACATGTATATAATGTATTGTAACATTCAAAGGAATATAATGAGAAAAATATTCATGATTTTGGGTTCGAGGAGAAAAATATTTGTGTAAAATTTATGTTCTCACCATTTTATGTTTTAAAGATTTTTTTCGCGGGTAATTTCTATACACGGTTAAAACCTTCATATATAATTTGTCAAATTTCTACTTTGTCTCTTCATGCTTTATATTTATGTGTTTCTTATCATTCCATGATTTAATTAAATCACCAAGATATCTGATATGTTCTTTAATAAGTTTATCTACTGCAACTTGACTCTCAATTGTAGATATCCATGATTCATTCCTTTGCAACTGAATATTCTTTCCCAATTCATTCATTCAATTAAATCTCCCAGAGGATCTTATTTGTTGGTCAATCATTCATTAAGTTTATTTTCTATAACCTAAGTTTTACACTCCATATTTACACTTTTAAGTTTCATCACCACATCGTAACTTTGACCATTCCTTTGTTTCCTTATATTTTCTATGAACTTCAGCTTCTACTCTTTTGTCAGTTGTTTAATATCTATCTCTAAACCACTTCTTTGATCTAGTTATGTCATTTTCTAATCAAATTGTAGAGAATGATTTCTTGATTGCAATATCTACTTTCTTCTACTCATACAAAATTACATCAATTTCTTATCTATATATAGCTCGCATAAATACTTCTTAGGTTCTAGATTCAATTTTCTCTAATTTCTGGTAATAAGCTTTACCTTTATTACACATGTTTCCTAGGTGATCAGGACTCCTCTTCAACTAATATTCATAATTAAGTTTTTAGATTATCACTTTCCACAATATGAGACTGAGATTGAGGATCTAATTGCTTATGAAACTAGATGAGAACATGTAGCTACAATCTCCAATTCCTTTTCTCTAATAGCTAACATGTTTGTGTTATTCTCCTTTTTCTTTTATAGATTTGGCCCATTGAATACCATGGATTGAAGTCCATGGTTCTACCCATAGAAATTTTCCTTTTGATTGTATCAACAATCATAATTGTTTGATTAGATCTATGCTCCTTGGATTCAAAACATAATTAAGACTACGGATTGGCTTTGTGAACAATGGTACAATGCAATTACTATTTAACATTGACGATGAGTAAGACTATATTTCTCGTATGATCAAAATAATTGCACTCATTTCTTCTAATGTGACTGAGAGTTATGAGTGAATGTTCTAGTCCCATGGTGTTAATATATTTTTCTTACATCATCTCGACATTAGATTTCAATCTAATTGATTAATCCAAAGTTTACAAATCATTTGGGATTGCGCAATCAGGGAATTCATACATTGTTGTAGAATTTCTCCTTAGTTGTCTGTAAGTGTTTCATTGTGCCTTGAAACCCCTGGTATATTCGTGTTAATTGTATTGACAAAGGCTATCTTGGCTGCAATGTCAAGGAGGAAAGATCATCCCACACTAATTTGGCTTAATCCTTAATTGACCAACTCACCATGTAGTTTAACAATGCCTCACATATCCTACCATGTCACTGCCATTTCAACAACTATACTACGTATCCCTCCTAAATATCATCTTCATCATCTGATTTCCACATTATGTTGATGTCATCATGCCATGTGTCTTGCTTACAATGTGCCATGTCATCCACATCATCTAGTTTCCACATGTCCTCTTTGATAACCAATCAAATGCTGCCATTTATTGGCTACTACCATGTTTCAGAATTTCCAAATCACCTCTACCACATTATCATGGTCCCAATTCCCTAGCCATTACCATCCTTTGCAAACTAGTTGGGGCTACATTATTTACAAATAGTGCAATTGTCGTTGAGTGTTGGAAAAATTGCCATCTTGTCCCTATGTCCCCAGGAAAACTAATTTTCCAATCCATTGCACACTACTGCAAATCCAAGACCATGGATTACCACTAATCCACACTTAGAATAATTACCACATGGATAATTAAGCATTGAAACTTAGAGAAGTTGGAATCCCACCAAAATTTAAGATGCCTTTTCTCCTTAATCCTTGGAATTTTAAACAAGTGCCATATACCATTGGAAAGGTCTCCAAGAAGACCATTGAACTAAATATTGTGCATGATGATTTGATCAAAATAACTTTAGAAAATGCTTAATATACTCAAGGCATTCTCATTCTTATAAACATCCTTTGACATTAGTTGTAATTAATCACAACGCAATATCCAATAGGGAGAAGTTTAGGGTTATTCTAGTTAGGTCAACTGACATAGTAGAATGGAGTGAAGGTATGAGTGTTGAGGCATGCCATAATGAAAATGGATATCACAGGGCTTAGGTCAAGGGAGTTATCATAAAAATTGACAATGATCCATTGAATTTTATTCTAAACTACTTATCCTTGAAATTTAGAATGGAAACAAATTAAGCAATGACAATAAATCACTTACTCACTGAGTTGAGTAATCGTAGAAGAGTGTTTTACTCTTTGAGTCGAGCAATGTAAGAAAGGTTTTTATTCTTTGAGTTAAGAAAGACACATATATTATATATGGTGGCAAGGGATATATTTCATAATCCAAACACTATGTGGAGTTATAATCAATGTGTTGGTGTGCGTGTGCGGATTGAATCCAATATGAACTCTTACACATTGGTCAACTGAGGAAGAGTTGCATATGATGATCCAAATATAAATACCATAGTGGAATGGTTTAAGTATTATTATTTTAAATGAATATACCGATGATTGGATTAGATAGGAATTTGCATCACGTTGTGGAAGAAAGGTTGGTGTTGGCTTAGGAGGCCCTGACCCAGGTTCAACGTTAATTTAGCCAAACAAATCCCTACACTACTGGCGCTTTTGGCATCAATCCATGGAGGGCGGAGTGAAGTCTCACTTGAAGCAATATGGGGGGATGCTGGAACCACGTTTTCGCACCCATAGATGATAGTGATGTCGTTGTATGCCTTAATTCTACCCTCACGCAGATCGATAAGCCTTTTAGGGCTTATCGATATACTTCTCGTAATTGGCCTCTAGACCTTCACAAAGGTCTAAGACTATTGTTCATGGACCCTAACCAGGCAAATCAACCACTTACGTTGTTTTTTAATTACTCTTACTTCCTTATTTACCCAGATCGACTTAAGTATATGATAACTTCAATATGCATTAATATGTTCGTCACGTAAACATATATTATTACTTGCGTTCAGATAACAATGTAAAACATATAGATTCGCACATCAATATAGCATTAAGTCATAACCCATTATTCAACATAACATAACCACATTTATTCATAACAGAAGTAAATAGATCAAACACAGATATTTCTATATTAATCTTCTTTATTAGTACTTCAGATCTTCTTACAGACTCTAACTACCCTATGCACTTAGCTGCAGGGGTCCGCGCACTCAGCTGCGGACTTCTACCCTAGGCCTCTGTGCACACAGTTGCAGAGCCTCTCCTCTACTCTAAAACTCTTCGCTCTTTTCACTAATGACCCATTACATTCATCATCATTACTTCTACTTCTTGTGCCTTAGACTCTTCTAAGACTCTCCTTTTTATATAGTCCCATGGTTAGCAGACCATGGGTAGATATTCTAAAACCGACACAACTTATATACAAGAAGGGCGGAAATCCTTTATGACACTTTACATCTACGCGCTCTGCAACCATAAATTGCGGAGACTTTACACTTTACGTACAAAAACTTGGGCTTTTAACCCCAAAATTGACCCTAGGGACCCTCTCCCACAGGCCCCCAACACCAATATGGTAACTCACCCTCGATTCACTCTACTGGCGTAGAGATCTTACTGCGAAGACCTCCCAACTCCACTTTCACCACTGCAACTTCAACTATACACTGCGTAGCCGCCTGCTTGACTTGCTCCACCAGCTGCTCCATTACTGGTTCTGCGTTATCTTCCTGGATCTTTTGTTGTGTTGTTTGTAGGCTGTCCAACTTCTCCCCAATGGTGGCAGAGAGAAAATAGGACTCATCTAGCCAAGGCCCCAATTTGGCCTTGAGGACTGCCTCTTTTCGTTGCGACGCTTCCACATGTTCTCTTAGCTCCTTTGCCTCATGCAGCTTGGCCAATCTCTGTGTGATGGCGATGGTGTGCGCCATCGCTCTAGCTTCATCATACTACTGCTATAATTCCCTTGCCTCAATATTCAACCTCTTCAGGTTGGGATATTCATGGAGACTCGTGAGGACCTCCATTGGTTTCTTGAAGAGCGCAATGCATTCTACCATCGTGGCATCTACTGCAACGACTGCATTCTTGACAACTGCCTCGTGTTGTTCTCTGACCTCTGGTGGAGTTGAAGGCTGTGCCCTCAACTCGAGCTCTGTAATATTGAGGTTTAGCTCAAACTAAACCTTGGCCATCGTGGTCCGAGCTTCGTGCACACTTGTAGCCAACTTCTGAATTTTGGCCTCCAATAGCGCCTCTTCTGGGATGTGCATTTTTGGAACGGTTCTGTAGGCTTCTGCTACTACTACTGCGGTTCACTCATTCTTCTCCTGGACCTTCTTCCAGGTGTCTATCGTTGTTGTTTTCTCAATGAACATCTGTTCATTGTTAACCTTCTGCTCATTGATCACGCTCAGCGTGCACTGCTCTCGGGCCCTAAGTTTTGCGATCACACCTGCTTGTAGCATGTGAAGGAATTCACTTGGGAGCACGACCAAGTTGAGACCAATGTTCCTTAAAGCAGCCTTATCAACATCTATCTTCACGCTTAGGGCTCCATCAGGTAGCACGATGACCCGAGGATCCAAAGAGTGAACCATTTCCGCAGCTTTAGTCGTTCCCAACGCTAAACTAGTTGACACCACGCTGCTATGCCCTACCCCTACCTGCAGTTGAGTAATTTGGATCTGCAGCTCACGTAGACCCATCTGAATGGCAACCAAAGCTTGTTTCTGCCACTGCTAAAACTGTCGCATCGCTTACCTTATCCCCAATGTCATCTAATTCCCCCTATTTCAAGGTGATTGGGTCTAGGGACGACTTAGTGGCCTTGGTCTTTTTGCGCAACCCTTTCTTCTCCTGCTTTTGATTCCACTTCACCCAGAAGGGAGTGCTTTCCAGATCTGCACAACCCTGCTCTGATCACTCTTCTTCTTCTGTTCGTGGTGAAGGGGATATCTGACTTCTATCAGAATCACATTCTTCATCCCATTTCTTGGCAGTGTGCTCCGCTTCTGCGCGTGCCTTCTCCTCAACCTCCTTCTTTCTCTTTTCTGCCAACTGTTGAATTTTCGACTATGCCTCTTCCTTCTTCTGCTTTCTTGTGGACTTACTAGACTCAACGGACAAATCTGATGCTGTGCGCCACTTAGCTGGCCAGCAATCGAGGATCGTTGACATGGCATCATCCATCGCGAGGTATGGTAAATCATACCACTCCTGTTCTGGGTCCTTGTGCACCCGGATGGAGATACAGTGGAAGTCCACTTTGAACTCAGCGTATCTCAAAAAATTCTCAAATACAGTTGGTGACAGTCGTGGCTTGCGGTTGATGGCTGCGTAGGTGCTTGACTCCATCAACACCCAAAATATTTTACTCTCCTGGACCCACCCAGCATCCTTCGTGGCCCATAGAGAAGCAAACTTCGCTGCTTTTGGAAGATCTTTCGCAATCGGAGGAAAATGGCTGTCCTTCAACAATTCCCATGCAACCAACACAATCGACAACAACAACCATGAGTAATGGAATGTTTTGTTGTGGTCCTGTGCCTCCCTACAGTTTGCGAGGAACTCGCTGCACAGGTAGCATGCCCAATTGAGTTGTATGCCCTCCACGCACTGGGCCGCTAATGAAACAAATAGTGTCGACACCTCATCTGTGCGACACTTCCCCATTACCTTGCCAACCAATATCTGGGTGGCCACCTTCACTGTGGGGTCTGTAATACTCTAAATTTAATATCCGCGTGACTTCTTGACAAGCTTAAACTTGTCCTTCATCCTTTTGGTGAGGTCGCATTTGCCTATCTTTCTGCCAAATTCCTTGGCCAGATTCAACCCTAAATGGGGTAGCAGGGTGATCCTATGGATCAACATGTTAGTTATAGGGATCGACTCTCCCAACCATAGGCACCCGTCGTGCACTAGGTACAACTGTTTGATAACTATCAAATTTATGGGAGCGCGCTGGTAATGTGGCACCCATAGTAGATTCAACAATCCTACCTTTTCCACCCCATGAATCCACTTCACCAGCTCTAGCGCAGTGACACCCGAGTCCTTGTAGAATACTCTCTACACGAAATTATCAGTAGTCAGGTGGGGGAACTGCTCAGTGTCCCCCAAGTCCCAATCATTTAATTTCATATGTGGGATGTGCGTCAAGTGCAAACCTTCAAATGTTATGTTTTCTGGCAGCAGGGGTGTGTTAAGGAGAAACTTTCCTTCATCAGGGTACTTCAGTGCCTTTACCTTGCCCTGGCGCGGAGGGATGTATTATGGTAGCTTTGAGATAGGGTCTACTCCCTCAATATCAATTTCCTTTGCACCCATATTAGTTTCCTCTGCGCCCTCGTCGAACTCTAGGTTTACCACCTTACCTTTCTCTTGCGCGGTGGGCTTCTATTTTCTCTGATGCTTCCTTGGCGACTCAAGCACCGGCTGTGTCACCTTATGTTTATACTTCTTCGTCTTGGAAGTCTCTCTTGCCGGTGTAGGCTTCGGCCTAGACGACCTTGGTGATTTTGGCACCGCTGCGGGCACCTCCACACTCACGACCTTAGGGGCATCTCCCTCAGAGGCCATAGATCCTCTAGCACTTGCAGTTTCCATGGGCGCCGACATGAGGCTAGTAAGGAGCTTCTGGGTTTCCTTAGGTAGCTTGTCAAACACTGAACTAGCCACCAAATCCTAAGAAACTGCAGGATTCATGCGCAATCAATAACACGACACATCAACTCTCCAAACACAAAGTGTTTTTTGTTGGGTGACCTTTTGTAATTTATAGGAAAATTCAAATTCAAATCCGATCGTTCCCCCCAAAATCCGATCATAAATGCTAGATTGGCGGTAAATTTTCAAAGATCTCTCTCTTAATTTCAGCCTTAAATGTTGCCCCCTGCTCCTCTTAGCCGTTTTCTCACTATCAAATCACGAACAATGATAGTAACAGTCACTTTCTGGCTGCCCTGCGCGGTCTCTCCTTCTATAGCGCAGCTCCCATCATACTTCTACTGATGTTGTGACATTCTTCCATAGCATGCAGTCCCCTAGTCGCGCAGTTCTATAACTTAGGTAGTGTATTTTATAGGGCCACACCTCCTTTCAGCTGCCTGGAGCACTAATACTATGTTTCCATCATATAGTCATTTGGCCGGATCCCCGGGGTATGGCTTCAATCACCACTTACCTTCCCCAGAAATGGATCTCCATTCAATTTCACTAGCTGGACTGCTCCACCATCGGTAATCTCTTTGATGACATATGGCCCCAGCCAATGCATCTGAAATTTTCCTAGAAATTTATCAAACTTGCTGTTGTATAATAAAATTAAATAATTTACCTTGAAGGTGTGCAATTTGATGTGCCGATCATGCCATGCCTTTTCGCACTCCTTTTGAACTTGCGGATGGAATCCAGCCAAAAATCTATCTTCTTCAAGCTTTGTCAGCTGCCCAAGCCTCTCTTCTAGGGCTCCACGATCTGCCATTCTTGTGAATGCCGCTATGCGTAGACTAGTTACAATATACTCCATTGGCATCATAGCTTCTATGCCATAGACCAGCCTGAAGGGTGTTTGTCCAGTTAGCTTCTTACAAGTAGTTTTGTAAGCCCATAGCACCGCAAGTACATGCACGTCCGAATCATTCCTTGTGCATTGAAAACCTTCGTCAGCACGTTCTCCAATGTCTTATTAAATGCTCCAACCATCCCATTAGCCTGCAGGTGATATGGTGTACTCTTCTGATGATAAACTTGGAATTCCTCTGTCAGCGTGCAGAGCGTCTCATTAAGGAAATACATACCGCGATCGCTCATCAAAATATTCGGGCAACTAAACCTAGTCAACACATGCTCAAAGAGGAACTTTGCTTTTGTTGTCCCTGTACAATCCTTCATAGGTTGCGTCTCCGCCCATTTGGCCAAATACTCTGTCACGGTGATGATATACCGCACACCCATATTCTTTCTTGGAGGCTGAATCAGGCCTACAAAATCAATTGCCCATTTCTCAAATGGTTGCAACGACACTTGCGGATTCAGAGGCATCTCATCCCTCCGTGATGGTCTTCCCGTCCTCTAACATGCATCACATGCCTTACAATAAGGTTTGGAATCCTTATGAAGTGTCGGCCACGACAACCTAGTGTGTAAAATCTTCTGTGTTGTTGCTTTTCCTGCATAATGTCCTCCCACAGCTCCTCCATAAGCTTCAGTGAGGATGCTATTCTGTTCAAACTCAGGCACATAACGTCACAAAATTTCATCCGAGCCCATTTTATATAAATGTCTTGTAATGACAGAAAATTTTGACGCACATACCACCAACGCCTTCTTTTTTTGACTAGTATACCCTTCTGGAGTTGTTCCCGTCATGAGGAAGTGTATGATATCTACAAACTGATTGTCAGCTACGCGCACCGTAAAGAGCTGTGTGTCAGGAAATCCTTCCTCCAAATTAGTAGGCTCCTCTCCTGTTTCAATGCGTGACAGATGATTTGGTCTTGCATTCAATCATCCTGGATTCACAATGACTTCAAAATCATAGTCCTGAAACAACAATAACCATCTGCATATCTTCCCCCCCAACACAGGCTTGTTAACCAGGTACTTCAATGTAGAATGGTCTGTATACATCTTAAATTTTGCGCCTAGAAAGTAGTGTCTAAACTTCTAGAGCACGTACACCATAGCCAAACCTTAGCACTTTGTCGTTGAATAGTTCTTCTCAGCTTTAGTCAACTTCCTACTTGCAAACACTATAGGGTGACCTGACTCTCCCTCACCGGCCTGTGTCAGTACTGCTCTGAGCTCAAAACATGACGCATCCACATGCACATGAAATTCCTTTTTCCAATCTAGGAAGAATAGGATCGACGCAATGACCATATTTTCCTTTAACACATCCAGGCTCTGCCGACATTCTTCATTCCAACAGAATGTGGCATCCTTCTTTAACAGCTTCTCCATTAGTGCGGTAATCTGGGATAACCCTTGATGAACTTTTTATAATATCCGGTATGCCCCAGCGTTGCACGTAGCTATTTCACACTTCTTGGCACCTCCAAATTAATTATAATTGCTACCTTAGCTGGGTCCACCATTAATGCTTGTCTGCATACCACATGGCCTAGTAAGATTCCAAAAGGAACACAGAACAAACATTTCTTCAATTTGAGCATGATAAGATACCTCTGGCATGTATCCAACATCAAGTGTAGGCTAGCTACATGGTGCTTCACCAACCCAAACACTGTCCAATCGTCGAAATATACCTCCAAAAACTTGTGAATGAAGTCCTTGAACGTCGCGATGACTACGCACGAAAAGATCGCTGGTGCGTTCTTCAGTCCAAAAGGCGTTACAGTATATTGAAAGAATCCCCACTCGGTTGCGAAGGTCATCTTACTTCTATCCTCTGGCGCGATCTTGATCTGATGGTACCCCGAGAACCCATCAGTGAACGAATATGCTTCATGTCCTCCTACATTATCCAACACTTCATCGGTGAATGGAGTCAAAAAAGGATCATGCATGCAAGCATCATTCAACTTCTTGAGATCTACGCATATCCTTATTGCATCCTTCTGCTTATTTTCCTGAACTATCATAGGACAACCCAATCAGACTCCTCCACTGGTTCAATGATTCATGTCACTAACATTTTGTCCAATTCTAAGTAGACCCTTTCTTTGTACTTAGGATTGAGGTGATATCGCCTCTGCTTCACAGGCTTTGCATCTGGTTTCAATGTTATCCTCATTACTCCTAAATCACTTATTATCCCTTTCAGGTCTGAAAAATTTGTAGGGAACAAGTCCTGGTATTCGCGGAGCAACTCAACGAACTTATCCACCGTAGCATCATCCCAGTAGTCTCCTATCTTTGCAAACTTCGGCTCCGCCTCTGTCGCAATGTTCACTTGTCTTGTTTTCATCGGCACAGTGATATCTGGATTTTCTATCTGCGTCCCCTCCACTTCGTGGTGACCTTCTATTTCTGGGATATTAACTTTCCTCGGATCGTTGTCTTCCTCTTCAGCGGTCACATTGTAGCACTCCAGCACGTGGTGCAATTGTGTGGTCCAATTCGGTTGAATTAAATCCAAGGGATCCTAGGGTATTTTGAAGATTGATGCTTTGACCTCCTGCAACCTTCATCAATGCACTCAAATCCATCTTCAAAGTTGAATGTCATTAAGAATCCTTGTGTCAAAATATACCATTCGTTTGTGCCATGGCAGAGCTCTGTCTACAAGTACCAATTCATAGGTATTACATCCAAGGTGTGACAGAAAAAATGCACCCACTCCGGTTGCAGTTCTGCTCCATAAGCATTGGTCCATTTGGCTAAGTGATCATGTGGATCACTCCTTCCATCGTATTTCTCTGTCAATCGTACCTTTGGGGGAGCAAACCATACCTTCATCATTCTTCGATATTCGTGCCATCCATCAAAGTTGTCTTTATGCATACCCCACCATCTTGTAGGAGTAGTGCGCAATGCCTAGTCCAAGGCTTGGAAGCGATGCTTCTATGGAACTTCCCTTTTAAATGCATCCAAAAATTTATCCACATCAGTTAAACCATCATAGTAAGGCATACTTCTTACCTCTGATGATACGCAATGCAGTGATTTGGTCATCATGTTATAATGTAGTGTATACACTTCGTGCAATCGATTATGCTAGCGTTCCAATTCCTCATCTGAGTCTGAGGTGCAGGAGCTTTCGCGGTCCCATGCAATACATCCATCAGTTGTTGGATTCACCCATCTTGATCCTGCACCGTTATCTTATAAATGTGGTCCAAATCATTGTTGCTTTCGTAATCGCAGACTGATTCAGTGTAGCGCAGTCCTTTTGCAGGGTCCAATGATACTAGTATGCGGAGCAATTTTCTTTCAAATTACATCGTCCACTTCTTCAAATTGATCAGCCTGTTCATGTTGATAGCTCAGTTGATCCCAAGGAGCGCAAGGTAGGGATTGATGTCATTCACAATCCCTATCACTTCAAAATCGGCCAACACACTTGCGCCTTCAATATTGACTGTCGCTCCCTGTAATTTTCCCATGGGGATAATATTTTGTTGATTCACCATCCTCAATTGAATAGGAAACCACTACAGCCCAAGTCTCCCCATTCTCTCCCATGTCTATTTAGGCAAAAAAATTGTGTCGGACCCTAGATCCAGAATAACTTGGTCTACTTCATATTCTCCTATTTGCACGGTGAGCCTCATCTCACGCCATGTTCTTGCCTTATGCTTACCAATTTTCCTAACCACACGTGGTCCCTTAGGAGTATTACCAACACATTTATTGATCAACTCCTGTAATCCCTTGATGGCCTTGCTATCTCGTAGCAGTTTCATACAGGTCTTCAAAAATGTAGTATGCATGGATGTGTCCATTTCTTCAGACTGCTTATCCTGACTTCCTGAGGTAGAGGCCTTAGTGAAGCTTTTCTTTGCTTCCATGAAAGTTTCCTTTGCATGCTCCAAATCAAAGCCAACCTCCTTCTCTGGAGCTTTGTAGATCCATTCAACCTCTTTTGGCTGCTGTCCCTTATCTTCGCTAGTTTTCATTCCACTTCGCAACACAATATTCACATTGGGGTCTTCTTCTCGGGGTTCAACCCTCATCATCTGCAGGTTCGGGGTAGGCTGCTAAGGTTATGCTCCTTTTTCGCGTATCTTAGATAGTAATACATGGAAATCTTCTATCGCGTGGTCAAACTGAGTGCAGTATCTTCACGACAGGGGCATCAGGTTCTTGAATTCTCACATGTAGTGTCCTGGTCCCTCACAGTTGCAGCAAATAACCTGTCCCCAACCTCTACCAGGCCCTCCTCTACCCCAACCTCGTCCGCATCCTTGATATCATCCTATCACTCCCACAACACCTTGATCTGGAGGCCGATTTTATACCTGCACTCTATATGAAGGCATTCTATCCATCATTAGATCATAGCTACAATAGTTACGCTCATCATGACCCACCGATTGACAAAAGTTGTAGAAGAGATGTTGTGGTGTCCGTACAAATTTATGCAGCAGGTGACAATTATCTGTCACATGTTTTCGAGCTACCTGACAGACAACACACCATAGCACGGGCCCTATACTTGGCCCTACTTGAGCTTCCAGCCTCAGAAGCATCGACCCTCCTACTGCAACATAATTCGTGAAGACTAGACAATGATCTTTGTCATGCCGCTAACTTTTTCATTTCAGGCACCAAACTTCTTTGTGCACCTTTGGCCGAACTGCTCTATCCTTCTTCAGACTTTGAAACTCTAGGTAAAGGTTCTGTAATTGCACATGAATCTGCAGAACTACCAAATTAGCATCTTGCATTGATGTCTCATGCAATCTCATCGCAACCTCTAGGGCTTCCGCCTGGGTACCAATCTTTTGTTGTGATAAAGCAACCCTCAGATGAGGCAAGAGTGAAGCCACAAACCATTCGCGATGTTGCCCATCTGTAAGATTCATGTTAGATTCGCGGATTGTGCACTTCAATCTTTGATCTATATCCCAAGGTGTCTCATTGGGCTTCATCATGATCTTGTTGAATCCCACAATTGATTGTGCTTCAAACTTAGGCTGACTAAATTCCTTATTCAACGTAGTCTGAATATCTACTAATGAAGCCATCAGGTTATTAGTGCAGTACTTAATGTACCATGTCAGCGTGCGTTCCTGAAAAGAAGTGACCAATGTTGCTTTCTTCATTTGATCATCCATTATAACTTGAGCTTCCCATATGGCCTTCGCGATGAACCAAAACTGGTTCGGGTCCTCATTTCCCAATCCCTTGAAAACATGCAACTTTATTGCATTCACCATATTGAATAGTGGTGGAGGTGGTGGCGGTGTGAGTGAAGGTGTATGCTGTGAAGGTGAATGCGGAGGTGGGGTATTCGCGGGAACCCTCGTCTTATTAACTGAACAACAATCTGCGGTGAAACCTATGTTGTTTCCTCGTCGTCACTCAAAGGAGGTTCGATCAACGGGCTATATTCAGGGCCTGTTCTCCCTCTATCCCTGAAGATCTTTCCACTTCGCATATCTCCAAACATCAAGGTAACTGCATAACCCACTTTTCACACAAGAGAATCTTAATCCAAGTATTTAAAGACCTTAAATACTTACCTCGTGATCCCTTGAAGAAGCGACGCTCTGCTTCGCTGTAACTGACCGAAGTATTGACCGTGAACTCTGTCACAAATCCTCCTATGATACGATCAAGCCAGTGATTGACGGTGCGTACGATCTTATCTTTAGAGGCTTCCAATATCCGCACTAACTTCGGGGTCCACACTATCGGACCGTAAAGCCTCCACCTTCCTTGATCTTCTTCTAATTTAGCGATCCACTCGTATAACTCAACCGGGAAGGAACAAAAGAAGATTTCGTGTATCTATGTGTACAGGTATCTGTCCAACCATTGTTCTTTTGTTAATCACATATTTCTATTTTCTTGCACCGTGAATTCGTGGATCTTTCTTTCCAACCACTCTTCAATTTATTTCTTAGTCGGATTCCAGTGATGCGAGTCGGATTCCAGTGATGCGACATCACACATCTCTTTATTCAAATCTCGGTCCCAGCAACAGAACCATTTATTGGCTTAGGGGGCCCTGACCTAGGTTCAATGTTAATTTAGCCAAACAAATCCCTACACTACTGGCCCTTTCGACATCAATCCGCGGAGCACAGACTGAAGTTTCACCCGAAGCAGTATGGGGGGATGCTAGAACCAAATTTCACACCCAAAGATGATAGTGATGTCGTTGTATGCCTTAATTCTATCCTCGCACATATCGATAAGACTTTTAGGGCTTGTCGATATACTTCTCTTAATCGGCCTCTAGACCTTCACGAAGGTCTACGAATGTCGTTTGCGGACCCTAAATAGGCGAATCAACCACTTACGCACTTCTGTAATTACTCTTACTTTCGTATTTACCCAAATCGACTTACATATATGATAACTTCAATATGCATTAATATGTTCTTTGTGTAAACATATATTATTACTTGTGTTTAGATAAAAATGTAAAACATATAGATTCGTGCATCAATATAGCATTATGTCATAACCCATTATTCAACATACCATAACCGCATTTATTCATAACAGAAGTAAATAGATCAAACAGATATATTTCCAGAGTAATCTTCTTTATTAGTTCTTCAGATCTTCTTACAGATGCTAACTACCCTGTGCACTCAGCTGCAGGGGTTTGCGCACTCAACTACGGACTTCTACCCTAGGCCTCTACGCACACAGCTGTAGAGCTTCTCTTCTACTCTAAAACTCTTCACTCTTTTTGCTATTGACCCATTACATTCATCATCATTACTTCTACTTCTTCTGCCTTAGACTCTTCTAGGACTCTCCTTTTTATACAATCCCATGGTCCACAGACCATGGGTAGATCTTCTAAAGTCAACACAGCTTACATACAAGAAGGGTAGAAACCATTTATGACACTTTACATCTACGTGCTCTACGACCATAAATTTCGGAGACTTTACACTTTACATACAAAAAATTGGGCTTTCTGCCCCAAAACGTGGGCTTCTAACCCCAAAATTGACCCTAGGAGACCCTCTCCCAACAGGTGGTCTTCGAAAAACACAATATCGATAACCAAATGGTAAGTTGTAATGTTATAATGTTGGTGGCCAAGTCTAAAGAAGAAAAATAAGATACTTGTTAGTGGCTTCCCAGGTACTATGAATGAGCATGATTACATATGTGATCTTTATATATGACCATAACATATTTTCATGATTTAGAAGATTTTGAAGATGTCGTTTCATAATTTCAATAATAGATGTGAAGTCATATCAAGGGATAGAGAGTAAAAGGTTGATGTAAGAAGAATCTCAAGGGAAGAATCTATCCCTATGATTGTCCACTACACAATATCGAGTTATATTTTTGATAAAGGCTCTATTTGTTTGAAGGATCAAGCTAGCTTATTTCCATGCTCATTGTGTGACAATGTATAATAAAAGTTTTGATCTTATGTAATTGCTCATTGTGTGACAATGCATAATAAAAGTTTTGATCTTATGATAGGGCTATAGTAATGTAAGGCTTGTGTTCCGCTTGTGTATTTGTTGAACTTGTAAAGTGTGTATCCCATGGAATACTGAATAATGAATTCTTCCAAGTATGTTACTTGTGAAGTATATTGTCTTGATATATTGTGAAGTTGTTGCTGATGAAGTTATGAGTAAGATGATCATGGTTGTGATGTTTTTGAAATTTAGAATTAGAGTATTATTGTTGCAAGGATGTGTTTTTGAAGAAAGTTGATTTGCATGAAACAACTAGTATTATGTTGAGCAGAGAGGAATTTGCAAAGATCAGAAAGGGTGAAAGTATTTTTGAAGTTTATATTAAATTTTTTGGATCCAGTTTAAAAACTGTATGAAAAGGAGGTTCATAGTGATTTTGGGGGTTGGTTCCTCTAGTAGGATGGAGCCTGCAACTGATTTGGTGGTCAGTGTCTCTTGTAGGTTGGTGCCTGTAAATTGATTAGGGAGGTGGGTTCCTCCATTAATTTGAAGCATATGTCAAGTTGGTGCTTGCATATGACTAAGGTTGGTGCGTCAATTAGGTTGTAGCTCGAAGAAAATCGGTGCTTACATATTTTAGGGGATCAAACTTTTCTATTGGTTAGTGCTAGCAAAAATATCGTTATCAAAGATTGAAGAAGAAGATAATATTTTTTTTTAGTTTTCTACCATTATGGGTTTCCAAGTAAATCATGTGTTCTCACGTGTTGATGTGATGATTCTTTTATGCATTGTTATGTTGAATTGTGAAATTGGTTAGATTGGCCATTATAGTGATTCAACCCCCTCTTATTTTTTATAATCATAAGTCCTAACATGTGGCATTAGAGTATGTTCCTTCAAGTTTAGTCTTACAACTAGAAGGTAGATCCAAGGAATTATGGCCAATTTATGGAAGGATAAGAAGAATCCATCCCAGAAGATGAAAAATCATATAAAAAGTTGGGATTGTACAAGAAATGTATCAGATGTAGTAGAAGTGCCAGGAGATTCCAAAGAAGACATTTTCTTCTTAATCATGGATGGAGAAGAGAAATCGCATGCAACATAATCCACTCTAGAAAAAGAATCACAAGAAACCATGGATTACCAAGCCGACTATACATCAAGTGGAGCACAATTATTAAATGTATCAAGGTATGTAATCTAGAAAGAAAGAATTGAATGTTATCTAATGGCTCAAGACATTTATGTATGGAAATCTATAGTGAATGGAGAAAAGGATATTAGGTATAATACATATGCCATGAATATAATCCAAAGTACACTATCAAAATCAGAATCTAACAAGGAAATCTTTTGTGAGAGTACAAAAGAGATGATAGATAAGTTGCAATATACCTATGAAGAAGATCACAAAGAATCGAAGAATATATAATATCACGAACTAGGTGATGAAGGAAATCCACTTGTAGCTAATCATCAAGAAAATAATACATATTTAGAAGTTGGAAATGAAGAAAACAAAGAAGTGCAATAAAGTGTTATCCAATCAATCCCAACAAATGATCCAACCTCTCTTGATTGTGGTAGTGAAGGTCATTATACTTCTAGATGTCTAACACTAGTAAATGATGATGAAGATGATATTCCTACTTTGCTTAAGTTTAATTACTCATAAGAAGAATTTGGGAAAGAAGATGAGATTACTATCACCTTAGAGGAAATAAAGAAACTTTAAGATGAAACGAAAGGTTGAAGGAGGTATTGAAGAAATATGAAAATCATGACCAAGAACCAACATTTCTAAAGGCCCAACTAGAAGAAGCAATAATGATGGAAGAAGTGTGAAAGAGAAATCTGAAGCAGAGAGAAGGTCATATAGTGAGTCTTTGGAAGCTGAGATTAAGTCTTTAAGATATGAGCTAGAAAAAAGTCAACAATCAACTTATGAATGAAATGAAATAATAGAAGAATCATAATGCCACTATGACACAACTTAAAAAATATAAAAGAGTTGAGGATGCTTTGGTAAATCAATTAAAGAAAACATGCAAGAATGTGGAAAATTTGAAGAGGAAGTTGTCTCTACAGAGAACCAATTATAGGAAGCAAATTTGAATTTGAAGCCTAACAAAGGAACTGAAATTTTGGACACAATTCTCAGCAAGAAAATATCTCCCCTCATTAAAAAATGTTTAGGTTATGTTGGTGAATGAAAATAAAGGTCATCAAATGGTGAAAAACTTAAGAGCCTTGTTGATGAATCTAGTAGCAAAGGCATTAGTCAAGCAAAGGACCAACATAAGCATGTTCATTCCAGCAACACAAACAACACTCAATAACAAACAAGTGGAATTATAAATCAGTATGAGTTTGAGGGAGTTTCCACTGTTAAGCGATCTACAAGTAATAGTGGAGTAGGAGACAAGGATCAACAAAGCGATGAACCATTTCCAAGGAGGAACATCTTTACGAGAAATGCTTCAAGACAATCTCACTCAGTCAGGTATCAAAAATCATTTTTTGTTCATTGTTTTGTTGTACTAGATTCGGCCACAAAGAAATGGATTGAAAAAATATGAAAAGAATGATTATGTCAAAGAAAGAGGTTATTATCAGACATCCAAAAACAATAATATGGGAAATCAAATAAAACTTTACAAAAACTGATCTTAAGAACCATTTTTTCCATTATTCAAGTTTAATATTGTATGCTACAAATGCCACAATATTGAGCATATAGCTCGTGATTACAGGATTAACATGAGATTTTCCAGGGCAGAAGGTCTCTTTGCTAATACAAAAAAGATCATCAAGGTATGTAGAAGGAAATAGGAAGATCTAAAGATAGATTTGAGCGCGGACCTAATCTATTGGTGAAAGCTTCTTCATGCATATTTAAGTTTGAGATTAGATTAAACTTGAATAAGTAGAGGTATGGAAGGTAGATTCAACAAATATGATTTGGTAAAAGGAGCCTAGAAATAGGGGGATCTTGTTGAATAGTGGTTGTATCGAGAGTCCAATTCAAGGAAAGTTTGGCTAGTTGATTATTCTAGCAACATCAATGTGTGTTATTGCATACCCTAAGTCAAGGATGCAAGTAATGTCTTTGTAGACATTGCTATAATGTGGAAGATTAAGGATTCTTTGAGTATATTGAATATTTGGTAAGGTAATGTTGATCACACAAGCATGCAAAGTATTTAGTTGGATAGTCCTCTCAAAGACCTTTCCAAAAATATATGGCACTCGGTCAAAACTCCCAAGGATTGATGAGAAAAATTGTTTTATACTTTGACATGGTTCACTACTTCCTATTTCACCAAAATTTGATGGTTATCTATCATTTTTCCGATGAAATTATGCAGGTACTTTGATAAAAACATGTCTCCCAGTTTCTTAGTGTAATTTCATCGAACAATCTGATGAACATGTTGTCATCAGATATGTGACACCTCTTCGTCATATATCCTCATCGAAATTAGTCATTATTTTTGACCCATAATTATCGAATATCCACTGAATGTTTGTTGGAAGTGAGTCATATATTCGATGAATAGTTCCATCAAATTTCCTATAGGGACTTCAGATACTCCGAGGGAAGTGCATTAGATATATGATAAAAAATGTGTCAAATATTTGACATCCAACGAGGCTATCTAATGGGTACGTTTGTTGGAATTCCAATTGTATATCTGAAAAATATTTACATAAGATATCTAATGCATATGGGTTCATCAACCATCCGATGAACCTATATTTATTAAAAAATATTTAGTAATCAATGAGGATGGTTTAGTTGCATCGTTTTTGCCTCCATCTAGTCCAAGTCATTAATGCATTAATACACTTTATTAAACCAAGTAAAAACAATAATATATTTCACTTTATCCATAATGAATTACAAAACAAAATTAGTGACCACTTTTCTAAAGTGGTCACCAATGAAATATCTAAACCAATTTTTCACATTCACACTGAAACCTATGCAAGAAGTTCCCACTTGAGCTACATTTCTCAACACTCTTCTCTAATAAATGACCTTAATCTATTTTCTGCTACTTCATAGTGCTTGGAAACCTCTAGGATTTAAAGTTATCTTTTGTTTGATGAAAAGTAATTATATAATATGCAAGGGAAATTACGCTCTATGTATCACAACTACCTATGCTTCCTAAACAATCCTTGCAAGTTAAGTAAGGAAAAAATTAGATTCATATGAAAATGGAACCAAAGCGTAAGAAACTTAAGCCAGCGTGTCATTTATTCCCTCTAAAAGGGTAAGCACAAAGGGAAGGGGTGTAAAGGTCCAACAACAATTTATATGAGACCCTTCTTTCTCTTATGCATCAAGCTGAGAGCTGAGGGGTGGCTCAAGCCACACAAGAAATATGAAGATTGATGTGGGGCTAAAACAAATAAGAAAGTTCTATCATTCCTTATGTTCATTGGAATATCAAGAGGGCTATGTAGCAGGGTCTCTTGAGGAGAAAATGTGACCCTGCCATTGATATTACTACCCATCCTTTGTAGAGTCCCTATAATGTAAGTTTTGTACTTATGAATATAGAATGGAAACAATTGGATATTTTGGCATATGGGTTTAATTTAATACATTGCTTAGTAATGTCTTAGTCCCATACTATCTTTTATATATGCATAACACATTGATGGCTAGATCATTTTTGTCCCATATTTTAATGTCGGGAACATTATGGCTAATTTTTAAGGAAAACATGAATCATTTCACTAGTCTTTATTCCATCATTTCACACTTGATTTAACTAGAATGAAAAAAAACATGAGGTGCCTTTATAGTATGTACACATCTTTGAGCTTCCCAATTGTGGGGCACACCCAATGGGGTACATTTATAGTACAAAAATGAAACCATTTGGCAAAGGTTGTAAATTTCCTGGAAACTTATTAGATGATACAATTTTTTAGTTATAAATCAAAAGTTTTCAAATGATTCAACAACTAAACTTATCACCAATTAATTTATAAGGAATATAATTAGACAATGATTTGGACATTTTTCTGATGAGGCATAACTAGAATCCAACAAGGCAAATTAAGCCTAAATCATGTTGAAATTGATAAAAAATGTGCTTTTGATACCATAGATGGATTCAGAAGCCTCAAAACCCTACGAAACCCACATCATAGAACCAGAGGAGTAAGCATTTCAATTTCACCATTCCAGGAAATGAAAAATAAATTTTGGTAGAATCTAGTCAAAATTGGTCCAGAAAGGGGCCAAAATGTTGGTTGTTACTATATTGTTCATTCATTGCTGGAATATTTGTCTCCAAAAAAGGGGCACAACTAAAGTTATAACTAGCTAGCTTGCTAGACCATGTACTTTAACAAATGAATGTAAAACCATTAGGACTTTTAACGACTAACCTATTTCCTACTATGCACATATCCTTTTAATCTGAGAACATGTGCCCTAACAAATGAACATAGAACCCTTTGTACTTTTTACAACTTTCATACTTCCTACTAGGTACATTTTGTTTTATACCTTAGACATTGTTTCCAAGCATATTCATGAAAAACCTTAAAGGTTAAGTGTTCTTCCACACAAACATGACAACATAAGATTGGAATTAGAGATTGCATGAAGTATAGAAAACAACCTTGTTTTAACAATTAAACTAAATCATTCTAGTGGGATAATCTAGATAAAATAAAAAGTACTCGAATTTAGAATTTCGTAGGATTGTTTAGGAGGATAAAATTTTACAGTGAAAAAGTCCTACAAGAGAGCCCTAAATAAGAATGGAATTATAGACTTCATGAGGTGTAAAAAACAATCTTGTTTTAAAATTTAAAATAAACCATTCCAGTGGGATAATACAGATAAAATTAAAAGTACACAACTTCAGAAATTTTCAAGATTGGATTGGAGATGAAATTTTGGAAAGAAAAATGCTAGAAGAGTGTTGGAAATACTAAGTGGGGGGTTGAATCAATATTTCTTTTCAATTGTTACTTTTACCAGTTAGATCACTTATATTTAGAAAACAAAATGAACAATAGGAATACATTCTTTTATTAATATAATCTTCACAATGAATCAAGTACAATGTAGATAGGTCTCCAACCCTAGATGAAGACACCCAAGCTTTGACCTGAGATGTGCCAAGCATCTACTCGGACTTTCCAAGGTACCAACCTTGTTAATTCTGAGGCACCGACCCCAAGGAATCCAATCCTATATCTTCTTCTGCAGGCAACGACTTGGATTCTTGAGGACTCCAATCCTCTAGGGCTCCAACCCTATCCTTCAAGGCACCAACCTTGTTTGTTTGAGGCTCCAACCTTCCAAGCACCAACCCTCTGGGCTCCAACCCACTGCGATACTTCGTCTAGATATGTTTGATAGTACTTCATGTCCCCCAAAGTATTTTTCACTGAGCCCTGTCAATCATCAGCTATCCCTTTATTTAATCTCCCTGTCATGTCATCAATGACAACCTTGTCATACAGAAAGTGTCACCACTGTTCTTCATAATACCCAGTCAATCTCTTCAAGTTACCTCATCATGACATCAATACTGCATTATGATCTTCAATACAACACTTCAATGTGTCTTCAATGAACTGCACCAAGTTCTGCACCAGCTCTAATAATAGTTCTACACCTTCAAATCTGGTCCAAGGTTAGTCCCAAATATTACTTCAAGTTAAGTCCAAAGATCTGCACCAAGAGCCCCTTCAAATGCTTTCACAATGTCTTCAATAATATCTTCAAGAGAGTATGTATGCCAACCTTTTTTTATACATAGTCAAGTATATATGTGAAATGCCACAGTGACTGTCCACTTCACCGAGAAGCTGTGCACTTGAGTAGATTATATGTTACCCTTCCAACTTAGTTCTAACTCTAATCCAAGCCACCAAGAAATTGTGCCACCATGAAGAAGGTATGTTATTTCATATTCACAGAACTTGAGCCACGGTGATATATGCCACAAAAGGTCACTGCCCCTTCTTTAGACTGTTGTACAAGTATATATATGTGTGTGTGTCACCTATTTCAATGTAATGAATGCTATTATCAGCACCCAAGCCAGAGTTCAAATATTTAGAAGCTCTAAGAATGTCACTGTCCACAAATGTATAGTGAAAAGAGTAGTATGAGTGGTGAACTAGTCATAAAGCTGAAGTATTATTACTTCACTAAAGTCTGAGCACCAAAAGTCCACCACTGTAATCTGTAATATAGAAGAGTCACAGTCCGAATTTGAACAACACCCACAGTCCCACATTCAACGAAAAACACAGTCCACAGTTCAACGAAAATGTTTGATACACAATCCAAGTTGAACAACACCCACAATCCAAGCTACTTCAATTCTGAGGTGAGGACTATCTCCATAGGTTGCTGCCACAGAATTTTAGAAGTATCTCTCCACAAAATGTAGTCACTGTCCTCATAAATTCACTTCTTTAGTTGTTAGATGATAACCCAATCATAAAAAATAGCCCAAACAGTCGTCCTCGACCTCCTATCCTACTTCTATTTCTTCTCTGAAATCTTGACCGAAAATTGTTCTTGAAATGAGTGTCTACGCTTTGTATTTATAGTGATTTTGACTCTGGAATGAAGGGGCACGACCTTTGGAATTGAGGCCGACTTGATATAGTTGTGCACAGGTCGATTCACTGTTAGGTGTAATTTTCCTTAGTCTTAGAAATTCAATATCTCACAAACTACTAGGATTTTCGGGACAAGTAAGAGCTCGTTGGAAAGCTAAAATTATGCTCTTCAAGATGGTGTAGGTCTCATGGTGAGATTTTGTCTCTAAGGTGAAGAAAAATATTTTTTAATGTGACTGGTCATTAATTAGTGTAGAAATGGAGGACATCGATATTCTTTCATAGATGGGCTTCTCCTTCCTAAATGGATTTCTTCATTGTTTTTTTCTTCTACTTTATAGGGTCAACATGTCACCATTAATGTCACCATATCCTCAAGATAGTGTAGAGATATGTCATCAATCAAATGTAGCATCATGTCATCTTTCATCACGGAGGTAATGCCATCAAGGATTGTGGCTTCACACCATTGGAGGTAGGACATGTCATCATGTATTCTTTCATTACGAGTGTTGGAGGTAAGATAGTGTATGTCATAGGGATACAATGACAATATTCTAATTATGTACATCAAGAATGGTCATCAATTGCTTCTAGATAATTACGTACAAGATTGGCACTTCTTCCATCAAGAGTAATTTTTACATCTTCATCATCATCATCTGGCATCTACAAGAGTATTTTCCATCCCGGCCAATGCCATATTAACATCAATGAAAAATTCTATAAGATATCCAACCATGCGTAGGTATGAATGGGAGAAAAAACTTTAGAAATTCTATGTAGATTCAAAATTGCTCATGAAATTTACTAAAACATAAAACTTGAATCTACTCTACTTATATGCGAAAAGTAATTCACGATCGAGAAAGGAAATCCTAAGCATGTGACATGATTCAATACACATACATAGAGATTTATCTAGGGGAACTCAATTTCTCAAAACCCCTTCCTATATGTATTGCATTAATTAGAAAATAGAGAATAAATACAATGCTTTCTCAAGCCTGAGCAACCTCTGCACTAGTATAGTCTATCTCACTACCTCACAGACTGATTATGGCCAAAACTTAACCAATTTTCCTTCCTACCAAGATCCTATTTCCTTGTGTTTTTCCTTAAGGAATTAGGCCCCTATTAATTAGGAAATTTCTCATTGAGAATTGCGCAATTCCTTTAGGCCCTTCTCTGACTGCATGCACCACCTGTACACCTCAGAATATTGTACAACTAATAATACACTTCCCTTGAATTCTAATATTAACTGAGTAACTCAAGTTATCTGCATGCATCAATTATTCTTTTTTGATTGATGATTTAATTGGTTGATCTCTGAGGTACAAACCCCACTACTAGACCCTCCACTAGTTCTCTAACAGTTAGAACTAGTTTAACTCACAATAACTCAAATTAACTAAAATAGAATTTTATAAATTAGCAATAAATCATACTAAAATGAACTTAAGTGTCTCCAAACTGAATTCAATGAGTTAACTGAGTGACAAGTTCCATGTCACCTCAATTAACTACCGCCAAGTATTTTACTGAAATTGAAATTCAAATTTTGATCTAGTTTGACTAAGGCAAAGTCAAAACTAGATTTTCTTGTTCTATTTTCAACACTCCCTCTAAGTAAGAAAGGGATTATTTTATATCCCTATCCTGCCTCTATGGAACTCGAATTTTTCATTTGACAAATTCTTTGTCAAAATATCTGCATCTTGTTCCTCTATAGGAATGTACTCAACTAACATAATCCACCTCCGCACATAATCTCGTAGATGGTAATATTGAATGTTTATATGCTTGGATTGATCATGAAATACAAGATTCTCAAAGATTTTGATACAACTCTGGTTATCATAGTAAATCAAAGTAGGATCCATCATTTGACCAAATAACCCAACAAGAATATTTCTCATCCAAATAACCTCACATGCGGCTTGACTTGCACCCATGTTCTCTGCTTTTGCTAAGTTGAGTGAAATAGATCTATGCTTCCTGCTGTACCAAGAAACCAATGCTGAAACAACAATGAAAATTCCTCCTGATTTGTTCTTCCTATTTGATGGAATCCCCACTCAATATGCATATGTGAAGCTGCCTATGTTTGTCTGTACCAAAGACCAAACTAAGTAGTGCCTATGAGGTATCTCAACACATGCTTTTCTGCCTTCCAATACAATTTGGTTGGCTTAACCATTACTTGACTAAGCTGGTTAACTACATAACACATGTCTGGTTCTGTGTTCACGAAATACATAAGTGAACCCACAAGTTGCCTGTAAATGGTAGCTTCCACTTCCTCACCTAAAGTGGAATCCTCTTTCCTCCAACTGCTTGCTAGGGGAGTGTCCATAGGTTTACTACTATCCATGTAGAACTTCTTTAGTATCTCATTGGCATACTTACCTTGAGATACAAATAGTTCCCCATCTCCTTGGAATACTTCCAAATCGAGGAAATAATGCATGAGTCCCCTGTCCTCCATCTCGAATTCTCTTGAAAGATCCTGTTTGCAAGAGTTGATCAACTTCTCATCACCGGTTAAAATCAAATCATCAACATATAATACTATAGTAAATAATTTACCTTTAACAACAATATGATAAAGGTTTGCATCTGTCTCACTTATGGTGAAGCCCAACCCAGTGAGATAGTTTTCGATCTTGGTGTACTAAGCACAAGGTGCATGCTTCAATCCATACAACGCTCGCTTGAGTCTGCACACATGCAACTCTCTATCAAAAGTCTCAAAACGTTCTAGTTGTTCGATGTATACCTCCTCCTTAATAACTCCATTGAGGAATGTTGTCTTCACATCCATTTGGTGGATCTTCCATCCCATCTGTGTTGAAAGTGATAGATTTGATGTAATGGAAGAGTACTTTTCTACTGGAGCAAAGGTATCCTCATATTCAATTCCCTCCACTTGAGAGACCCCTTGGACACAAATATGACCTTGTTTTTCTTGATACTTCTGTCTGCTGCTTGCTTCACCTTGTAGATCGATCTCGAACCCACCATTGATTTGTCCTCTAGTCTTGGGACCACTTCCAAACACAATTTCTGATAATGGAATCATATTCCTTTACCATAGAATCAACCCATACTAGTTTCTCTACAACCTCCTCTATGTGCGCTAAGAAGTGGATGCTCCCATAGTCTCTCTAGAATCATGCAATAATTTGTTAGCTTCCCTGGTTCATTTCCTTCCATATCTGGATGTCTCTGCTTGAGTGGATGTATCCACTCTCTGCTCCTCTACTTTTGGTTGCTCCATAACTTCCCGAGGTTCTTCTTTTGGAGATTAAATCTCCTTAACTAAATGCAACTAAATCTCCCTCTCAAGAAAACACCTCATTACCTTCTCCTCATCAAACTTCACATCTCTTCGACCAACTGTCATCTTGAGAGATGGAAAGTACACACGATAGTTATGAGGTGTTTTTGTATACCCCAAAATATGCCCAACTCTATTGTTGGTTCTATATTTTTCCTTGAGTCCTTGGAAACAAGATAGTAAACTAAAGATCCAAAGATCTTGAAGTGTGACACATTTTGTTTCTTCCCTAAAAATACTCTGGTGTACTCATGCCAAGAATCCGATGAGGACTCTTGTTCTGTAAATAGACCATTGCGTTTCATGCTTCAACCCACAAGTGGAGTGGTAGGCCTTGGTCATGAAAAATCAACTTTACTTCTCCCACAATACTTATGTTCTTTCTCTCAACCACCCCATTCTAGTTTGTGTTGTGGGGTATTATCAGCTCCCATCAAATGCCTTCCTTTGCAAAAAAATTCTTAAACTCATTCAACACATACTCCCCTCCATTATCCCTCCTGAGAGCCTCACTTTCTTGCGAGTTTATTTCTCAACAAGGGCTTTAAATTCAACAAACTTGGAGAATTCTTGGTATTTATTGTACATGAAGAAGATCCATTAATTCCATGAGAAATCATCTACAAATATTACATAATACTTGTGCTTGGGAGTGGAGGCTGTCGAGAAAGGTACACACACATGAGAGTGAATCCTTTCAAGGACTGCTTGCACTTTACTGTCCCAGTCATTGAAGGTGCATTTTGTGTACTTCCCCAAAGTAAACCCTTTGCATGTATCTTGTTGCCACATAGTGCTCCTTTTGGAAGTCCTGTAGAAATATGTTGCACGATCTTCAAAGTGCCATGATGCAAATGGTCAAGTCTTCTATGCCATAATTCATCGATATCTCGACTCTGCACCTTCTTTGCTTTTGTGCTCAATGCTACACAATCTTCCACATCTAATTTGTAGAGGTTCTTCACATGAACCCTGATCCTCTTCACTTTTTATGTGGCTATGTGTCTCAAGAAAGCCTTTCCTTTGCTAAATATCACATCGTAGCCACGGTCTTCCAATATAGCAATTGAAACAAGATTCTTCTTCAGACCGGGAACATACATGACATCATTGAGTTTGAGATGGGAGCTAGACTCCCTCTGAAAAGTAACTGTACCAATACTGTTCACGCTATGCCTTCCATCATCTTCCATCTCGATGTGCATTTGGAGGTCTTTCTCCTCCAAGTCAATGAAAACTTCTCAGCTTCCCGTCATATGGAATGAGGCTCCACTATCCAAATACCACACGCTACCCATCATCATGCTCACCATACATGCGATGAGGATGAAATCAATATCGAATTGTGAAGCCAAAGCCTCACCTTCCATTGCTCCCGAGGTCTTCTTTCCTTCCTTCTTGTGTGGACACTTCGTGGCATAGTGTCCCAGTTCATGACAATGAAAGAACTTTATTTTTGACAAGTATTTCTTCTTGCTCCCTTGATTAGATTCTACTTTGGATTGGGATTTCTTCGCTTTTCATTTTGTTTCCTTTCTAGCCAAGGCATAATTCTCGTCATCCTCAACCTTGGACAAGGTCCCATCTCTAGTATTTCGCTTTATCTCCTCTTGTACCAAATCATACCATAGGCATTCCCAATTTGGTAGCTTCTCCCTCCCATTTATCGAATCCGGGTAGTTGTCCTAGCTCTTGGGAAGGCCTAGAAGGGCTAGGCTCATGAGATCATCCTCCACAAAAACAACCACAACTCCTCCAAGTTCATCACGACATTGTGTGAACTGACTCAGGTACTGTTGAATAGATGTAGTCTTCTGCATCTTGATATTCTGAAGCTTGGCCTTGAGCTCCAGCTTCCTGTGGTTGCTATTGTTCTGGTACAAATTTGTCTTGGCTTGCCACATTGCATATGGGGTTTCTTTTTGGTCGATATTGGAGACTATGTGATCCTTCACACCTTCTAATATGATTCTCCTTAGCTTGGCTACACACTTCCTCCATTCTTCTAGATCCTTGAGGTATGATGATCCTGGTTTTGGAATGTCAATTTCAATGAATTCCTTATAACCCATTTTTCTCTAGTACCATCTCCATGCGGTCCTTCCAAGCAACAAAGTTCAAGCTACCCTCAAGGGAATACTCAAGCCTTAGACCATATAACACCATCCTGCAAGTTCTGAAGAATTGATCTTGCAAATTTGATTCTCCTGCAAAGACAACTTCAAATTCTCTTCTCTATTTTGAATCATGCGTTGATACCATGTAGAAATTCTATGTATATTCAAAATTTCTCATGTAATTTACTAAAACACAAAACTTGAATATAGTATACTCATATGTGGAAAGTAATCGACGATCGAGAAATGAAATCCTAAACATGCGACATGATTCAATTCACATACACAGATATTTATCTAGGGGAAAGAAATTGCTGAAAACCCCTTCCTATTTGTATTGCATTAATCAGGAAATAGAGAAAAAATATAATGCTTCCTCAAGCCTGAGAAACCTATGAACTAGTATAGTCTATCTCCTTTCTTCACATACTGACTCTGGCCAACACTTAACCAATTTTCTTGCCTTTTAAGCTCCTATTTCCTTGCACTATTCCTTGAGGAATTAGGCCCCTATTAATTAGGAAATTTCTCATTGAGAACTGTGCAGTTATTTTAGGCCCTTCTTTGATTGCAAGCACCACATGTACACCTCAGAATAGTCTACAACTGATAATACATTGCCCTTGAACTGCAATCTCAACTGGGTAACTCAAGTTATCTGCATGAAACAATTATTTTGGGTTGATTGATAAGTTAACTGGTTGATCACTGAGGTGCACACCCTAGTAATGGACCCTCCACTAGTTCTCTAATAGTTAGAACTAGTTTAACTCACAATAACTCAAATTAACTGAAATAGATTGCTAGAAATTAGAAATGAATCATACTAAAATGAACTCAAGTCTCCAACTCAAATTAGCTGAGTTAACTTAGTGACAAGTGCCATGTCACCTTAGTTAACTACCTCCAAGTATTTTACTAAAATTGAAATTCGAATTTTAATCTAGTTTGACCAAGGTAAAGTCAAAACTATATTTTCTTGTTTTATTTTCAAAAAAAACAAATGTGACCTTTCAATAAGCTCATAAATGATTTTAAACTTTAATTTGGTGGGAAAAAATCCAAATTTTTACATATGATACAAAAAAGCTAGATTCCATAGCCACTTTATGATTTCATTGTTAGTTGATCTACAAACTTATCATTTCCTTTTGAAAGGATGAAAGCTTTCATTTTTCTAATTTATATTTGTTTCTATAAATCAATTATAAACCTAGATAGTTTGAAAATTTACATAAACAACCTAGTAAGATGTTGTATATCAGATATCATCTAAGTGTATCACCAAAACTACATAAACAAACTCAAGTATATCTGTAATAGCTAGTGATTTTTTAACCCCTTTGTTTCAACACCATGTTCATGATTAAGTGCAGTCTCATACAATAACTTGAATGACATACATGAGTTGGGTAGCATCATGCCATGTTTATAGATATTGTTTTCTCCCACACCCCATCACAAATTCCTTCAACTACCCTATCTCGATTCTCAACCATGATAGGTCTTTCAAGGGATGAAAGTCCTGCTAAAGTTTTCCATTGCCCAACTCCTTGACGACCATACTTTCCACAACTTCATTTTAAGTTTCAGAAAACTTAGACACCTACTTCTCCTTTAGGATGTTAGCATACTTATATTGGAAGCACTTTCAATTCATTTGCAAATCAAGATATAAAAAAATACCAAGGTCTCAGTTGACTCAAGACTCGCTCTAGAGAAAGAGTGATATTTATTCTATAGTGTGTTAAACTCAATACCTTTACCCTCTCAAAATTGGCATCTCCTTGATTCTCATTTTCATTATCTTCTTCTTAAGGTCCTCCTTTCTTTATGTCTTCCAAACATTTTCAAAACCCCATAACAATTTCAAAGTTTCTCTCTAATTCAAATTCCTCTACTTCTAGTCGATCAATATGTCATCTACTCATACAAGGCAAACTATCCTCCCAACCAACCATTTACCTTCCCTTTGAACTTTCATCATCTCCTTATACCAATTAACATAGATGATGATAGAAATTATGATTTACAGAAACCAAAAGGGGAGTATCTGCAAACTCCTTTCTGTTAAATCCTTCCTCTCTAAATTATATAAACCTGACTTCCCCCTACGATCAATCGTTGGCTCAAAAAACCACTTTACTCCACTTAACAACTCTTTTCAGGTGATTGTCCCTATCCTTTCCAATCATCATCACTCTCCAGATAGCACAACCTATTCATTCACTTCTATAAAATATTTTTTCCTTCCTTTGATGTAGGTCATAAATCATCTCCATGTCATTTTTCTTCATTTTCATACCATCACTTTGATTAGTAATTGTATTCATATATTTTATGTATGTTTAGAATATTACATAAGGGTCCTATTATTCCTTATTCTATTAGGCATAACATCAAAATGCCAGAATTAGTTTCACCTATTGAAAGTTTAAGGACTAGAATTGTCAACTAATTGATGGCTTTATTTCCAGCCAATTTAGCATTGCTAAAATTAATTTTTTTAAGGACTTTAGTATTTATGTCCAAGGCCCAATTATTAGGTCTCCTTGCTATCATGAGGATCATTGAACCCCTCCTCTAGCTCCAATATTGAAAGACAATGTATAACACTTGGTCTTATTCCCTTTTATGATACTCTTGGCCTTTGGAGAGTTAATAAAACCCTCTCCCAGGTTTAAAAAATAAAAGAATAAACCCTTGGAACTCTTGTTTTTTGGTATCACCATTTGAATTCCTAGTCCCTTTCACTTATGGGTTTGATCATTTGTTGGACATTAATAAAATTATTGAATCTTATCTAGTATACCTTCAAAGTAGGAGCTCCACAGATATTGTATTGTGACCCCCAAAAAAATTGAGCTCCAAATCATTATTCTGGGTTCGCCAATCACAATCATACTTTTTAAAACCCATCATTTTCCTTAATCCTAGAAGTATTGTCCTTTAGTTAAGTTAGCTTGATTATGCTTAATTGGTTTTAACTAGCCAGTTTTAAGGTGGAGTCATAGATTATTTTTAAAGACCAGAATCCTAATCAAAATTGAGCTTCCAAACCACTATTTTGGGTGGTATCCAATCATAATAAAACATTTTATAACCCATATTTTCCTTAATCCTAGGAGTTTTATCTTTTAGGTAAGTCACCCAAAAGCCCAATGAGTTAGCTCAATTGGTTTGAAAAAACAAGTTATAGTGCAAATTTCACTGGGAGGTCATGGATTAAACTCTTTTAGTCCCTTTAGGTAACATATGCTTTGTTGGCATTTACCTAAAGCCCAGGCACCATTCAAGGAATGTCAGGAAGGGCCTGTATGGTTTACCCAATGACATTTTCCACAAAAAAACAATTTACACAAAAACAAAAATATAAACAGAGAGAAAAGTGGAGAGAAAAAAAACAACAACAATGCTAGATGGTACATAGTCATAAGTGCAAGAAACAATTCCAAATAACCTCATCAAACTAACATGACCAATTCAATGCCAAACATAAAATACATTCATAAAATGCATCCATAAAATCATTTTTCTAGTCATGAAAAAAGATATTACGTAAGCTAAACAAATAAAATAGGAGAGATATTTTTTACTTACATTTTGACATATCCTTCTCAATACGTTTGATATGAATTACTGAAGGAAACTCCATAAATGGATTTGTGATTATTACAACAAGATTATCCCAAATTGCAAGGTACATTGCTCTAGCTGGGGCTTCAAAGTTAGAAGAAAATAGTTGAGTTCTCATCTCCACATTCCTTAACTTGGAAATATGATCTGGATTGTTGGTAATTAAACGTGTAGAGTCCCCTAGAAAAAATATTATTTAATTTTGATATTACAAAATATTTGAATCACGAGAATTCAAGCATTCATCTACAATAGATGAAAACTAAACAAGGTCCAAAATTATTAAGAGGGAACAAGGCTACATAAAACCATTGACACTATCAATGTTGCATGGGTACAATTATGTGTACAATACCATAGGGATGAAAACATTTGGAACTACAGGTAGTGGGGTACATCAATTTTTATTTGTAAAGGAGGATGTCATTAAGATGCAGGTACAGTGAGTATAAGTACAACCTTGGGGTAGAAGTACCCATGCAACTATGTTCTTAAGTTGCGGTTTACAATATAAATTTACAAAAGATATATCCTTTGGGTTTTCTATTCCTAGACTTTTGACATCTTCAAAGGTTTAGTAGTAGGTCAAATACATATATTCCCGTTCATATATATATATCTATATATATATATATATATATATATATATATATATATATATATATATATATATATAGATATATATATATATATATATATATATATATATATATATATATATATATAGATATATATATATATATATATATATATATATATATATATATATATATATATATATAGAATGGGAGTTCAAATTTACCATGCAATAACTTTAAAAATGATTAAACATGTTGACCATTTACATAAAAAGTTCACAATCTCATGACAAAAAATTAGTCAAAATGGTAAAGTTGAACAAATTGAATATTATCATGCTCTGCTCCCTGATATTTGTTGAAGAGTTTCAAGTTTACAAGCAAGAAAACAACTAAAATCACACTCTCATATACACTCGATTGACATGCCATCTGCAACAAAATTATAGAGTTGTGGTTCTAAACAGTTTCAGGGACTACAAATTCAGAGTTGTTTCTCATCAAAGTTCTCAAAGGGAGGTAGTTGTGATTTAAAAGGCACATAGTTGATCAAATGCATGTTTTTTTTTTATTACTTGCACATGAAAGAAGGAATCTTCTACTCAAAAATTGAAATAGGAGAAGCTTTTAGAGACCATTCCAAACTCAAATGGGATAGAAGGGTTGTCAATTTTCTCAAGAAGTGAACTAAAATTAAGATGCAATCCATTTGTGGGAATATAATAAATACACTCATTTTAAGGTACTATGGTTCAGCCAAGTATATCTCCTCACAAGGATGATGACCAATGGCAAGGCTTCTGCTCCAAAGAGCAGCAAGAGAAATATTTTACTACTAACACTGATCATCAATATTCTACTAATCCAAAAGAATAAAAAATATTGTATGTCTACTCCACAAGCTAATATCACATATATAAGTTATTGGTTTTGGAGAAGGCCTGTCTTGTAGACACTTTCCATGATAAGATTTTGTGGGGGGGGGGATTCCTTGGGAGCTAACAAATATCTATTCAAAGAAGCACACATGAATATAGTTAAAAAAAAAATCATAATATAAGAACTAAACCATTCAAGGAAAACTTTTCTACTGCTTGGTTAGAGTGGCCAACATTTAGTTCTATTATTATTTCAAAAACCAAAAATTGTTGAAGAAATGAAAAGACGAATAACATAATAACTTAATGTGCCCTATATTAGGAATGTTTGCTAGAGTGACTATTGATAAAGAGAACCCACCATTGAGACTATTATCAAGAGGTAAATGACTATGTAGAACTAATCAAATACAACCTACCAACAAATTATCTTTCAAACTCAACAACTTAAGAACAAATGAAAGACTATTAGAATTTAAACAGACCCCATAATATAAAAACTAAAATAGGTAGAACAATAAACCTTGTGTAACATAGGCAGAAAGATTATGTACAATCAAGAAATATAATAAAATTGATGAAGAAAAACCAGAATAATTGACTCTTATTTCTTATAAGGACAAAGAGCTAGAAAAATTTAAAAACTATTAACAACCCAATAGCCAAAAATATCTAGAAGATAATAACGATCAAAACAAAACCAAGATAGAAGATAAAACTTTCCCAAAAGTAGCCAAATAATTGTGTATATCATTTGATTCATTCACTTTTAAATTTGGCTTTAAAAGAGTGAAAGAAATTAAATAATTAAATTGACCAGTTAGATGCAAAAGCATCAAGAAGTCAAAAATTCATCCTAAAATTATGTTGCAGGAGTAATACTTAGAGTAGGTGTTGGTACTAGTACAATACGATGAGGATGAGAAATTTTGAACTATAGGTATAGGGGTACCATTATTTTCCTTTGAAAGGAGAATATTGTTGGGATGCTAACACAGTGGTGGAAGCATTGGGATGCTAATATAAAAGACCTACGAGACTATCAAAAAACTTAAAAACCCAATGAGTTGAGTCACATCATAGTAGCAAGATTCGAATATGAATACAAATTCAAAGACAATTAGGAACAAGTACTTAAAAAGCCAGTATGGATCAAATACAGAGGAGTATATCTCATATATATTAGAAAAGCATATTGTTCCACAATTTAGAATAATTTGAAATTTTGACCTCAAGCACACACAATAATTAAGAAAAATAATTCAGTCCTTCAAAAATTAGCTATTTAGTTCATATCTATAGGCTTTTTTAGGGTTTTTTTTTAATGATATTTTGGGGTTTTGCTACTTTTTGGAGTCTATGGGTTGGTAGCTCTAAAAAATGTGTGTATATTTTCAATGACAATCAAAAATATTTTGACCATACAATATATGCATTATACAGAAAATACACCAAGTTCTCGCACAACAGAAGCCAATATAGTTGGATATTGCTGTTGTGGTTCACAATGCACATATGTATCAGACAACCTCAAAGCACATCCATACACAACCTTGTGGAATTTGTGTCTTAATTTCCAATGACAACATGCAAACCTAATAATTTTATACTCATTTCACACCACACCCCATTTTAGAATTCCATTGTGTATTGATCTATGTATTCTAGTCTTTCTAATTTATTCTATTCAACCCACAAAGTGGAGATGTTGATCACCTCAAACTCAAACTCTTCATAACCACTGATAACCCTGGATAGAAAAAATCAAAATATTAAAAATAAAACAAACAAAAGAGTGAAAAATGTGTTCAAAATTATTTAAAACAACGACAACAAAAATATGAACACTTACGAAACCTAAAACACTATATTAATAATAGCAACAAAAGAGACACAATCTACAACGTAGGTAGGGGCGTTCAATCAAAATTTCAAATTTGTGTGTAATGTCATGTTGACCTATTATTTATATATGTTTTTTTTGGTCTTAGGTTGTTAATAGTTAGCACAAATGTAAATTACATCTTAACCATAATCTGTTATGGGTAAAAAAATATGAAAAAGTTGGAGGTGTCAATCTTTATGTTTCCATACCCACAACCGTACAAAGCCACAAAACTAAAAGAACGGGAAATAACAAGATTGTGAGAGTACTTATTTGAAACATCACAACAACAGGAAAAACCATTGTGTCCTCGATATATCCCAAGGCAATCCTCCTTGTGTCCATACCATATGGTGGGCATGTGATCCCTCATACAAGAAAACAACAAGTCCCCATCCATGTTATACTTGAGAAACATCAAAGGCATCTCATGGCCCTTCATCAAAATTGGCCTCATATTGCTTGCAATGTATTATGTTCCTTCTCAAACTTTTGCAATTAATAACAAACCCTAAGCTCTCTTTACCGTATAACCCCAAAATAAGATATATTACAAGTAATCAACTTAGTATATATAATTAATTTAAATAATTATATATAAATATGTACAACTTATTATATATAATAAAGATACATAAAACCAAAATATCATCTTTTACAATATTTATGTAATTTAAAATATGCCAATACATATGATATACACATACATATTTACAAATGTATTCTTTCTAGAGCTCAAACTAAAAACAATAATTTGATATATCTCTAACAAATTACTAAAAATAGAAAATAACGAGTGTTGGAAACCACCATTTAAACTCAATTAAAATGATTAGATTAAAAAATATATAGTCTAAATTATATTATTAATTAATACTATTTTTTCTAAAAAATAATGAAACTCTATTTACAACGTATTTTAATTTGTATATGAATGATAAATGGTGTTATTTTAATTTCATATATAATCCAAATTAAAAAAAATACATCACTCAAAAAATACCCAAAATAAAGAATAAAAACATTGTCTACAAAATTTAACAAATATAAAAGGTCATTAAATTGCCCCTACCAAAATTTGTTTTTTTAACCAGAATAATGAAATTTTGTAATGAAGATTAAGCCTTGGATGAACAAAGGCTATAAAAGGGCTTTTCAAAAGGCAATTTTGTGTACATTTCCTCTAATCAAAACACATAGATAATCTTAAACTGTGGCATACAAGAAAATGAAAATGCAAATGGCAAAAATAGAGTTTCTCAAAAATTGATAATTACCTGGAAAAGTTGAAAACTAAGCCCTTGAATAGTCTGCAAAAAAATTTATCTATGTCCCAACAAAACTATAGACTTTCAAAACATAGTCTGCAAAATATAACGAATAAAAAGGCCATTAAATTACCCCTACCATTTTTTTTTAACCAGAATAATGAAATTTTGTAATGATGATCAAGCCTTGCATGAACAAAGGCCATAAAAGGGCTTTCCAAAGTGCAACTTAAACTACAAGAAAACGAAAACGCAAATGGAAACAACAAAGTTTGTCAAAAACTGCTAATTATATTTGATATGAGCAAGTCGATTTTGGACATCGAGCTCATTGTTTATATCCTTTTCTTGATCCACATAATCTTTACATTAAATTGAACCAAATAAAACAAGCAACAACCATAAGGAGAATTATACAGATGACCCACTATTTTCAAGAGTCATTCTTGTGTTGGGCCACTTTCCCTGAATAAAATTTGGGGACGGAGGACGAAATGCATGGCGAGCCCAATTTAGAAAGGAAACGTGAGAAACCCTTAGATGGTTTTCTTCTCCTTTTCTTCTTTAAAATTGACGTAGATTAAAAAAAACAGTGAACAATGAATCCCACTGTGGGATGAATTATTTCCCAAAATTTCTAACAAATAGTAATTTCAATTAATCATCTATCTCTATTTTTTTTTTCACTTATTTGTAACAGAAAACAACATAAATTGATAGAAAAAAGGCATATAAAGTCACTTCTTTTTCTCTTTGTGTTTTATTTGAATTCATAGAAATCCAATTCAACCCTGATTTTTCCCCAAATGTGCATAAACCCACTAGAAACAAAAAAATAGAAATCTTAAGACAATTTTTTTTCCATAAAAACCAAATTCATCCATGATGTCTTTTCCCAGGTTCAAATAACTTCATTTGAGAAAGAAAGAGAAATTTGGCAATGATAATGGGGAAAATTTCATGGCATAAATCTACTGTATTCCATTAAATGAACTCTAAGAAAATTTTAAGGGTTTTTGGCGCATGGTGAAGGGTTTCCTTGTATTCCTTTTTGATAATATAGGACAAAAAACAAACAACTTCAACAGAGAAACAAAATGTGATTGTATGAGACTGACCTACCTTCTTTGGTCTCTATGGGCTAAGTGTATGACCAGGGCATTAGATGACAAGGAAAAGCAAAAAGAAGTTGTAGAAGACGAAGATGAGGAAAAGTCAGAGTTCATGAACGAGTTCTTTCCCAACAAAAAACCCACTACCAAGAAGCTGAAGGTTATCCCCAAGATGGAGAATTGCTGGTGGGAAGAGAAAAAGATGAAAAACATTCAGATCACCGAATCCAAGCTAAAATTTGAGCCCAAGGCGGAGGTCGCGAGGATTGAACCTGGCGGAGTATGACCTCAATATCAGAAGATCTCATCATGTTTTAGATTCCATGGAAATAGAGCGGAATGGGAAAAGAAATGGAAAGGAATTCATGGAAAATTCCGAGAAACAGATTGTGAGAGAGGTCATGGAGGAATTATCGGAGGGGTCTTCTCTAGATGCTTATGATAGCTTTCCAGTGGAGAATTTCGAGGTTGCTTCATTGAGAGGAATGGGGTGGACTAAAGGGAAGGGTATATGTTGTGGGAAAGAGGCTGTGAAGCCAGTTGAATATGTTAGAAGAGTGGGTCATGAGGACCTTGGTGCCATCCCTGCTTGTCCACCCAAGGAAAAGAAATCCTTTAAAAATAAGGTTCTGAAGCCTAGGGAGACCAGGGAGGAGGTAAAATAAGAAATGAATAAAATCAACCTATATCAACTACAATTAATAATTGTTATTTGATTTTGCTTATACATTGTGCTACTTGCATGTTGTGTGTTAAAATATTTAGGATATTATTTCAATTTCAATATAGTACAAAACTTGAATGAAGCTTGAGCATGTAAGGTCAAGAGGCTCCATAGTCATTGAGAAAAAATATATAAAAATACCTGGTTGTAAATGTAGAAATATCCTCTTGCTGTATCAATTAGTTTGCTACTTAAAAGGAAACTCTTCTGCAAATGGTAGCACGAGCAGACCTGGTGAGGAAGTTCCTGTGATTCCTAATGGAGGAATACATCATAAAGGAATCCATTCACAATGTAGAGAAACGCCTAGAACATGATGGGCGCCTCATTGATTTTTCAGATATGCTTAGGCAATTCATGGGAATTGCCAGCCTTTGGTGTTGCGATGCTTTTGATACCCACCATGACCCCTAGATTTAGGATGTCTAGCTTTCTTATGCAGATATTCTTGTAGAAAATTGGTCCCATGTTTTGTATCAATGAATTCAAGTTCTGGTTGGAGAGAAAATTGTTGAAAGATTATTGTCAATGCAGTTATATGCAGCTCTTCAATGGTGCCTAGACCGTATTAAGCAAAAAAGAATGAAAGCAACAAGGAAACTTGCAGATTCTATAGATGACAGTCAGTAGCTTTGTGTCCAAATTGTACAAATGGTTGAACTCTGATAGTCGATTCATATTTTACCTCCTGCCTGGTCTCCCCTCCTCCTGGGAGACTCATGTTCACTTCCATAAACTCCATGAAGAATTCATACGGACCCTCCTATAAATCCACCGTAAAAATGGTGCACACAGATGTCAAGTGGAGAGCAGAAGGGTGGGCGTAAAAAATTATGCACAAATGTCAGATAAAGACGAGAAGTGTAGAAGAAAACGAGAGGTGCACTGATTCAAAATAAAGGTCTATCGGCCTAATTAACTTGAAATAATAATATGTTTAAACTACATTATGCATCATATAACAAGTTTATTTAGTTGTAATAATTCCAATCATGTTCAACTTCCTTGGTTTACTATGGAAAGGCTTGGTAGCTCATATACTATTTTTGTTTTATCACCAACCTAGATCCATTTTTGTTGGAAAATGTAACTAGTTTCAATCTTCATAATTATCAATGTACTCATGTCATTATGTATATATTATGGTACAACAAAAAGAAGAAAGAAAAATAGTATTTCAAGCATGTGTTTCATGCTCCATTTTGTTGGTTAAACTTCTTCAAGCTTCTAGGGTTTTTCATGTCAAAAGAATATTTTTGTTGAGTCAAGAGAGTCATTTTCAATTGTACAAGACCCTATTGGGTAAGTTGTAACATGTAAAAGATATTGATTTTGAGTCTAGAATGTGCTATGAACCTCCAAGCAAAAGTCAACCTAGAGAGGGGTATTCAACCTCATGGAAAGGCTATATATACAAGAAATTTTGACCTCCCTCATCAAAAAATTCAATCTATAAGCAAGACAAGTTTGATCTGAAGCAATAAGACGAAGGAAAGGAGAGTGCAGGTGATCCAGTTGGATCTACAGAAAAGTACTAGTGGCATGAAAAAAGGCTCAAAACTCAAAGTGGAAAAATTTGGATAAGCATAGCATCGAATCGAAGTGCTCGTCATCTTGATTCCAAAGGTGTGAACGACACTCAAATCTGAGTCCAAATGACAAAGTTAGAGAAATTCAAAGTTTGAGTTTGACTTGTCTAGGTAGTAGGGAGAAGATGACATGGCATAGTTTCGGCGAATAAGGGAGTGCCACGTGGCAATATGCCACTGGACTCTGCATATCGCATATTGGCGAAAAGGAGTAGCACTTAAGGAAGAATCGGCCCCTGGCGTTCCCGAGTGCGATTGCGATATCGTATATCGTAGGCCGAAGGAGTTACGAATCGGCCTTGGCAAGACTTAGATGTGATGCGATATACATCACATATTGCAATCGCACGAAAAGGATGGTGCTTGCGATATGGTTCAGGTTAAAAGTGTAAATTGTGATTTTGTGGTGGGTGCTGATTGCGATACTGCAATAAGGGGCCTGGACCTGAAATGTTATACAATGTGATTAATAAACCCGGTGGGTCCATAGGTGTTGCAATGTGCTAACAATTGTGCCAAGGGTTTCACGCCAATTGCAATAATGCGATGGGAGTGCCGAATGCGAATACATTATGTTATATGGTGAATCTTCCTATCAGGTCCATAGTTATAGTAGGATGATGTGACTGGGCATTAGACTGTCTGCTGATAAGATGGAATCGCCGATGAACCCACTATCGAGAGTCATGCACCATTGAAATGGGTTGCTAGACAGTGGCTTGCTATTGCGGAAGGGTGGTATCGTGAATCCTTCAGGCCCGCTCTCGCCTGCTAACCTTGGGTATTATTTTGAAACTACCCTAATTTTGAGGCATGCCGCCATGATCTTATATATATGACTATTGTGTTGGAGAGAGGTAGGGGGAGGAATGGTCGAATACATAGATTTTACTGCGTACAACAAACCTTGACCCTAGTAGCAGGCTGGAACCTTGCCTTGAGCAGTAGGGAGGTTCCAAGAAGGCTACAGAAGGCTCGATTATCCAAATTGAGAGTTTGCATAGGCATTTTTGCACTATTTTTCGCCAGGAGTTCAGTGATTCTATCTGTTTTCAAAACTAGGATCTCCATTCTCTTCCCATCTATAAGCTTGGAGGTATAAGGGTTGAAATTTCTTGTTGTTGTACTTTTATCTCTTTTATGGCACTAATAAAAAGAGGGCCTCCCCACTATTAAGCAGGGCCCAGAGACGTAGTCCAAATTGGACGAACTCTGTAATCAAATCATTGTGTCATGGTTTTATGCTCTTTTGATTATTTCTGCATTGTTTATGTTCTTTTAAGTTCCATGGTTAATTAACTATGTTATATGTAATTCTGATGCATCTGTAAGTAAAATATCTTAGGTTAGAAGGATAAGAAGGCAAGAGGAGGTCTGAGAAGGAAGTCAAAATATGAATTTTGAGCCTTCTTCTCTCACACGTGTGAGGATTAGGGTTTATGTCATAATTGCAGGAAGTCAAAATTGCAGACCTATTGCAGGTTTGAAAACTTTGTTGCAATAAGATCAAGATTTGATGCCAAAAAGGCTAAAAGAAAAGGAGGAAATCTAACGAAGAAAAGAAGATAAAATTTGGACTTTTATACTCACACTTGTAAAGTGAATTAGGGTTTTTGTGCTATTGTAGGGCCGAAGCGTTGCAGGTCAAGGGAAGATCCAAATTGCAGGGTCGAGAGCTAGATTAGGGTTGATTTTAAGGACATTGACCCTTGTTGAATTGGTTTGACTTTGATTAATTGGAAGGGATTCCTGGAGGGTTGACTTGGTGCTTGGAGGAGAACTTGGTCTAGGGTTTTCGGTCTTGTTTTTCTCATTTGAAATAGATTCTATAAGAAAAGAATATATTATTTATGGGTTTTCCCCTTCGAGGGGTTTTTCCCTGGCTTGGAGCCTAATACTTGTGTCCATTGTCTTTTTGTTTTCTCTTGATAATTGTTTGATGAAAATATCTAATAAAGAAACACAAGAAGATAGTTAAATTTCACAAGAAATTATTAAAGTTAAGGACAATTTGAATTAATAGTTTCCCTACTGCATCCTCCAATAACCTTAACCCTGGATCTACCAAGCATTGAGAGGGATCAAATTTCTCGAGGTGCAAACCTCTTTTTTTAGTGCAAAAATTAAGGAAAGGTTTTCACCTCGAGATATTTGATCCCTATCGGTGGTTGATAGATCAATGGATAAGAGGGCTCTAGGTTGATTTTAGTTATGCACGGTCACATAAAATGATTGAGCACCTAATTATTCCAATAAATAGATAATTGACCTGGTCAAATGTTGGATATCCAATGAAAATTAAATGTTCATTGGATATTTGATGGAAATTCAACTGTCCTCAAATATAAGATGTGTAGAAATTTTGAATAATATGACACATATTCACATAGATTATCCTGATTATACACTTATAAGTGGAACATGCATAATACATAACCTCCTCTATGTTGATCATCAATTTACAGAAGCAGGAAACATTCACAGGTGCACATAGAAGCATCAATCACACATATCAACACAGTATTTTCCCGGGGAAAGCATCTCGCTAAAAACCCCAACTATCTTTATATTATATTGATTGAATCATGTAAAAATACATAGTACAATAGTCATCCCAAGTACTCAGTACTATCTCCTCATGCTACACACAATACAGCTCAGATCTGATCTCCAAATCTCCCCCGCTGCTTGCCTGCCTCCACAGCTCAATACCTGCTCAAGAATGAATGAGAATGGTTTACCAAACTCGTATTTAACCTCCAAAGAATCACTCACACTGGGAAAGACGTGAGCAGAGGCTATAATACTTGGTATTGGCCAATTCATTGGCATACTCGATCCCTTTGATTGTGCAAATCATCATGCACAACTATAGTCACAACTGATAGCAATATGATCCTCTAACACCTATCCCTCCTGAACTGAACATGCACTGACAAGCAACTGAGTTAACTGATGTATTCTATAGTTGCATTATGAGTTACTAATTAGTTTAACAACTCATCATTAGTCTATCTGCAGTTAGACTAATTACAACTAGTTTAACCAAGTCAAACTGAACACAACTCCATCAACTCCACAATCAACTCCACCAAACTCAACTGATTGAGTTCTAACTGAAGTCATGCATGCGAAAACTCAGCTGAACCACAAAGAAAGTGTACTTCCTTCTGACAGCTGCATGTGCCACATCTTTAGCTCAAACTGAAGTGCTCCAAGAGAATAAGATCAAGTTTATAGTCCAAATATTATTATGAGACAATAATATTTGACGTTTCTATTTTTGACAGCCAGTCTAAAAATAGACTTTGATCACTCCTGCTGTGATCACTCCTGCTGTGATCACTCCTGCTGTGGTCACTCCTGCTGTGATCACTCCTGCTGTGGTCACTCCTGCTGTGACCATCCCTGCTGGGATCCAAAAATAGAACTTGCGCCATAATTTGCCTGCGGGCCCACTTAGTGAAGGCGACTCTTTTCACTAAGCTCCATCATCTTGTTGCATTCTCAACAAGCATTTCTTGTTGCACACTTTTCAACAAGATGAACACAATTATCATCGGTTATCTGACTAACATATCATCGGAGATTCGACAATAATTGTGTTCTTAGGATATTAAAAAAAAGCTGGGGGTTTAAAAAAAATAAAAGTAAAAAATGCAAGTAAAATCCGAAAGTACGGTCAAATTGTCGAAGTACGACGTCATATTTTATACCCATATGTACTAGTGGTTCCAAATTCCCTAGGTTTCAACATGCATTTAATCCACTCGATGATTAGTCTAATTGTGGATTAGTGTTATTACACAAAGGCTTGGCGAATTGGTTTTCCCAGGGATTTGGGGACAAGATGAATACTTTACTACCAGTTGACATAAATTGCACGGTTTGATAACAACATGGCCCTGACTTTGTGGCCCCGACTAATTTATAAATTTCAAACATAAGAAATGGACCAAGGATGGGAGGACATCACAATTATTTAACATGGCAGTGGCTTACAAGTGGTAGAATTTTATTTGTCGACAAAGAGAACATGTGACAGACATGTGGAAAATAGGTGGCAAATAGGTGGTGATCGGATGACACAACAATGATTAATTAATCCTTGAGCAAGGATTAATCTTAATCCCCTATAGTGCATCCCCGACAAGTTTGTGAAGGATGTGGAATTGAACTCAACCAAGAACCCAGAAGAGTGAGTACATGGCACAAGTGATGTGGCAGACTGGTGGCCACATATGGTTAAAGTGATGACATGGTGCAATATCAACATGACACGTGGAAGGTGGATTCATCCATTTTAGGTGGCTAAGTCTCCTATTTTTGGGTGACATGTGGCTCTACCCAAAGGATTCTAGGTGGAAAAAAGATGTCAACTACATGTGGTGGTGACATGACATGATTTCAGGGCACTCTGGTAAATAACTTGGTGATTTATTTGTTTAAATTTTAGAATTAAAATAATTAGGGATGAGTTTTAATCCTCAACATCACAGACATGGGTGGTTTGTGAAGGTTGGTTGATTGAATTTGAATGGGAACCCATGAATACAATGACATGAGTGCATAAGTTACTAAGGCCTTGGTTTTAGCATAGGGTCTCATACGTCATCAATAAGAACTTTGTAGTTGAACCATGATTGAAGTCTTGGCTCTTGCATGCACCTAAAAGACTGAAGATCGTGGGTCTGGCCTGTTGGCACATGGATCAAGGAACTTACTAGCCTAGATTTATACAAGAATGCAACAAAATACAGATATAAACATAAACACTAAGCTACAGTAGAAATAAAACTTCATTTGATTAATATCAAAGAACTGAAATATGCTTACATACGGAATGGGAATAAACTAGCTCGAGTGATGGTAGCTTTATCTTTGAGACAAGATGTCATCACTACATGCCTTTAAAATATGTTACAATGAGGCTTAAAGACCTATTTATTATTGAGGAACAACAAAAAACATTAAACATACAAAAACCTAACCCTAGGAGATGAAGCGCCAAAATTGTGGGCCCCACTTATGTAAATTGGTACATCAACTTTGTTGGAAATAATACTGAGAGGGGGGGTGAATCAGTATTAGCAAGTCAATAATTTTTCATTTCCACAATTAGATTCATATACGCTACTTCAGTTAATGGAACTCGCGTGTATACACAACTGTGTTTAAGGAAACTAGTGTATATCCAACAAACTTATGATTCAGTTAATTCATCATATGTTGATCTTTAATCAATGCATCAAAACTATATAAATAGTAACCAAGTGCAGTAAAAACAGAAAAGACAAACACACACATGAACACAAAATATAAGTTGGAAACCCAATGTGGGTGAAAACCACCTGCTGCAATCATCTCTATCTTCTTTTTAATAATAAGAAACTTCTTTTTACAATTTTTGTACTGGTGCAGTCTTATACCAGTACGCAGGCTTCTACCTGCAGAAGGCTATAACCTTCTCTCATTCTCCAGCTTCTCCTGTGATGTTATCACTCAGGTTGTTCCCTGCCTCTTGAAGGGAATACGGACGAGGTAACCACTAACCAATCTTTTAGCTGCAGGTCCTAGCCCACCTGCAACTAGAGAGGCCTCTCTCTTTGTAATTTTAGCTTTGTTTTTGGAGTATTTTAGGCTAGTTATTATGCATAATTTTTGTTTTGAGTTTGTTGGTTGGTAATTTCATTTCTGAACCGCACTGTAAGCTATTGAAGCTATATAATACAAAGGCTGTTGGAATTTCACTGTGCTGAATCATCTGAATGTGGACTTGAAGCTCTGGGAAATGCTAAAGAATTCTTGTGTCGTTGATGGATCAATAAGTCTCTCTTCTCTGTGTTTTTTATGTTTTCTATGTATGCAATTTCATGTATGTTCCATAAACTTGGTAGCAGAGAAGAAGAATAGCACAAAATTTGCCTAAAACCACTCTGTGTTCAATCTCAGTTACTGTATGTGTTTTCTTCAGGATTAGTCATAAATAGGAATTCTTAATTGCTCCTGTTTGCACTAGTTCTTTCATTCTGAATGTTGCTTAGGAATTCTTCATTGCTCCTTAGTAATTTTCATGCACTTTCCCTCTGCCAGCATAATGAAATATTCTTGATTGCCTTTCATTCACTGACTTCATTCCACCATTTCAGATATCAAAATTTCTCCTAAATTGACTACCCTGCTCTGTAGCAAACTCCTTTTGCCAAATGAACACTTCAACACTTCACTAGCTCACCCACTCTGACTCCATCTACCCAATGGAAGAAACTGTTTCTTACTTACATCCCTGTTCCTCCTGAAATTACCTTCCAACAAACTTAAAACAAAAATTGTGCATAATAACTAGCCTAAAATACTCCAAAAACAAAGCTAAAATTACAAAGAGAGAGCCCTCTCTGGTTGCAGGTGGGCTAGGACCTGCAGCTAAAAGATTGGTTAGTGGTTACCTCGGCCGTATTCCCTTCAGGAGGCAGGGAACAACCTGAGTGATAACATCTTGGAAGGGAGATACAACCCCCTAGCTTTTGTACTAGTTGATATGTTTACTAGTATGTAGGTGCCAGCCTACAGAAGGCTACAACCTTCTCTTTTCTTCCAGGGACCACGTTTCATAAATTTTTAGACTGGATACATCAATAACATCATTCAATCATCAAATATATCTGCATCAACCAATATATTTTGCACCAACCACAACTGAAACAATCAATCACGTTGACAACCCTTCAATCTAATCCTTCAAAATGCTATAACCAGAATACAGTAACCAAAACCCAAAACACTGCAACAGCAAACAGAAGTAGCTAAAACATATTTTATAAGGTATATGCTACTTCCATGTGTCGAACCTGCATGCATATGCTCTTTTCTCAAGGAGAACCTACGTACAGATCTGCAAATCAAATTTAAGATGTATACGCTGTTTTGATATGCATAACCAGCATGTATATGCTCATTTTCTAAAGCGAACCTACGTACAGATCTGTAAAAAATGATTTAAACATTACAACAATTCCAGACTTCAGTTATACCCAGATCATCATATTTATAGACTTCAACATGTGCCAGTTATTCAAATAAATGATCAAACCACATAAAGATAATTTAATTCAAGCCTTAAGATCTTGACCCAACATTAGATCTTATCCTTCATCAAGTGCTAAGGTTCATCCTTGGTTCGGATCCAACTATGCACCATAACCCAATAACCTGTATACTAGATCTTGCTTTTCATCAGAGATTCAATACTTGAGTGCCCTTTCCTAAGGATCTACTCCTCCTTTTATAGTCTTAGGCCTTACTCAATACCATGGACCAAAACCACTTAGGACCAATACCTAGGGTCAATACCTCAGACCATATATCTATTTAGTTTTCCAAGATATACACGCCTTTCATTCTGTGAAAGTGCGTGTGTACGTATACGCTCCTTTTGGTCTGTTAACCCACGTGTATACACTATTTTGTCAAGGTGAACCTGCGTATATCTCACTTTCCTCATTCTATGAAATCTGATCTGTAACTTTATGCTGTTAACCTACTGAACTGTCTTCTGAGTGACTTGCCATCAAGGACAACACCTGTGTCTTAGTGCTAAATCTAAATCATAATGCCAACAATCTCCCCCTTTGGACTTGATGGCAACACTAAGTCACTCTCCCTCTTTTTCATCAAGGGCAAAGGGTCATGTTCCCCTTGAGTACATGCTGAAATCTCTGATATGTTGAAGTGTGCTGAATGAGCTCCTATGATCAAGTCCATGCTTCCCTTGAATATAACTCTAGAAAAGGTATTCTAAAAGAAGAACATGACTCTATACATACATCATAAATGACCTTCCTATCACTAATGACTCATACATACATCCATCTCCCAACCAAGTGAGGATATACCAAGTTTGGCTCATCCACCCAACCAAGTGGGGATATACCAATTGTTTATACATGTCAAGACAAGAAACATTACATCATCCATCCCATGCATAGTGGGGTAACAAATTAGGTCGTTTCATGACCCTTACATTAAATGATATACATGACATATATAACAGAGACCAAATATCTGAAACAAGACCATGATAGTCAACAACAACTATTATCAGCAACATCTGTTAATCAACATCCAGACTAGCAACCATGTTCTCCCCTTGAACCTGTTCCACCTGAATAAAAAACAACTATGTGAATCTATACCAAGATCTTATAAGATCATGCCAAAAATTCATAATTAGAAGAATATGCTCCCCCTGAACCTGTGCCAGATGATCATTATCAGATCTGATCATTTCATATAATAGAAGAGTTATCAAGGCAACATCATCAATAACATATACATCAAGTTATCAATAACTTATGAGAGCCAAGATATTTCCACATGTCATCCACAGAATGTAACCATCATCCAACGGAGCAAATGTTTCACTGAACCATATCAGACCCTTTTCTTCCTGAGTCTGGCCCACTGTTTTCCTCAAACCAACATATACGCGATTGTATCCACAGAGACCAGTGTATGTACGCGACTACGCTTCATGAAACTCGCATATACCCACCTTTCTCTGAAACATATAGTTTTTAACAACAAGATGATGCATCAACTACTCCCAGCTTTTGTTTGAGATATTCAAATGTCTCTCTGGGCAGTAGTTTGGTGAATATATCAGCAACCTATTCTTTGGAGGGAACATATTCCAATTTGACCTTTTGTTCAAGCACTTGTTCACGTAGAAAATGATATTTGATGGGTATGTGCTTGGTCTTGGAATGCATGACTAGATTCTTTAAAATACTGATGGCACTTGTATTATCACATAGAATGGAGATGGGTGGAGTACATGTGATTTGAATGTCTTGCACTGTTTGCATCATCCAAAGGAGTTGTGTGCAACAAGATGCAACAACCACATATTCTAATTCAGTTGTAGACAATGCAATCGAACTTTGTTTCTTGTTGAACCAAGACACTAATCTAGAACCCATATAGAATGCACCACCACTAGTGCTTTTCCTGTCATCAACGCTTCGTACCCAATCTGCATCTGTATATGCATGAAGTGTAAGATCTGTATCTCTAGGATACCATAAACCAAAATTCTGTGTTCCTTGAAGATATTTGAAAAACCTTTTGACTGCTTGAAGGTGTGATTCCTTTGGATTTTCTTGGAATCTTCCAACTATTCCCACTACATGCATGATGTCTGGTCGGGTCCCTATTAGATAAAGCAGACTGCCAATCATGGATTTGTAAGTTGGTTGATGTATTACTGCTGATTCATCATTTGAGCTGAGACTGCATCCTGTTACCATTAGGGTACATGCTGGTTTAGAATATTCCATGCCATATTTTTTCAAGATCTGTTTGAGATATTTGGTTTGTGACAGAAAAATACCATCTTTATTTTCTTGAACTTGTAGACCAAGAAAATATGTAAGCTCACCAAGCAGGGAAATTTCAAATTCTTGCTGCATTACTGAAGCAAAATTTCGACTCATGGCTTCTTCATTGCTACCAAAAATGATATCATCAACATACACGACAAGTATTAGCAATTTATTATTGTCAATCTTTGTATATAGATTGCTATTAGCTGATCCCTTTGAAAAACCTTGTTGATGGAGATATTTGTCAGATGGTAATACCAGGCCCTTGGAGCTTGTTTTAGACCATAGAGAGCCTTTTTGAGTCTACATACAAGTTTTGCATCATTTCCAAGAATGAATCCGTCTGGTTGCTCAATATAGACTTCTTCTTCTAAGTCTCCATTAAGAAAGGCAAATTTTACATCCATCTGGTATACTTTGAATTTTTGAAAACTAGAAAGAGCAAGGAACATTCTTATGGCTTCAAGTCTAGCAACAAGTGCAAAAGTTTCTTCAAAATCTATACCTTCTTGTTGAGCATATCCTTTACAAACAAGTCTGGCCTTGTTTCTAATAACTTCTCCATTTTCATTCAGCGTGTTTTTGAATATCCATTTAGTTCCTATGATATTCTTATCATGAGGTCTAGGAACTAATTCCCAAGTATTATTCTTTTCAATTTGCTCAAGTTCTTCATTCATGGCCTTGACCCAACATTCATATTTGCATGCTTCATTTGCATTTTGAGGTTCGGTGGAGGATAACAATGCTAGATAGCTTGAAGCTTCTGTAATAGTTCTTCTTGTCTGCACACCTACCTCTTTCTGTCCCACAATTTGAGTCTCTGGATGATTTTTTTGAACATACCTGGACGAAGTCTTTTCTTCTACCGTTCTCTTCTTCTGGTGCTTCATTGGTTTCTTCTTCAGAATTAGTGTGATTTGATGTGGGAGGATAATCCTCATCTTCTTCATAATCTTTAGTTTTTATTTGTTTTGGTTTTTTGCAAGCTTCATCAACCACAACATCAATACTTTCAATAATTTTCCCAAGTCTTTTATTATAACATTTATATCCTTTACTTTGAGAAGAGTAACCAAGGAGAATACCTTCATCTGATCTGGGTTCAAACTTACCAAGTTTTTCATCAGTTCTTTTGATGTAACATTTGCTTCCAAAAACTTTGAAGTATTTTACAATAGGAGTCTTACCATACCAAACTTCATGTGGAGTTTGAGTGTTGTTTACTTGAACATTTGCTTGGTTGAGAATAGTGATGACAACGAATGCAGCTTCACCCCAGAAGGTTGCAAGAGTTCCAGACTCATCTAGCATATCACGAGCCATTTGTTGAACAATTCTGTTCATCCTTTCTACCACTCCATTTTGTTGAGGAGTCCTTGTGGTGGAGAATTGCCTTTTTATTCCATGTTCTTCACAAAAGTCAAAGAATTCATCCGAATTAAATTCCCCTCCTCAATTAGATCTGAGACATTTGATTTTGTGTTCTAATTCATTTTCAACCAAAGCTTTGAAGACTTTGAACTTTTCAAATGCTTTGTCTTTATGCTTTAGAAGTCCTATCCAACACATTCCATAAAAATCATTAATGAACAATATAAAGTATTCTTCTCCACGAGGTGAATTTTACCTTGATGGTCTACATAAATCAGTATGAACAAGTTCAATAGGCTTACTAGTTGATCCTTCCTTTTCAGGGAAGTGCGATCTGGTTTGCTTACCGAATTGACATGATTTGCATATTGTATTTTCTAGAATGTTGATATCAGGAAGATCACGAACAACCTGGAATCTTCATGCTTTTCTTATTTGAGAAAAGCTTATATGCCCCAATCTTCTGTGCCATAGCCAGCATTCATCATTTTTGCTTAGATAGAACTATTATTGTCCTCCCTTGAGTATGTATAAGTTGTTTGGAGTTCTTATACCTTTGATCACAGTTTCTCCTGTATAAAGCTCACGCACAACACATCCATTTGATCGAAATACTTCTTCATTTCTTTGATCACACATTTGACTGACACTCAACAGGTTATGCTTTAGACCATCAACATACATAACATTCCCAACTTTAACTTTTTATTTTAAGAGAACATAGCCTTTACCTTTTATGACAAAAAGAGTGTCATTTCCAAATGAGACCTTCTTTTCCTTCTCTAAGGCATTATATGAGTGAAGTTTTTCTTTGTCACCTGTCATGTGTTTTGAGAATCCACTGTCGATGTGCCACTGATTTTCTTGTCCTTCTGCATACAAGGCTATGCCACATCTTTATGTTTGTGGTTATTTCTTTCTCCATATTTTGTGTATTAATGGAGTTTTCTCCTTCTGAGATGTTTGCCAAAATTTACTCCTGCGTTCAGATTCTTCATGACCGAAGTTGTTGCAGATAGAGCATTCTATTTCATTTTCAAGAAGAGAAAAGTTATTGTAGGACCTTTTCATGATCTCTATCACATTCCTTTCATTTTGTGCTTCTCTAGTCATGATGGTCTTGTAAGCAACACATTGAGTAGCTTTGTGTCCAAAGTTATGACATGAAAAACATTGGCCATGAAAGAAGTTCTTGCAATTATCGAATCTACTGACCTGGTGATTGTAGTTTCTATTGATAATCATTCTTGAAGTAGATTGAGTATGATTTACCTGAGGTTGGTTGTAGCTTCTATTCATCCTTGAAGTAAATTGAGCCTGATTTACCTGGTGATCTGCTTTATGCCTTTGCTGACGATTGTCAAACTGTTCACTGCTCTTTGCTGCATCAAGATAGCTTTTAGTGGAGGTTGACAGCTTCTGTGCTTGAGATGCTTCTTCAGTATATCCAAGACCTGTCTTTATCAGAGGAGAACACTGCACTTTGATAATTTCATTTAAGGTTTCTGATCCTTTAGCAAATCTAAGATTGAGAGTTTTTGTTTTCTCAATATCCTTTCTTAGACCCACAATTTCACATTCTAGTTTTTCATTGTGTTTTTCTCTTTCAACAAGTTGGAATGTCAAAGTATTTATAATCATATTCTTTTCTTCTAAACAGATTTTGAGTTTAGAGATTTCTTCATAAAGGTCATCTTCATCTAAAGCATCCAAGAAATCATCATCTTCAAAAGCCATCAGAAGTCTATAGTCATTACTATTTTCATCTTCATCACTAATTGATAGACCATCACTATCTTCATGCGTATAGTAGCTCTTCTTACTTACACTTTGTTTTCTATTCCATTTTGCAGATTACTTACCTTTATCAACTTTACCTTTACGAGGACATTTGGCACCATAATGACCGACTCTTCCACAAGAAAAACATTTGAAAGGTAGTTTACCTCTGAATCTTCCGAAACCTTGTTGAAGGTTCTTGACAAAGTTTGCTTCTTCTACTCCTTCTGAAATATGTCCCGATTCATTGAGTTCTTCTTTTCTTGAAGCTTTAAATGTGGCTTCTCTCATATCTGATGGACCTCCCTTTCTCATCTCGAAATCAATTAAGATTCCGTGCAGCTGTGTCATAGTAATAGTCTGAAGATCCTGCTTTTCTTCTATGGCAGATAATTTTGATTCAAACTTAACAGACAAGGATCTTAAAACATTTTCAAATAAAGTAACTTCTTTTATCTCTTCACCCAAATTCTTCATGCAATTAACAATCTCATCTATACGTAAGAAGTAACTAGCTATACTTTCATCATTGTGCATCTTGAGAGTTACATATTGAATTCTGAGAGTTTGTAGTTTTGCATGTTTTACTTGAGAGTCTCCTTCATAGCTTAGAACGATTTTGTCCCATATTTCTTTGGCAGATTTGAGTTGCATAAGTTTGACAAACTCTGATTGTGACAGACTTCCCAATAATGTATTGACAGCCTTGGCATTGGTTTCATATTGCTTTTTACCTGCTGCATTTGTAGGAATTGCTGATGGAAATGTATATCCTCCTTCCACGATTTTCCAGACATCTGTTCCAAGAGATTGAAGATAAGTTGTGGTTCTTACCTTCCAATAAACGAAGTTGCTTCCATCAAAGATTGGAGGTCTGATGGATCCCTCTCTTTCTTGATTACTAATGATGATAGATCTTCCTTCAAGCGATCGAGCTTCTTCTGAAGGACCTGCTCTGATACCAATTGTTGGAAATAATACTTGGGGGGGTGAATCAGTATTAGCAATTCAATAATTTTTCATTGCCATAATTAGATTTATATACGCTACTTTAGTTAATGGAACTCGTGTGTATATGCAACTGCGTTTAAGGAAACTAGCGTATATCCAGTAAACTTATGATTCAGTTAATTCATCATATGTTGATCTTTAATCAGTGCATCAGAACTATATAAACAATAACCGGGTGCAGTAAAAATAGAACATACAAACACACGCATGAACACAAGATATAAGGTGTGTTATAGGCATTTTTGTGCCTCGCAGCATGGAGCATGAAATGTCGATAATTACAGGGATCCTCAGTCCCTAAACATGTTGTTCTTACCCCTAGAGGAACAAGGTCAGCAAACCACAGCACTTCCTATCAGTTCTCCACCTGAAAACACTCAAAAACAGGCTATTTTTGGATCATGTCAGCTGCTCCACTGAGCATCTGCGCTGAATGTCAACTGCTCCTCCTTGTACCTGCGCTGAAAGTCAAAACCAATGAAGGCTACCTGCGTTGGGCGAGATTGGCCAAGTGGCACAGTCATTTTGCAAGGTGTCAACTGCCCAGGAAGCTTCCAAACTGACACTTGGTTCAAGGAATTCGCCCTATGATGAGTAAGAGGTACTTGATCTCCATGTGGAAGCAAGGATCTCCAAGTGGACTCAAGAACTGAAGTTTAACTGAAGAGGGAGAGGACACAAGGCAGCTTTATGTCAGTCTCAAGCTGACTCATCCTTTCTCCTTCTACCCTATATATAGAGCTCTCTCATGAGGTCTAGGGAGGCTGGAATTTTGTGCAAAGCAAGGAAGTGCTGTTGGTTTACAGTTAAGAGCTATTGGGTGATTGCTTTTATAGAGGAGAAGAGGAGATTTCTTGCTGCTGGGGAGGTGCTGCTGGATTGGAGCCATTTATGGTTGTAACCTTCTCAGAACCTTTTTCTTCTATCAATAAAGCTTTTGATGTTCTCCTATATACTTGTATTGCAATGATGTATTGTTTTCATCTGTATATTTGATTCATCCTAATCCATGCATCATAGTTATGAGTACGTGTTTCTTGTAGTTTCCTTCTCTCGTTTTTGCAGGATCTGTGTGTAGCTGGGCCGGCAAGAGAGCAAGGAGCTGGGAGCAAGAGGCAAAGAGAGAAGACAGGATCGACAAAAGCGAAAGACATCGGTTGGTCAATCTTTTCTTCCCTCTCTGTATTTTCATAAAGGAAAACTATCAAAGCTTTACTTTCAGTTGTTGCTAAGGAACTATCACCCTTAGAGTCGGGATAGGGTCATTCCGAGTCAGATACTTTTCCCCACAACAAACTGGCGACTCCGCTGGGGAGCTAGTATCTTGTTGGTTAGTTGTGTTTCTAGCTATTCATCTCATAAACAAGGAGAGCACCAAATCGAACTGCAATTGAATCCTTCAATTGCAAAGTAGAGGGCAGCTGCTCTGGTTCAGTTTCTGAGCAAGTTTATGATTTGAAGAGCTGATCCACAAGGACTCTTGTGCTCTTTGTGATAGCTTTTCATCCTCTTTGTTGTGGGGAAAAGTATCCGACTCGGATGACCCTATCCCTACTCTAAAGGTGACAGTCTTTAGCAACAACTGAAAGTAAAGCTTTGATATTTTCCTTTATGAAAGTACAGAGAGAAGGAAGAAAAGATTAACCAACCTGGTGTCTTTCGCTTAGTCGATCCTTATCCTCTCTCTTTGTCTCTTGTTTCCAACTCCTTGCTCTCTTTGCCGGTCCAGCTACACACAGATCCTGCACAAAACAAGAGAGGAAACTACAAGATACATGTACTCATAACTGATGCATGGATTAGAGTGAATCAAATATACAAGTAAATACAATACATCAATGCAATACAAGTATATAGGAGAACATGCAAAACTTTATTGATAGAAATAACAGGGTTCTGAGAAGGTTACAACCATTGATGGCTCCAATCCAGCAGCACCTCCCCAGCAGCAAGAACTCTCCTCTTCACCTCTAGTAAAACAATCACCCAATAGCTCTAACTGTAAGCCAACAGCACCTCCTTGCTTTACACAAAATTCCAGCCTCCCTAGACCTCATAGAAGAGCTCTATATATAGGAGAGAAGAAGAGAGGATGAGTCAGCTTGAGACTGACATAAAGCTGCCTTGTGTCCTCTCCCTCTTCAGTTAATCTTCAGTTCTTGAGTCCACTTGGAGATCCTTGCTTACACATGGTGATCAAGTACCTCTTACTCATCACAGGGCGAATCTCATGAACCAAGTGTCAGTTTGGAAGCTTCCTGGGCAGTTGACACCTTGCAGAATGACTGTGCCACTTGGCCAATCTCGCCCAGCGCAGGTAGCCTTCATTAGATTTGACTTCCAGCGCAGGTACAAGGAGGAGCAGTTGCATTCCAGCGCAGATGCTCAGTGGAGCAGCTGACATGATCCAAAATTAGCCTGTTTTGAAGTGTTTTCAGGTGGAGAACTGATTGGAAGTGCTGTTGTTTGATGACCTTGTTCTTTTAGGGGTAAGAACAACATGTTTAGGGACTGAGGATCCCTGTAATTATTGACATTTCATGCTCCATGTCGCGAGGCACAAAAATGTCTATAACAGTTGCCCCCTAAAGTATGAGGCCGTTTATCGGGTGAAATGCTTTATCTAGAGGGTCCGAAGTTCATTCCAGTGCTGAGGAGGCGCCCTGTAATACAATACAATACAATACATTATTTTTCATTCTGTTTTCATGATCTAGCTGAGGCGGGCATTCCCATGCTCAGCTTTTACAAATACATTTTGGTACATATGACAGACGATCGTCTGAAGGTAGACTGATAATTTTCTGCTGAAATTATCATCCTTTGAATAGGATGATCATCTGCTGCAATGATGTACATGGCAAATGCTTTTATATTTCCTGAATATATATCGCAGCCCGGATGGATGAAACTGGATCCGGGGTCTTCAAACTCGTTCGATCTTCACTCTAAGTACAAGTCGATCCATGTGAGAATTTCACTCAAGTCGAACATGGAAAGACATCACTTGATTACCGGTCAATAATGAAAACTGTTAACAAGCGCGAGAGGAATCACCAATAATGACGATGACCCTCAAGGTACTGCAGTACAATTCACGTGGCGTGAATAAAGGACTTGGCGTCGAACGCCACGCAAAATCTTCTGGTCGAAGGTCATTGATGTATACCTGTTGCCGGAAGTGAGAAACTTGCCATTGAGGCATGCAAGCTTCAAAGTACTGATGGGGGTGTTCCTAGATCAACTTCTTGGATAATGAGCTGAAGTCGACAAGAAGCGATCCGTCAAAGGAGGGCCTTAATGAATCCCACATCATTGACACGGAACGGAGCTAATGATTTTAGTGGAGGTGAAAACAAACTGTGACATATGATTCAGGGTGGTGATCATGAATGGATGAAGGATAATGTATGGCAGTGGATGGGACACGGTTGACACTTTCAGAATGACCCCTCTTGAACATATAACGACACTGATGCGATGGATAGGTAGCATTACCCCAAATGTGGATGGTTTGGCGAAGACCATGGTGATGAGACCGGTGAATGAAACAACCCAACCCGATGTGGTACGGAGGAAAAGTGTCATGTTCAAGAGTGACTTGCTACCATTAAACTTTGATGTTCTCCCAATTTTTCCCCAGTCATTTCTGACCAGTACCTCTTTATTTTTGTCAAGCTTGAGGAGGATAACATATGCTTGTTCTATAACCTGCCCTTCGGGCAAGCCCATCGCTATGATTTAACGAGCTTAGCGATAGGGAAACTCGTTCTCGTCAAAAGACAAGTTTGTCGCTATTTAATCATTTTAACGAGTCTAACGACAAGGAAAACTCGGTCCTTTTCATTTTTAGAGAGTCTGAAAAGGTACAGAAAGTTAACTCCATAATTCCTTTTTCGTCAGCTAATCCCTTAAGTCCGAAAAAGTATAAAACAATACAGAAGGGATGGCTGTTCGGTACTTTTAACGAGCCGAACAAGACAAGCGCTCAATCCTTTTGTGCAATAATCCCTCAGGTCCAAAAAGATTAAAATTTAGAGGAGGGATAGCGTTCCGGTCATTTAACGAGCTTGAAGGCCAAAACTCGGCAAACTTTTCATATTTTACGAGTCAGTGAAAAGAGCTCAAAGAAGACTCGTCTTTTGAGGAACGAGTGATAAACAGGGATAGCAGCAGATTCCAGGTACAGGTTGGAATTTTCCAATCACGGCAGTGTCACAAGGATGGCTAGGTGAAGTCACTCTTCGCAGCTGTTTCTCAAAAGAGGTAAACACACAAATGGAAGTGAATGATCGGCCAAATGAACAGTGGAGGTGATGGATGAAAACACGATCAAGGTTCTTATGGCTGATGAATTTACAATCTCAAAAGGTTATTTACCGGGATAGGTTCATTTTTTCCATGAGCTTGAACTCTGGGGGAAACTTTTGCTCACACTTTTCTATTTTTTAACGAGCATAGATTCAGTCATAAAACTGCTCGAATTTTGCGTTTATTTTTTTAACGAGCATGAACTATATGCTAAAACTGCTCGATATACCAGTCATAATAAGAACGCCTCCTATGAGATAACTATTTTTTAAGGAGCTTTATCTCACAAAGCTATGCTCCAATTTTGGCAAATTTTACTTTTGCCCCACAGGCTTTCTTCATGCAAGGTCGGAAACGGCTAATCCTACGAGTTTAAAGGGTTAGACCTACAGGTTTAAAGGGAGGACCTAAAAATTTAAAAAATAAATAGTCGTCCCTCGCTTGCATTCCAAAAGTTTGCATGCCCCCAGGTATAGGATAGAATTTCGAGGCTGCCCCTCCTCTCCCCTACCTCTGCTTTTCTTTGGGTGTTCACAGTTATTTGTCATCTTGCTAATCTAATGTTAACGATACTTGTCTTCTCGTTATTTTAAGGGGTCTTACGCAGTACTCAGGCTTCCTGTCGGCCCACTTTTAATAAACAGCTATTTGTGACAATAGAAGAACACTACTCAAAGACAAAACATTGGTATTATTGAGGGAGGCTTGCCTCTTTCTTATTATCCGAAGAGGGTTCTATTCGCTGCCGCAAATCAATCTCTTTCTTCGGCGGTGTCTATCATTGGGTTGTCCAAAGATGGTTACCCTCTGTCACAACAATATAGTCCCCTACTTTGTAGGCTGCCCCTGCTTATCCTTCAAAACATATGTTTTAATGGGCGAGGCTTGAATTCAAAGATGGTTACTATTCGTCGCGATAAGGGAATTCCTACTTGGGCATTGCCCACTTATTTAGACAAAGGTGAATGACTCTTTTGTCAAACACATAACTTTAACAAAAGAATACTATTCCAGAACAACCCCTCTTCCATCCACGGACGGGGTACGGACTAGTCATATTCTTCCGCGGAAATTCTACTTTATACCCAGGGTTTCTTCTGCCCGAAGCAGACCAGGGTGCATGCCCCCTGGGTTCCAGTCTTTCTTTCCGAATCACTCGCACTCATCGGGAAGGAGGACTGGGGGTGGAGGCGAATCTTGAGTGAACAGACCATTTAGGAATGGTATTTGACTATTTGCGATGCGAGATCCCGGAAACGAAAGTTGGTCTACGAGCTTGACCATCCTTCCTTCGTGTGGAAAACACATTACTCTAAAGAGTGAGGAGACTATCGCTCCCATGCAATAAATATAGTCACGTCCAAGGAGTAGGTTATAATCCAAGGGTCCCTGGACGACCAACACGTTCATATTAACGGTCTTCCCTTTCAATGTAACAGGTACATTAGGGAGGATTCCTAATGGTCGACTGGTTCCTTTATCAAAACCTGAGAGATTTCTCAACTCAGGTAAAAGCGCTGGGGAACCCAGTGCTTTCCAAGCAACAGAGGAAAGGATACTCACAGACGCCCCTTCATCAATGATAGTACCAGCCATAATCATTCTATAGATCTGGACAATGATTCTGAATGGTATACTGGCTGGTAACCGGGGTCTGCCTAGTTGATTCCAATCAAAGGATACAACCAGGTTGCTTGGTGGTGGGACCGAATATACGGCCGGATATGACTCTGATGATGTTCCTTCCTGCGATAAAGGAATGGGCGCATTGCCTTGACGCTCATCGGAGTCGGTGCTGATGAAAAGAACCTGGATGGTGTCATCCTTATTCTCTTCAGTGAGGGTGTCGCATGAAGATGACTCTTCGGCGACGGTGTCATTTGAAGACGGGTCTTCAATGACGGAGTCATTGGACGATAGAACCTCTGGAGGAAGAACCGGGCCAACTGCCGTTTCGACCTTTAGACTTTCGTCTGGTCTGGATTCAGTAGGTTCATTCTCAATGACCGACACTTCAGCTGACCACTTGAGCGGGTCAACTGGATTTTCAACTATCGAGGGATTAGGCGCGAGTTTTCGGTATCCAGGAGGAAGTTGCAACGGTGAAACCGGGCGATCTTCCAAAACTCTCTTTGCCTCATCTAAGAATGGACATTTGTGGATGGCATGATTGCCTTCACACAATAGACAGGGTGATCTTGGTCCCCTTCTTCATCCTTCACTCTCATTAGTTGACGGATTGCAATCAACATGACAACCAGAGGTTGATGCTACCGGATTGTGCAACCTTGGGGACCAGTCCCTTAGTATCCGGGGAATACAAGGACAATCACGATGGAAGTGGATCCCTTTGCAAATGACACATGGCGATTTAGGCCCGGTCGGTGCAGTGTGTGGGTTTTTGTCAGCTTTCTTCTGCTTGCCCCCAGTCGCCTTTGCCAGAGGCTCCTTCTGCTTCTTTTCTCTCTTCTTCTTTTCCTTCTTCTCCTTGGGAGGCTGACTTTTGCCAGCTCTACCTTGCGAAGATGAAGGATCAGAGGAAGTATCATAAGAAGTGGAAGGCTGGTGGGTAGTTCTAGATTGTTCTGACTGTTGATTCGACTGCTCAGGATTAGTGGCGATCTGGACTACATTAGTTGAAAAGAGCCATACAGGGAGGCCGATTGTCAACCCTGGAAGTGACAATGTAGCCATATGAGGCGCACCAACATCTCCCCAAGAGGAGAAGGGATTTGGACTTCCGCCAAGGTTACTTCCTTGGTTGGTGGGCTCCATACTTTTCAACTGAAAGATCAACGTGGGAATAACAGGTGATTATGTTTCGCTTAAAATAAATTTTATTAACGACGCTTTTAGACACAAACTTGCTTTTTCATGTTTTAAGAGTCGAGAAAAAGCTAAAGATGACTCTAGTCGCCTTCGATGTATTAACGAGCCCGAAGTGACAAATGCTCGGTTGGACTTTTTCAGTTATAGAGTTTGAAAAAGGCCAAAAGAAACTGCTCTGGAGATCTAGGCAGAGGGTGTGCCAAACCTTTCGCGAAACCACAGAATACGTTTTACGGTACGGGTGGTCGATCTTCGTGAATGCTGTGTTCACTGCATCGCGATCAGTAGGGCGGCCGACACGGTTTCCTAAGGATAAAGGATAAAAGCCTATAGGGGTCTCCCAATATACACGACGGTACGCGGGAGCACAAGTCCGTGTTAGTGCCACCGACTCTCAGGAGGAATCACCCACCTTCGTAGAGATCGACAGTCACTATGTTTAACGACGCCGGAACACGTCTCTACCTAGACCTCTAGATGTTTGCGTTATGTTACAAAGCGTTGTTATGTAAATTGGGTTTATTTTAATGTTGATCTTGCTTAACAGTTCGCCTTTCAGGGTCGCCACGAGATGTATATATACAACTTCCTATATGCAATCTAAGATGAGAAGCAAATCTTTTCAATCTTTCAACTTTGAAAACCTTAATCTACTGAGGGAAAAGAAAGACACAACTTTTCCCACAGATCATAGAACACACACTAAAATGCACATTTTCCTAAATCGTCAAGCACACAGTCAAATGCAAAATGCACAGTGCATGTATTTCTTTTCGTTATCCTTAATGTTGATGTAAGACAGAAAGGAAACTGTTGTATAATTTTGAATCTAATTTCAAGTAGAAATAAACAAGCTTGTCCAATAATCAAAAGACACCTTAAGATCGACTTGTTTAAACACTGGAAATGTATAGATTCAAACCATAAAGTGAAAAACAAACAAACTCAAACAGCCATGAACAGTAATAAAACTAGCTCTTAAGATCACAAAGACACTTTTACAGTTCAGGATCTAAGAGGCCACAGCTATACTGGTTCGCTTTTCACAATGGGAAACTGTAACTGAAACAAGAAATACTGAAAGAACATTCACAGTTTCATCACACAACTGAGGCGGAATAATGTCAAGGAGAAGTGGTTTACAACAAGTACAATGACCAGCAAGCAATCAGCAAAAATCAGTGAAAACAGGGCCAAGACACAATGGGAAAACTGAGCAAGACAATGGCTAACTGGACCAGCGCAGGCTCTGGTCTGTCAGTTTGACTCTCAGCGTAGTTCCCGAAGGGAGCACCTGCGCTGTAATGCAGACTGCCTGTGGACAGCCTGCTCTGGGACACGAGAGTTGCGTCTACAAAGTTTTCCGGGTCATAAAAAGCTCAAAAATGCACTGTTTTTGCTGAAATAAAAAGCTATAGGTCAAGTACAGGCTAAGGGATGATCAAGAGGATGAAGATCTATCACAAAGAGTAAAGAGTCTTTTGTAGATAAGCTCTTTAAATCTTGAATTTGCTCAGCAAATGAGCAAGAGTAGCAGACCCTCTACTTCGCTTTTGATATAGTCAAAAGCTTTTCGATTTGGTACTCTTTTCTTCAAGAAATGAATAGCAAAATACTACAAACACCAACAAGATACTAGGCTCCCCAGCGGAGTCACCAGTTTGTTGTGGGGAAAAGTATCCGACTCGGATGACCCTATCCCTACTCTAAAGGTGACAGTCTTTAGCAACAACTGAAAGTAAAGCTTTGATATTTTCCTTTATGAAAGTACAGAGAGAAGGAAGAAAAGATTAACCAACCTGGTGTCTTTCGCTTAGTCGATCCTTATCCTCTCTCTTTGTCTCTTGTTTCCAACTCCTTGCTCTCTTTGCCGGTCCAGCTACACACAGATCCTGCACAAAACAAGAGAGGAAACTACAAGATACATGTACTCATAATTGATGCATGGATTAGAGTGAATCAAATATACAAGTAAATACAATACATCAATGCAATACAAGTATATAGGAGAACATGCAAAACTTTATTGATAGAAATAACAGGGTTCTGAGAAGGTTACAACCATTGATGGCTCCAATCCAGCAGCACCTCCCCAGCAGCAAGAACTCTCCTCTTCACCTCTAGTAAAACAATCACCCAATAGCTCTAACTGTAAACCAATAGCACCTCCTTGCTTTACACAAAATTCCAGCCTCCCTAGACCTCATAGAAGAGCTCTATATATAGGAGAGAAGAAGAGAGGATGAGTCAGCTTGAGACTGACATAAAGCTGCCTTGTGTCCTCTCCCTCTTCAGTTAATCTTCAGTTCTTGAGTCCACTTGGAGATCCTTGCTTACACATGGTGATCAAGTACCTCTTACTCATCACAGGGCGAATCTCATGAACCAAGTGTCAGTTTGGAAGCTTCCTGGGCAGTTGACACCTTGCAGAATGACTGTGCCACTTGGCCAATCTCGCCCAGCGCAGGTAGCCTTCATTAGATTTGACTTCCAGCGCAGGTACAAGGAGGAGCAGTTGCATTCCAGCGCAGATGCTCAGTGGAGCAGCTGACATGATCCAAAATTAGCCTGTTTTGAAGTGTTTTCAGGTGCAGAACTGATTGGAAGTGCTGTTGTTTGATGACCTTGTTCTTTTAGGGGTAAGAACAACATGTTTAGGGACTGAGGATCCCTGTAATTATTGACATTTCATGCTCCATGTCGCGAGGCACAAAAATGTCTATAACACTCTTGATCATCCCTTAGCTTGTACTTGACCTATAGCTTTTTATTTCAGCAAAAACAGTGAATTTTTGAGCTTTTTATGACCCGGAAACCCTTGTAAACGCAACTCTCGTGTCTCAGTGCAGGCTGTCCAAAGGCAGTCTGCATTTCAGCGTAGGTACTCCCTTCGGGAATTGCGCTGAAAGTCAGTTTGACAGACCAGAGCCTGCGCTGAACCAGTTAGCCAGTGTCTTGCTGAGGTTTCCTACTGAGTCTGGGCCCTGTTTTCACTGTTGTTTTGCTGCTGATTGCTTGTCTTTGTACTTGCTGTAAACCAACTGTCCTTGACATTTTTCCACCTCAGTTGTGTGATGAAACTGTGATTGTTCTTTCAGTATTTCTTGATTCATTTACAGTTTCCCATTGTGAAAAGCGAACCAGTATAGCTGTGACCTCTTAGATCCAGAACTGTAAAAGTGTCGTAGTGGTCTTGAGAGTTAGTTTTATTGCTGTTCATAGCTGATTGAGTTTGTTTGTTTTTCATACTATGGTTTGAATTCATACATTTTTAGTGTCGAAACAAGTACCTGTAAGGCGTATTTTGATTTTAGACAAAACTTGTTTGTTTACGCTTCAAATTGAATTCAAAATTATACAACAGTTTCCTTTTTGTCTTACATCAACATTAAGGAAAAAAGAAAAGAAATACCTGCATCTGGCATTTGCATTTTTGATAAGTTTGCGTGATTGATCTAGGAGAAAGTGCATTAGTTTGTGCTTTGTGCTCTGTGTGGAAAGATAATGTTTTTCTCTCCCCTCAGTAGTTAGGATTTTCAAAGCTAAAAAGATTGTAAAGCTTGCTTATCATTTTAGCTGCATTTAGGAATTTGTACCAATACATCTCGTGGTGATCCTGAAAGACAAACTGCTAAACAAGATCAACTTAAAATATATTGAATGAATCTAAAAACGCTTTGTAACATAACGCTCACAATAGAGGTCTAGGTAGAGACGTGTTCCGGCGTCGTTAAACGTAGTGACTATCGATCTCTACGAAGGTGGGTGATTCCTCCTGAGGGACGATAGCACTAATACGGACTTGTGCTCCCGCGTACCGTCGCGTATATTGGGAGACCCCTATAGGCATTTATCCTTTATCCTTAGGAAGCCGTGTCGGCCGCCCTACTGATCGCGATGCAGTGAATACAGCATTCATGAAGATCGACCACCCGTACCGTAAAACGTATTCTGTGGTTTCGCGAAAGGTTTGGCACACCCTCTGCCTAGATCTCCAGAGCAGTTTCTTTTGGCCTTTTTCAAACTCTATAACTGAAAAAGTCCAACCGAGCATTTGTCACTTCGGGCTCGTTAATACATCGAAGGCGACTAGAGTCATCTTTAGCTTTTTCTCGACTCTTAAAACATGAAAAAGCAAAGTTGTGTCTAAAAGCGTCTAATAAAATTCATTCAATACGGAAACATAATTCCCCTTTTTGTATTTTAGTTGATCGAGTAATCCGCAACCGTGGAGGAAAGTCAATTAGAACTCCGTCGTTCGAGGAGACTCGCGAATCAACCGTCTTTGTCTCCGGAATCGAGAGTAGTACGGACGAAGCAAACTCGCTTGACCGGGTCAAAATCTCCCATTAAAGTTAGAACAACAGTTCCAACTACATCTGAGATTCTGGTCACTCCTAATATTTCTGGAATCCCTGCCTCTATTGAAGAAGTTCAACAGCGACAGAGGGACAGTTGTACTGATCCTAGTCTGAGAACAAGTACTTGCATAACTGAACCAGTTCCATCTGAAACCGGTCCACAGAGTCTTGTTGCTCAAACAACTGTCGCTGTCGAAGCAACCCCTTCTTCGGCACCAGAAATCTTTTACGGACCTGACGGTCTTCCTCTTCCTCCTGGTCTGATTGCAATAGAGGAAATCGTACAGGACCAGCAAGAAAATACTCCAACTCATTTTGGGGTAGGCGTAACTCTTTTTCCTTCTGCATCAGAAGTTTGTCCATCACCAGTGGAAGTTCCTGTAGAATCGTTAGGCAGTTTATTGGATAGACTTAAAATGTCTGAGCAACCGTCGACATCTAGGACTGTGCCAAATGACACAGCGATAGCAGAAGCTCTTGCTGTCACTCCGACGATGTTTGCCGGCATACCAGCTGTCCCGACTAGCTCTCAACAGCTAGAAGGAGTCCACCCAGGGACTATTATGACAACTTGGTCTGTTCCAGTTTGTTCTTCCGGTATAATACCCGGTAATTCTTATGTTGAAACTAGACAAATTGATCCCTTTGGAAATCAGTTTGGACCATCCAGTCCTCAAAGGCAATCTATACCCTTGAGCTCCGGATTGTTACCGTATGGGGGGCAATATGCCCTTTCACTTCCCCCTCCGGGAGGATACCCATACGGCAATTTTCAACCGCATTCAGGTTTGACTGAAGTTACGACGAGTGGTTGGGTGCCTATGTTGCCCCAACAACCGAGAGTTGTATATTCCATGCAACAATGTGTACCTATGTCTAGCATCCCGACGACGCCAGCAATTGTAACCGTGTCGCAAGTTCAATCGATGCCTGTTGTATGTCAACCCCAAGTTGTAATGCAACAGCCCCTTGACCCTGCAACACAACCACAATCGCCAACTGCCGGGACGACACAGATACAAATGGGAACCATAACCCCGCATCTTGGTCCGTCGGTTAGTATCGCACAGCAAAACATGGCTTCGCAGCCATGGATGATGCAATACCAACAACCTCAGTTTCAACAGGTGTACCAGGGATCTGAGCGACAGATCTTTGCAAATAGTGGGCAACCCTATATTCAGAACGGGTTAAATCAACCACTTTACAGTGGCCAAGCCCACCAGCCATATCAGTCCTATCAACATCAGTTGCATTATGCTGGTATGCAAAGGCCTACTGCTCAGGCGATTCCATCGTATCCTGGGTACGCCTCGCCAAACCTAAATCAGCAGTTGCCATTCGTGGCGACTCTAGAATTACCAGATTTACATCGATTGACGAATGATCCAATCGCCTATGCCCATTGGTGGCCAGCGATTCCTCACAAACTTCCTTCGGACATCCCTAAATTCAATGGAAATCCTGGCGAAGACCCGTCGAATCATGTGATGACTTTCCATCTGTGGTGTTCGTCGAATACCTTGAATGATGATTCGATAAGGCTTCGCCTTTTCCAGAGGACATTGACTGGTCCGACGGCTAAATGGTATATTGAATTACCTAGAGCCTCTTTCGACAATTTTAGTTCCCTAGCCACGACTTTCTTAACACACTTTCAGTTACCTATAAGGTACGAAACTGGAACCGAGATCTTAACCAATTTCAAGCAGACAACGGCCACACATATATCAGATCATATACATGAGTGGCGTCGTCGTCGCAGAATGGTAAAGACTTATGTTCCAGATCAGCTTTTAGCTGAGTGGTTTATAAAGTCGCTTCTTCCTGCTATAACAGAAGATGTGGCCAAGGGAGGCGTCGTAACAGAGGAGCAAGTTATTGCTCGTGCCCAGTATTTAGACTTAGTATATACTCAGTCTGGCACGCTCTATGACAAGATACCTGACGCCCCTAGACCGGAATTTTCAATTCCTCCCCCTCCTGGATCAAATAGTGACTCTCATGCCGGCGATGGTGTGATTCGCACTGCAAATGCAAAGTCAACACGGGATTCGTCTAAGAAAACCCGTAAGACTTCGAATCAAAATGCAAATGAAGAACTTCTTGCCTCGGAAGTAAGTGCCGTGTCGGACGACAAGGGCAAACAACTGAAGCAACCAGGAGACAAGAAGAAAAAGAAAGGGAGAAAAGGGAAACCCCCTTCGGGGTGTCATATATGCGATGAGGATCATTGGACAGCAGATTGTCCATGCAAAGCTGAGCTTAAAAGATTCTTTAAGAGTCCGAAAACCTCAGCTGTGTTGACTGATCCGTTTCCTAATCCTGGTCAAAATCTAGTTGCTAATCAAAATGCTTCCCGATCCCAAGTGCTTATGTTGTCTACCTCAAAGCAGCAGAATAATGCTTTGACAAGGAATAAAGATTACGGGAATCCATGGCTGTCAAATAACAAGGCTAATGAACAACCTAGTAGTTCGACGACAGCTTTGACCAAAGTTGTGCCACCCATCATTCCTGAACCAATGGTAAAGTTGCCAAAGGGAGTAGTACACAAATCGACATTTAATCCTCGTGCCAAAATAGCACAGAATTATAATATAATAGAGGACCTGGCCCAATCGCCGTCCGCTATGTCGACACTTGAGGTACCGCAAAATTGCCCCTCCCAAGAGCAAACTTTATTATCAGCAATAGGTGGGATTGACCCAATGGATTCCAATCTTGTGGCCTTTGATCATAAAGGATATGACCCTAAGTTACCAGCTCAACTAGCTTTCCTTATTCAAGTGAAAGCCCTCAACAAAACTGTTCATCGAACAATTATTGATGAGGGGGAATCTACATGTCTTATGTCGATGAGTTGCTGGAAAAATTTAGGCTCACCACCCTTGTCGAAATCGTCAACGACCTTAAAAGCATTTGATGGACGATCATACACTCCCTACGGGATTTTAGGTAACTTGCAAGTTGAACTGGGGGGCAAAACAGTAGAAGTCGATGTTGAAGTAATTGATGGAAACCTCGATTACAACATCCTACTAGGAAGGCCCTGGATATATGCCATGGCCGCAGTCGTGTCGACCTACTTCAGGAAGATTGCATTTCCCTTTCAAGGAGAGATTACAGTCGTCGACCAACAAACTTTCCTCCCCGACAGTTCACAAGTTACGGGAAGCATTCCAATGACACATGGAAGCGATCATTCGCTTCAAAATATTGGAGTAGGTCTCCTAAAAGACCCTGCCTTAATGGGTACTTTTTCCCTACCGCCTGCAAGTAATCTGGCGGAGGTGGCCACAGTGGAAACCTACAATATGAAATCTTCTATATCTAATGGATTCGGAAGATTCCTAAACATTTTGTCAGCATGGATCATCGCCCTAATAGAAATACTGTAAATACAGTGGGCTTCGAGGATAGTTCCTATCTCATGTCAACCTCGTTAAAAAATGAAACAAATCCCCTTTCCAAATCTCAAAGGTAAACCTTCATTCCATTCATTGCTTGTTGAATGCAATGAAGCTTGGGGGGCATGCACCTCGATTTTCATTATTATGCTGGGGGCATGCAAACTTATCATCGAGCAGTTTTAGCACATAGTTCATGCTCGTTAAAAAATAAACGCAAGATCCGAGCAGTTTTAACGCGGTCTTCATGCTTGTTAAAAAATAAATAAAAGCAGTGAACAATGTTCCCTCCAGAGTTTAAGCTCATTTTTATCTAAAAAAAGAACCTATCCCGGTAAATAACCTTCTGAGATCGTAAATTCATCAGCCATAAAAGCCTTGGTCGTGTTTGTGCACCGTCACCTCCACCGTCATTTGGCCGATCATTCACTTCCATTTGTGTGTTTACCCATTTTGAGGAACATCTGCGAAGAGTGATTTCACCTAGCCATCCTTGTGACACTGCCGTGATTGGAAAATTCCAATTTGTACCTGGAATCAGTTGCTATCCCTGTTTATCACTCGTTCCTCAAAAGACGAGTCATCTTTGAGCTCTTTTCTGACTCGTAAAATATGAAAAGTTTGCCGAGTTCTGGCCTTCCAGCTCGTTAAAAGGACCGGAAGAGCTATCCCTCATTTAGACTTTAATATTTTTGGACCTGAGGGATTATTACACAAAAAGATCGAGCGCTTGTCTTGTTCGGCTCGTTAAAAGTACCGAACACCCATCCCTTCTGTATTGTTTTATACTTTTTCGGACTTAAGGGATTAGATGACGAAAAAGGAATTATGGAGTTAGCTTTCTGTACCTTTTCAGACTCTCTAAAAATGAAAAGGATCGAGTTTTCCTTGTCGTTAGACTCGTTAAAATGATTAAATAGCGACAAACTTGTCTTTAGACGAGAACGAGTTTCCCTATCGCTAAGCTCGTTAAATCATAGCGATGGGCTTGCCCGAAGGGCAGGTTATAGAACAAGCATATGTTATCCTCCTCAAGCTTGACAAAAATAAAGAGGTACTGGTCAGAAATGACTGGGGAAAAATTGGGAGAACATCAAAGCTTAATGGTAGCAAGTCGCTCTTGAACATGACACTTTTCCTCCGTACCACATCGGGTTAGGTTGTTTCATTCACCGGTCTCATCACCATGGTCTTCGCCAAACCATCCACATTTTGGGGTAATGCTACCGATCCATCGCATCAGTGTCGTTATATGTTCAAGAGAGGTCATTCTGAAAGTGTCAATCGTGTCCCATCCACTGCCATACATTATCCTTCATCCATTCATGATCGCCACCCTGAATCATATGTCACAGTTTGTTTTCACCTCCACTAAAATCATTAGCTCCGTTCCGTGTCATTGATGTGGGATTCATTAAGGCCCTCCTTTGACGGATCGCTTCTTGTCGACTTCAGCTCATTATCCAAGAAGTTGATCTAGGAACAACCCCATCAGTACTTTGAAGCTTGCATGCCTCAATGGCAAGTTTCTCACTTCCGGCGACAGGTATACATCAATGACCTTCGACCAGAAGATTTTGCGTGGCGTTCGACGCCAAGTCCTTTATTCACACCACGTGAATTGTACTGCAGTACCTTGAGGGTCATTATCATTATCGGTGATTCCTCTCGCGCTTGTTAACGGTTTTCATCATTGACCGGTAATCAAGCGATGTCTTTCCATGTTCGACTTCTGCGAAATTCTCACATGGATCGACTTGTACTTAGAGTGAAGATCGAATGAGTTTGAAGACCCCGGATCTAGTTTCATCCATCCGGGCTGCGATACATATTCAGGAAATATAAAAGCATTTGTCATGTACATCATTGCAGCAGATGATCATCCTATTCAAAGGATGATAATTTCAGCAGAAAATTATCAGTCTACCATCAGACGATCGTCTGTTCTATGTACCAAAATGTATTTATAAAGCTGAGCATGGGAATGCCCGCCTCAGCTAGATCATGAAAACAGAATGAAAAATAATGTATTGTATTGTATTGTATTACAGGGCACCTCTCAGCACTTGAATGAACTTCGGACCCTTTGGATAAAGCATTTCACCCGATAAACGGCCTTATACTTTAGGGGGCAACTGTTATAGGCATTTTTGTGCCTCGCAGCATGGAGCATGAAATGTCGATAATTACCGGGATCCTCAGTCCCTAAACATGTTGTTCTTACCCCTAGAGGAACAAGGTCAGCAAACCACAGCACTTCCTATCAGTTCTCCACCTGAAAACACTCAAAAACAGGCTATTTTTGGATCATGTCAGCTGCTCCACTGAGCATCTGCGCTGAATGTCAACTGCTCCTCCTTGTACCTGCGCTGAAAGTCAAAACCAATGAAGGCTACCTGCGCTGGGCGAGATTGGCCAAGTGGCACAGTCATTCTGCAAGGTGTCAACTGCCCAGGAAGCTTCCAAACTGACACTTGGTTCAAGGAATTCGCCCTATGATGAGTAAGAGGTACTTGATCTCCATGTGGAAGCAAGGATCTCCAAGTGGACTCAAGAACTGAAGTTTAACTGAAGAGGGAGAGGACACAAGGCAGCTTTATGTCAGTCTCAAGCTGACTCATCCTTTCTCCTTCTACCCTATATATAGAGCTCTCTCATGAGGTCTAGGGAGGCTGGAATTTTGTGCAAAGCAAGGAAGTGCTATTGGTTTACAGTTAAGAGCTATTGGGTGATTGCTTTTATAGAGGAGAAGAGGAGATTTCTTGCTGCTGGGGAGGTGTTGCTGGATTGGAGCCATTTATGGTTGTAACCTTCTCAGAACCTTTTTCTTCTATCAATAAAGCTTTTGATGTTCTCCTATATACTTGTATTGCAATGATGTATTGTTTTCATCTGTATATTTGATTCATCCTAATCCATGCATCAGTTATGAGTACGTGTTTCTTGTAGTTTCCTTCTCTCGTTTTTGCAGGATCTGTGTGTAGCTGGGCTAGCAAGAGAGCAAGGAGCTGGGAGCAAGAGGCAAAGAGAGAAGACAGGATCGACAAAAGCGAAAGACATCGGTTGGTCAATCTTTTCTTCCCTCTCTGTATTTTCATAAAGGAAAACTATCAAAGCTTTACTTTCAGTTGTTGCTAAGGAACTATCACCCTTAGAGTCGGGATAGGGTCATTCCGAGTCGGATACTTTTCCCCACAACAAGGTGGAAACCCAATGTGGGTGAAAACCACCTATTGCAATCATCTCTATCTTGTTTTTAATAATAAGAAACTTCTTTTTACAATTTTTGTACTAATGCAGTCTTATACCGGTACGTAGGCTTCTACCTGCAGAAGGCTACAACCTTCTCTCGTTCTCCAGCTTCTCTTGGAAGGGAGCTACAACCCCCTAGCTCTTGTACTAGCTAATATGTTTACTAGTACGTAGGTGCCGGCCTACAGAAGGCTACAACCTTCTCTTTTCTTCTAGGGACCACGTTTCATAAATTTTCAGACTGGATCCATCAATAACATCATTCAATCATCAAATATATCTGCATCAACCAATCTCTTTTGCACCAACCACAACTGAATCAATCAATCACTTTGACAACCCTTCAATCTGATCCTTCAGAATGCTGTAACTAGAATACAGTAACTAGAACCCAAGCCAGAACCTAGAACACTGCAACAGCAAACAGAAGCAGCTAAAACATATTTTATAAGGTATACGCTACTTCCATGTGTCGAACCTACGTGCATATGCTCTTTTCTCAAGGAGAACTTGCGTACAGATCTGCAAATCAAATTTAAGATGTATACACTGTTTTGATATGCAAAACCAGCTATGCACCATAACCCAATAACCTGTATACTAGATCTTGCTCTTCATCAGATATTCAATACTTGAGTGCCCTTGCCTAAGGATCTACTCGTCCTTTTATAGTCTTAGGCCTTACTCAATACCATGGACCAAAATTTAGTTTTCCAAGATATACGCGCCTTTCATTCTGTGAAAGTGCGTGTGTACGTATACACTCCTTTTGGTCTGTTAACCCGCATGTATAAGCTATTTTTTCAAAGGTGAACCTGCGTATACCTCACTTTCCTCATTCTATGAAATCTGATCTGTAACTCTGTGTTGTTAACCTGCTGAATTGTCTTCTGAGTGAGTTGCCATCAAGGACAACACTTGTGTCATAGTGCCAAATCTAAGTCATAATGCCAACAAACTTCCCAGGGTCGTAAATTTGGCATACGATCTTCGTTTGACGCGCACAATACCTTGTAGAAATATATATTTGAGGACTAAAATTTTTTACTGCAAACATCAATTTGAGTCTCATGTTTTCCAAAAATTGTGGTTTAGGGCCACAAAACAGCTCTAAAAGTTCACGACCCAAAAAAATGCCAAAAATAGTAAAGTGTGCTACAATTAAGGCCACTGAAAACTGAAAGAAACAATGGTGGGGGTCCAAGTGGAATAGACAGGTGGCCACCAATATACACCTAGATCATTCCTCCCCCCTTAGGAAGCAATGGTCCTCATTGCATTGAGTGCCTCCATGAGATGGGGAAATTTTTGCTGAACTTGGTCCTTGATGAGCCACTTGCCTTGGTGCAAGAGTTGGTTAGCTTTGAAATCCCGATACAATTGGATCTTCTATTAGTGTTTTTTCTTGATCTATGTGTCCATGATCTAATCAGTTGTAGCATGTTTCAGGTATTCTGGGTTTAACTCTGTTGGTGTGAATTGTTCTGCAATGTTTGATGTGCCTAGTAATGGCAGAAAGTATGGTTGAAGGCGGTCCATATTGAATGCTAGGTGCAGGCCAATGAATGGTGGAATGTTGAGCTCGAAAGCATTGTCCCCTACAGTCTTAGTGTTAGGTAAACTTGATTCGGGATAGAGTTAAAGTTGACCAGGTTAAACAGTGATGGTTTTGGGGCACATGGTATTGTGAACCCATAGTATTCTACCCGTGGTATTATATGTAATGGAGCTTATAAAAGGCTGGAAGGACTTCATTGTAAAGCAAGGCCTAGAGGTGAGTGGTGAAGGTTCACTTGGTCAGATTGGCCAGGGTTTTGGCCAATGCTAATGAAATATAATTAGGTTGGATTTTTCCCCAGATTTAGGGTTTTCTCGGATAAACATGTGTGTTTATGTGTTTATGGTTGTTGCTGGTTATTTTTTATATTTGTTCCTCTCAGTAATTCTCCATAATTAATTTGTGTTCTCGGGTAAATTACTTAACAATTGGTATCAGAGCTAGATATTGGCTTCAAAGGAATTCTTTGATGCCAGGGGTTTATAGGGCCACATCAATTTGTTTTCAAATTGTTTAGAGTGCTATGGCCTTCTCAATTCGAGCTTCGCTGAACACTTGCTTAGAGATACGAAAATTTCAGACAGATCAGGGGGCTTAGCTGCTCCACACCCAAACTTCAGATGCGTGATTGCTCAGGGCACAAAGGTAGTGGGCGAAGGATATCTGTATGCCCATGGGAACAAAAGCGCCGAGATACAGGCAGTGGAGAGCACCCGAGGGCTTGCCAAGGGTGCCACGACGTACCTAAATCTGGAACCCCATGTGATCGAGGCTATGAGCGCACTGTGCGAGGTCGGAGTCGCTAGGATCATAGTTGGTCTCAGGAATCTCGTGAGGGATGTGAAGGGGAAGGTGAAGGAAGCCACGAAGGCCTGTCGAGAGGTGAATGCTCCGATTTTGTACAGGAGCGCGCTGGGGATTCCCTTATCGGTGCTCAAATACGCCATGACCGTGGACGGGAAGATCGCAGAGAGCAGCGGGCATTCGGCATGGATCAGATCAGATCGGTCAAGAAAAATATCATTGTGTTGTTGGGAAAGTGGCAATATGTAGTTATTGTTATGCCTCAGTTAAGAATCGTATGGAGCGGTGGAGAAATGCCTGAGGGACGCCAAGATGGGCAAAAGCCAAATTGGGGAAGTCATTCTGGTGGGAGGGTCGACACGCATACCCAAAGTGCAGTAACTATTGCAAGACTTATTCAATGGGAAGGAGCTGTGCAAGAGCATCAATCCCGACGAAGCAGTGGCTTATGGTACCGCTGTGCAGGCTGCTATCCTCACCGGAGAAGGCAACCAGAAGGTTCAGGATTTGCTGCCGCTTGACGGACTTTCGACGTTTCTCTGCTGACAATCGAGGAAGGCATCTTCGAAGTGAAGGTGACAGCTGGAGACACCCATCTCAGGGGCGAGGACTTCGACAACAGATTGGTGAATCATTTCATGCAGGAGTTCAAGCGGAAGCAGAAGAAGGATATCAGTTCCAATGCAAAAGCGCTCTGGAGACTGAGGACGACGAGCGAGAGAGCCAAGAGAACTCTCTCCTCCACTGCCCAGACCACGGTGGAGATCGAGTCCCTGTATGAGGGAATCGATTTCTACGCGACCCTAATGCGCATGAGGTTTGAGGAGATGTGTATTGACTTGTTTAGGAAGTGCATGGAGTTAATGGAGGTCGATGGGAGTGCATGACCTATGAAAATAGATCTGAAAGAAAAGAGAGTCGGTGATGCCCTGATGAAAGATGCTTCCATCAAGCGGTTTGATAGAAGTTTTTGAGAAAATCAAATTGAGAGAGGATGGGTTAGAATAGCAGCAACAATAAACAAAAAAATAAAAATTAAATTATTGCATGTAAATGGGCATATCACTATAAGACCTTGTAAGGCATGTGTACCCTTGGGTAATCACTGATAAAGTTTGGGCTAGAACTGGGTGATAGGGGGATGTCAGGTTAATAATACCCCAGGTAAAAAAACTTTGAGGGGGGTAAGGGCTAGAGTGAGAGGGGCTGTCTCACATAGCAAGTTTTCCTGGAGTTAGTTGAGGAACCCCAAGTCAAATTTAAGGGGGGAATTGTTAGGTAAACTTGACTCGGGATAGAGTCAAAGTTGACGAGGTTAAACAGTGATGGTTTTGGGGCACATGGTATTGTGCACCCATAGTATTCTGCCCATGGTATTATATGTAATGGAGCTTATAAAACACTGGAAGGACTTCATTGTAAAGCAAGGCTTGGAGGTGAGCGGTGAAGGCTCACTTAGTCGGATTGGCCAGGGTTTTGGCCAATGCTAATGAAATATCAATAGGTTGGGTTTTTCCCAGATAAACATGTGTGTTTATGCGTTTATGGTTGTTGCTGGTTATTTTTTATATTTGTTCCTCTCAGTAATTCTCCGTAATTAATTTGTGTTCTCGGGTAAATTACTTAACACTTAGTGATGGTGTAAGGCCCATATCAGAGTGGGTGAAGCTTGTGGTGGAGCCCAATGAGCCGCTCCTTCTGCAAATGTAACCAAACTTTATCACCCACCTGGAACTTGTGTGGCACCCGATGTTGATCATGAAATTTCTTGTACTTAGCATTGGCTCTGTCCATTATGTCAAGGAGCTGCTGGTAGATGTGTTGAATGCTCTCAATGAATTCGTTGGCCCTGTAAGCTTTGGACTGGACAAGAGTTGAATCTGCCTGAGTAGCTGCAAATGGTATGGCCACATCAATGGGACATAGTTGGCCGAAATCCCAACCCCACCTGAAAATGGTTGTGTCCAGTTGAGCTATGGAGAGGTCTGTTGTATTTGTTCTATACATAGGGTATGCTTTCATCCCATGTGCGTGGATGCTTTGAGTTGTACATGCACAGAATGTGCACGATCATCTTTTTGACAACCTTTGTTTGGGCATCGGTTGGGGGGTGGAAGGTCGTGGACACCAAACCTCATAGCCTTAGACATAACCAATACCCATTGTTGCTCCTCCCATTGCTACTACACCACCACCTATAGACATTTTCACTCCTCCATAGTAGGATCAGATGTGCTTAGAACAGCTAGGCAAGATAGGGAAGCGCTATTCATTTACTGACTTGGAAGGGAGGGTAATATCTATCAGCATCAACTAGAGGCTTGACCAAAATGTACTCAGGCCCCTTTTATCCTGATCCATGGAATGTGGTATCACAAAGTGTACCCACACTCATTCAAATAATAGCTTAGTAGTGGCTTCTATTAGGATATCCTTCTTGCAGGCCGCCAAAATGGCCATCTTAGAGAATTTGTCGATGACCACAAAAAGGAAGTCATTGCCATGCTTAGTAGAAGGAAGGCCCAACATGTAATCCATGGGGATGGATTCCCAAGGTTGACTAGGTGTAGGCTGAGGAGTATATAGGCCTTGCTTCTTGATTGTCGGTTTGGTAATGCAATAAGTAGTCCAGGATCTGATGTACTTCCCACATCCTGTCGAAGGTTCGGCCAATAAAAATACTTTTGTAGCACTTCCACTATTTTTCTCTATTCTAAAATGTCCAACAACTCGACTGCAGTGTGCCTCCAAAATCATCTTGGCATGCTCGCTTGAAGGAACATGGAGGTGTCCCAGGTGGCATAACGATGCACCCTAGAGGTGAAAATATGGAACTTGTTTGCCTTCTAGGAGAATCTGGTATGTGTTGCTAAATTCTGGATCGTGTTTGTAAATATGTGTCCACACCAAAGTATCATGTCCACAAGAGTCGAGCACAATGGTTATCTCCATAACCAATGGTTGGATGAGACAATCTACAACATTATTGGTGTTTCACTTCTTTTACTTGATTTTCAAATGGAACTAGTGCAGATATGTGGACCATTTCTAATGGTGATCGTTTTGAAACTTTCCTTATGTCTGTATCAACTGCAGGGGTTGGTGGTCTATGTGGATGAGCATTTCCTTCCCCATAATGTAATGCTTCCATTTTTAGTGGGCCTGCACAATGGAATACATTTCTTTGCCATAAGTGGGATACTTTCAGACTGTATCTAAAAGTGTCTCACTGTGATATGCCACTGAACGTCCATGCTGGGTAAGAACTACGCCAATAGCATAGTTAGAGGTGTATGTCTCAATTTCAAATGGTTTCTACAGATATGGTATGTAAGCACTATTGCGGAGCAGAGGCGATGCTTCAACTCAAAAAACACCTTTTTATGGGATTTGGACCAAAAGATATTTTCTTTCTCTCTACCCTTAGTGGCTTAACTCAAATTCCAAGTGATATGAGAGAATCCCAACACGAACCTGCGATAGAAATTGACAAGACCTAGAAATTTGTGGAGCTATGTTAGGGTGGTTGGGGTTGGCCAATCGAAAATAACTTGTATCTTGGTTGGGTCCACATGCACACCCTGATCATCAATGATGTACCTAGATATTGAACCTCGATCATCCAAAAAACTCTTTTCTCCAAATTGGCACATGATTTGTGTTGTTGCAAGGTTTGGAGGACCTGTCGGATATGGTGTATGTGCTCTTCCTAATTTCGGATGAAGATCATGATGTCATCTAGTTACACTAACAAAAACGAGTTAGTGAAGGGCTGCAAGATGTCATCCATCAGTCACATGAAGATTTCGGGGGCATCCGTCAACCCGAAAGGCATGACCAATCATTCAAAAATGCCCTCCTTGGATTTAAAGGCAATCTTCCACACATTAAAGGGTTCAATTGGTACCTGGTGATAACTAGACATCAAGTCAATCTTGCTGAAATATTTGGCACCCTTGAGCTGTTCCATAAGGTAAACAATCTATGGGATTGGATACCTATTCCAGACAATGATCTTATTCAATGCCCGATAGTTAATACAAAGCCTCCAGGTTCCATTGTTCTTTTGTACCAACACGATCAGGCTACTACGTGGTGATGAAATTGGCTTGATGTTCCCTTTCCGCATAAGCTCCTAAAATAGTCTCCTGATCTCATCGTTCTCTAGAACATAGTCTCGGTAGATTGGTCCATTGCGTAGCAGTGCGCTCGAGGTCAGATCAATGGAGTGCTTGACATGATAGTGTAGGGGTACCTTTGTGGGTGAGGTGAAGATGCATCTATAATCATCTATGACCTTTTCCATCTCCTATTGTTGTGTGGAGGAGCCTTGTCTAGAGGTCATGGAGGTGGCCACAATATTCTTCTTCTTACCCTGAGGGTGAATCATAAGGAAGACAAATTTCCTGGTCTAGGAAATGGTCTTACCACATATCTTTGCAGAGATCAAAGAGATGGAGGTAGGCGGAGCTACCTTCGATATCTTGTATAACTTTTTACATAGAGTAATAATAACAATGTGAGGTAGAAACTCATACAAAACATGCCACTTCCACAAGTATGGTTGGACTAATAATACATCACAAAATTCAAGAGGAGAAACATCACACAATACCTCATATGTGAAGGGCTTAATGTTGTAGGAAAGTCGACATTGATGACTAACACCGAGATCTCGTCCTTGGTGAAGCCACATGATGGTGTACAAATGCAGATGTCATGTGGTGTTAGAGTCGGTCCCGTCAGCCCTCTGTCAACGATCAAAAGTTCTCTTTTGCATTTCATTTTTTACGTGTCTCGCTCGATTCATTCAGTTATATTCCGCTAGGGACATGCCATTATTTAACGGAAAGGTCTTATCAGTAATTTCCCCTAATGCTTTGTACCTGCTGGTTTAGGTCTGTTTGTTGAATCAATTTTGAAATCATTCATAGTCCTGTTTTGGCCTCTTGTCAGCAAAGAGTTATTTAAGGTTTTTAGGTCTTTTAGGGTCTAGGGTTTAGTTAATTTAGTCCTCAAAGTGTCTAATAAAGCCAGCAGGCCATGAAGATGTTCCTAATAAGTTTTCATTCCATAGTTTTTGTCACCAATAATGCTGAGAATGATTCTTCTTCAAAACTCTGTTTTGAAGAAGAAATCGTTAAAATTGTTTTTTGTAATAAATATGTAATTGTTAAGGCTTTTTAAGTTCTACAGATCTCCAGGCCCAGCCCTGGTCACCTTTTTTGAAATTCCAGCCATCTATTCTTGCAAAGCAGACAAAGAAGTTCATCAAAAAATCATAAAGGAAGCCAAACAGAGTTAGTGCATAAAGTATCCGGAAATGGATGGGTGATTGTTTTGGCTATTAGAAATGTTGCAAAATATGCAGCAACGCCATGGCTGCTCATTCGCTTTCTAATCTGTTTTATCCTTATGTGTACCAGAGTCCCAGGTAGCGGTAATACCATTCCATATATTGGGTAGAGAAGCTCAGACACTACAGATTATGTTAAAACCGCATGAGACAGTCATTACCAAGCCTGGTATGATGTGCTATATGTCTGGATCTATTCAAATGGAAAACATATTGCCTCCAGAGAATGGAGGTGGTATATGGCAATGGTTTTTTTGGGAAGAATTTTGCAACCAATGCATTCGTGAATTCTAGTCCCCAAGATGGTTTTGTTGGAGTGGCAGCACCGTCTCTTACAAGAATACTTCCGATTGATCTGGTCACTTTTGGTAGAGAAATTATTTGTCAGCCAGATGTATACCTCTGTTCACTTAATGATGTGACAATGTCAACTATGGTGAATAGGAGGGCGCGTCCTGGAGTTTTTAGTGGTGAGGGAATTTTGAGACAGAAACTGGTTGGATGCGGCCTTGCTTTTATAGCTGCGAGAGGGTCTGTTGTACAGAAAAATTTGGCACCTGGAGAAGTACTAGTTGTTGATGCAACATGTGTTGTTGTTGTGTTAAGAACTATAGATTCCCACATCAAATATACAGGTCCTGGTATTGCTTTCATCCAAAATTTACCATTTCATCGCCTTTCTCAAAGAATAGCACATGCAGTTTTTTGAGTCCCAAACCTGCATCTTCCCCATATACCTTTTCAGCCTTCTTTTCCATCTATTTGATCCACCAAGCTGTCAAATCATTGCATATTAGTCTAAAAAGAGCTTATGAAATGGTTTCCTAACTATGTTTATGACTGATGTTTGATTTAGATTTTTGTTCAAGCAACTGCGAAAACTTGTCACTTTCCGCAACCAGCTCAAGTTTCCAGAGCCATTTTGTTAAAGAATATGTTACAGGTGTCCAATGGAGAATCCGGCCACATGGGCAAGATGAAAGTGACATGTACATGGAGCGTGTTCCCTCAGTTCAGCCGAATCACTCACAAACAGCCATGGTCAAAGACGGTCAAAGGAGGGGTCAAACCAAGAGTTTTGCGGTGGCACGGCTCTGTTTTTCCCACGTGAAGGTTTGCATGGAACGATCCTCAATTTCCAGAGGTGTTGGCACACCTGTGGATCAACCCGTGAACTGAATCGAGTAGCCACCACTCCATGGATTTAACTGTCATAATTACCATACCGCTAGATTTCAGGCCGTGGAGATTTACGTGTCTGTTTGGTAGCGTAGAATCTAGGAATTAGTTGCAGTGTTTTCACTTATAAATAACGCGTTATCAAACGCTTGATAGTTAGCTTTTCATATGTAATATTGACTGTGTTTTACGAGCCACTGTACCGTGCTCTATTTCTATGTTTTTACTGCACTTTAATATATGATAAGACATCATTCTTGAGTTCCATTTGTGACTGAGTATTGATTGGTTGAGGTTGCAGAGGGCCCCTGTACACCAAAGCCCTGTATCTACTATATAATTTCTTGCCTTCTTTCATTATGTTATTGATTTTATAATTAGTTGCCTGTATATATATTTCCTGATGTTTATAACTAGCTGCTGTTCATCTTTTCCTTTTATGCTTTCTTATGGTTGCTAGCTGATCAGTCTTTGTCTTTCAGGTTCTTGTAGGCAGCCCGGGCAAATTACATAGTTTTAATGACTACTGACATGAGATCATCTTGTCCTTTCTACTGATTCATTTACTGAGTTTTAATTCCAACATTGTCATTTCTTTCAATTTTTCTTTGCTTATTTACTTTTCTGCCACTTAGATATCATATTACTCATCTGTTTATGATTTCCTTCCTATAGCCAAGCGACTCAATTAATGAGGAATCAGAATATTATTTGATGTAGTATGATTTAGTTTGCTTTCCTGCAAGTTAGATATTAAATTACTTATGTCATTTTCAGGAATTGAAATATGAATGAGTAGTTAAATCTTAGTTTCCTTTTATGCAATTTGATTTCCTGCAATTTAGATATCATATTACTCAGCTTGTTTATGATTACTTCCTATAGCCGGAGCGAGTCGAAAGGTGAAGGGTTAGAATGTGGGTTGAAGTAGTGTGATTTAGTTTGCTTTGCTTTCAGTCTTTGAGTTGCTTTGAGTTCAATTTTTTTATTTATTTTCTTTTCATACAACAGTAAGGATACTGGGCCATTGTCACTAGTTCACTGTTTTGGTGCATTTATTTCCTTTTGAGAGTTGATTTCATCACAGTCAGTTTGAAACCTTCTTTTTGAGAACTTTAAAGTTTGGAAAATCATTGTAGAAATCACCATTATCATCCATACTTGAATCATTGTAGAAATCACCATTACCATCCATACTTGACTTTCAATTTTGCCATCTCACACTAGGGAATCCACAGAAGATAAACCCAAAAACAAACCAAAAACTCAAAAACGACAAAGAGATAAGAAGTTGGTTATCTTGCATATACAGTGCACTTCACTTCAACAGTTTACGACTCCCGGATTGACATTTTAAATAGCAATTTAGGACACACTAAATTGACCAAACATTTTGGCGCCGTTGCCGGGGAAGTGAAACTAGGTAGCCAATTTCTTAAAAAAAAAAACAAGAAAATTTCAAGAAAGTAAAATTTATAACCTCTCAAAGTATGCTGTCCTCTTGCACTTAGTGTGAACTGGAGGATCAGAAAAGAGAGAGTTATTGGTTTAATAATTTCTTGAGTATGCTCTCTTCTTGCACCTAGAGTGACCTGGAAGTTCAGAAAGAGAATTATTAGCCCAACTTGAAGAAAAATAAAAAATGACATGCATAGAGCAAGAGATTCTAGGGGAATGTTTTTAGCTAGGGCCAAGAGTTCGATTTTTACAACTCCATCTACTTCAAGGAATAGACAAGCGACACCTCCATCATCTCCAACTCACACTCCTCGCCTTAGGATTCCTGGAATTCAAGAGGCAGTAGTTGAATTAGGAGACTCTCCCACACTATCCATCGAATCTGAATTAGGAAAAGATACTTTCTTTCCTTCTACAGGGAGACACATTGTAGTTGAAGAAGTAGAATCACCTGAAGAAGAAGAGGGAGAAATTCCTCCTCGTTCGCCATTAGTAGAGGAACCAGAGGACTCTAAAGTCTCTGAGGAAACTATCATGACAGAGGAAGTAGTAAACAGATTCGGTAGAAGTAGAGGTAGAGGAGGAGGAGGAGGAAACAATGGAGGAGGTAGAGGTAACAATGGGGAAAATAGGGATGGAGATAACTCATTCGGATTTCCTATAGTCGATGAGGATTCTCGAGCAACAATGAAAAACATCTCACCATCTGTCCTCCTAAACTTTCATGGGTTAAGAAATGAAGATCCTGAAACATTTCTATTTGAGTTTGAGGTCGTATGTCGAACTTATGATTATCTGGAAGACTCTCAAAAACTCAAATTGTTTCCTTCAACATTGAAAGGAGCTGCTTTGAAATGGTTCATGGGATTAGTCACTCAATCCATTAGGACTTGGAATGATATGAAACAAACATTTTTGGATAGATACCTGGACTATTGTATGCCCACCAATCACAAGGATGAGGTATTCAAAATGGTGCAAAGAGAAGATGAAAAGTTAGAATATTTACTTGAAAGATTTCAATACAACCTGAAAAGTGCAAAAATGAATAACTTAGATGAGGAAACCTTGAAAGCCCTTCTATTAAAAGCCATTAGAGATGAATGGATAGATATTTTGAACATGATGGGAAAAGGAGATATATCTCAACTTCCACTTCATGATATAGCAGAGCTATGTGTCCATCTCTCAAGGGGAAAATCTAAAACTGGAAAAGGACCTAGAGATCCTTCTCTCATTAGAGCAAACAAATCTGCAACTGGATCAGTAAGTAGGGCTGAGATTGGCAACATGCTTGATGAATTCAAAACTGATATCTTAGGGAGTCTTAGTGAGCAACTAGACACCCTTAAAATACAAAACAAACAGAAAGCAGAAGCTGAAGCTTTGGCCATCTTTTGCCCAAAATGTAGAAAGAAACATGCTCTAAGGGAATGTCCCTTGGATGCAAAAGTTGTAGAAACATGTGTGATTTGTTCAGAAAACCATGAGACCAAGGATTGTCCTTCAATTCCTGGGCTCAAAGCTGTATTTCAAGAAGATCCAAATACAATTGAGTCTCTTTATTTTGTTGCAAGGAGACCTTGGCAGGGGCAACAAACCCAAGGGTTTAACAACTCTATGAACTTTCAAACCCCACCAAATTGGAATCCTTGGCAACAACCTTGGTCCCAACCTCAAAATCCTTTTCAATCATGGGTACAAGGTATGCAAAATCCTTATGGGAGATTTGCTCAATTTTATCAATATCCTCCATCTTTTCAAAACCAACAAGCTCCACAACTTCCAAATCAAAATCCACAACTATCATTGCCATTTCCACAACAACAACAACCTTCTCAACAAAATCCAAATTCTCAACTCTTGCTTCCATTCCAACAGAAGACCAATCAAATTACCTTCCCAGCCATTGCCGAACCCCAACAAAAAAAACCCTAAAAATGCTTACATGGTAGAAGGACAACAATTTCCTACCTATATGATTGTTCCTCTCAATGATGTACAACTCAGATCAGGTAGAGTTTTAGATAAACCTTCTATAGATGCTCAAAAGCAAAGCATTTCTGAGGAAGATTCTCTTGAAACCAATAAAGGTTCTGAAGCATCTCTTCAAAACCTAAGCATTAAAAAAGAAAAAGAAAAAGAGTCAACCCCCACAACTCCTATAGTTGAGCAACCTGCACCTTCATCTACACCTCCTTTTCCTAAAAGATTACAAATTGACAAAGGGGTGGAAAAACAAATCTTGTTGCCTGACTATGATTTCCTAGATGAATTAAAGAATGTCTGTATCAAGATTCCCTTGTTACAAGCCATTAGAGAGATTCCTATTCTAGCAAAAACAATAAAGGAGTTGAGTCTTAGAAGACCAGGAAGGAAACCGAGAGATACAAGAAGAATCCACCTGGTAGGAAAAATTGCGGATATCATGATGGGAAAAATTACTATGCAGAAGTATGTAGACCCCGGTAGTCCAATTGTCAAAACACATATCAATGGGGTAGAAATTCCAAATACTTTGATTGATTTAGGGGCTGCTATCAACATTATGAGTAGACAGACTATGGAACAACTGAAACTTCCTAATCTTCTTTTTACACTATTTTACTGCAACTTGCAGTTCGATCAATTATCAAACCAGATGGTGTATTAGAAGACATTTCGGTCTCCTTAGAATCTTGGGAATATCTAGTAGATTTTATGATTTTAACTCCCAAGAGTAATTTAGGAGGACAGCCTCTCATCTTAGGAAGACCTTGGCTAGCCACAACTGATGCTTTTATCAATTGTAGGTCTGGGGATATGCATATTTCTGATGGTAATTCTACAAAGAAATTCAATCTGTATCCTCCAGCAAAAGAAATTGCAGAATAGGAGATAATGAGTGGGTTGATGATGAGGATACTATACAACCTGTCTTTACCATTTCTAAAATCAGTGAAGATAGTCAAATTCTGAACACATTAGAAAACTTTGAAACATCTTCAAAATATGACCACACACAATTTCAGTTAGATTCTGACCTTGAGTATCTATCATCTAGACAAATGTCTCTTTTCTCTATGGAAGAGTTTGGTAGTTCCGCCATTGAGATCTTTCCAGGTAAAACAATGAATATCAACAAAAACTTGGAAAAATCACAACAGGGAGAGCTAACCAAAATCTTGCAAAAACATTCTACTACATTTGCATGGGAGTATACCGATATGAAAGGTATTTACCCTAAGACTTGCATTCCTCACATCTATATCGAGGAAAATAGTAGACCAACCAGACAACCTCAAAGAAGGATGAATCCAAACCTTAGGGAGATAGTGAAAGAAGAGCTCCAAAAACTACTCACTGTAAACTTCATTTATCCAATTTCAGATAGTCGATGGGTTTCTCCTTTGGTTATAGTACCTAAAAAGAATGGTAAATGGAGGGTATGCATTGATTACAGGGAATTTAACAAAGCAACTTTGAAGGATCACTTTCCTTTACCCTTTATCGATAAGGTATTAGATACTTTAGCAGGCAAAAAGTATTTTTCATTTTTGGATGGTTTTAGTGGCTATAATCAGATTCAGGTAGCACCTGAAGATCAAGACAAGACCACATTTACCTATCCATGGGGAACTTTTGCTTACCAAGTACTTCATTTTGGATTATGTAATACACCCACAACATTTCAAAGGGTAGTACTAGGAATCTTTTCTGATCTAATCCATGATTGTGTAGAGGTTTATATGGATGATTTTACAGTTTATGGTAATTCATTTGAAGAGGCATTAGAGAATTTGGAAAAAGTCCTTATAAGGTGTAAAGAAACAAACCTTTCATTGAGTCATGAAAAATTCTTTATGATGTTTACTGAAGGTATTGTTTTGGGACATCATATTTCGCGGGATGGGATTAAAGTTGATAGATCAAAAGTTGAAGTCATCTCCAAGTTGCCTATTCCAAATTGTCAGAAAGATGTTAGAAGTTTTCTTCGATTTACTGGATAATATAGAAGATTTATCGAAAACTTCACCAAAATAGCATCTCCACTCTTCAAATTACTTACAAAAGACTGTGAATTCAAATGGGATCCTGATTGTCAATCTGCATTTGAAACTTTGAAAACAAGAATATCTGAAGCACCCATTTTGAGAGGGCCAAATTGGAAACTTCCTTTCCATATTTCTACAGATGCTTCAGATACAGCTCTCGGAGCTTTGTTGGGTCAAAAGGATTTAGTTCCTTATGCCATTTACTACACCAGTAAAAATTTGACTCCCACCGAGTTAAACTACACCGTGACTGAAAAAGAGTTCTTAGCTGTTGTTCATGCAATCAATAAGTTTAGACATTATATAACAGGCTGTGAAACTTTTGTCCATACTGATCATTTTGCAATTAGATATCTAATGAACAAACCTGTTACTAATGGAAGAGTTACAAGATGGCTCTTACTTTTACAAGAATTCAATATTACTGTGTTGGATAGACCAGGGAAACAAAATACAGTAGCTGATTTCTTGTCTAGAATCCAGAATACTAACAAAGATTCTCCTGTAGAGGATAAGTTTCCAGATGAATATTTATTTGCAGTAACTACTAGGACTCCTTGGTATGCAGATATTGATAACTATTTGGTTACAGGGAAGCTATCTCCACATTTATTTCCTAGTGAAAAAAGAAGAATTATTCAGGAGAGTTCGAATTATTCATGGATTTCTAATGAATTGTTTAAGACAGGGCTAGATTGTGTGATCAGAAGATGTGTTCGGGAAGATGAAATGCTTGACATCCTTAAGGCATGTCATGATGAACCATGCGGTGGACACTTTGCTGAAAAAAGGACGGCCTATAAAATCCTTTCTTTAGGATATTATTGGCCTTCCCTCTTCAAAGATACAAAACAATATGTCAGAAGGTGTGACAGCTGCCAAAGAGTTGGGAGACCAACTCTTTCAAATGAAATGCCATTACAACCACAGGTACTCATCGAACCCTTTGAAAAATGGGCTTTAGATTTCATTAGACCCATTAATCCACCATCTAAACAGAAGAAGTATATATTGGTATGCACTGATTATGTCACTAAATGGGTAGAAGCCAAAGCATTGCCTTCTACCACTGAAAATTCAGTTGTTCATTTTCTTTATGAGGATGTTTTTACTCGTTTTGGTGTCCTAAGAGAAATTGTGACAGATCAAGGAAGTCAATTTACATCTAACTTGATGGAGAAGCTGATGGAAGAATACAAAATCAAGCACAGAAAATCTACTCCTTACCATCCGCAAGCAAATGGCCAAGTGGAGTCTACAAACAAAGTTCTTGAGAGCATCATCACCAAAAATGTCCATCTACACAGAAGAGATTGGGTAGAGAGGCTTCCTGAAGCCTTGTGGGCCTACAGAACTACATGGAGGAACACAACAGGGCATTCTCCCTATGAACTTGTTTATGGGAAAGAAGTCCTGCTCCCCATTGAATTTCAAGTCAAGACTTTCAAGATGACAGTTCAGTTGGGGATGAATCTATCAGAAGCCAAAAAGCACAGAATGGAGCAGCTAAATGAGCTAGATGAGATCAGACAAGAAGTAATTCTAAGAACTGATCTAGTTCAACATCAAAGAGCTAAGTGGCATGACAGATACATCAAAGAGAAAAAGTTTCAAGAGGGAGATTGGGCACTACTGTTTGATTCCAAGTTTAAAGACTTCAAAGGTAGATTTTAGACTCATTGGCTTGGGCCATATGAGATTGACAAAGTCTTTAGCAATGGAGCAGTAAGAATCAAGACCGTTGATGAATTTCAAACTCCTCTCATTGTGAATGGCCACCGATTGAAAATTTATCATAAGCCACTCTCAAAAAAGGAATTTGTCAAAATGTTTCAAGAGAATTCTGCAATAAGGCTGGTGAAGAAGAATTCTTCTTCCCCACCAGCCTAGCCTTTGTTTCTTTTAGTTCAAAAAAAAAAAAAAATTGTATAAGACTGAAAACCAATCACAGATTGGCGGTCTTATACAGAAAATGTAGAGTGAAAATCAGGGACACCTGACACTATAATTTCCGAAAAAAAAAATCTCTTCTCTCCTTCTTTTTCCATATTCACTCCACCTCTTCTGCCATTCCACTCCATCTCCATCTCATTTTCATTTCAATTCACTCCGCTTCACTTTCACTCCATTCCACTCATTTCATCAATAAAAGTCCCTTTCAAGACTATTTTCACTCAGTTAGTTATTATCTAACTATCTTTGTTCAGCTAAGAGGGTGCTGTGTAGTTTCCGCAGCCGGTAGCAGTTTCCACTGCCAGAAGCAGTTTCGGCAGCCACCACTATGTTTTTCAAATTCATAGTCAAAATGTTAGTGCAATAATCATGAAAATGCAAGTGTAATTGATCATATGCTATGAAGACATGGAGCATCTCCAAGACATCAAGGAAGAGCAGTTGGTTAAAAGCTATGAGCAAGAAATGGTAAGGTTTCCAAAGGTATGAGCATATTTTTTTAATCAAATAGCAATTAAAGTCATGATTATGCATAGTTATCAAACCATAAAAGCTCTACTATGTGCAAAGATCGGTATGATAGCTCCATTACCCACTCTCATTCCATGATATTATTCCGCACACCATGCATTCATTTCTTAACGGTCTCATGATTGATTTTCGGGTTTAAACTCATAGTCGACTGCACTTTCACTTACCACCTGTACTCATGAGATGTGACCTATCCCATTACGGCTCCTCTCCACCGTATTTTCCGCACCATCCATTAAAACGTGTAATATTTCGTACGCAGCCGTTTAATTCAAAAATCTCGACCTCACTCCATTCCCTTACCATTCTATTAAGGCCATCCTCTTCACACACATCCACATTTCATCTTGTGAACTTATTTGCGGCTGCTCATCCTCTGTTCCACTTGTAATCCCGAAGCATTCCCATTACCCGCTATCCACCTACCGATTGCAGCCACTGCATTTTACCATAAACCCTGCAACTGAGCCACCTTCCCTCTGCTAAACCCGCACACGCAATTAAATTTTCATATTGAAATTCAAAACAGAGGAAGGAATGGGAAAATTACTAAGGGCAGAACCAAAAGGACCAAATTTAGAAGGTTACCCTCAAGCAAAAGATTTGCTGAAGAAAGCCAAATGGTTACGCTTCATTCAAAAGTTTAAGGGCTATAATAAGGAGGTAACCAAAGCTTTTGCACGGTCTTTCGATGGCCAAATGGTGTAGATTGGAGACTTGAAGCTCACGGTGACTGAAACAATAGTAGCAGCTGCCACAGGCTTACCCCAGGAAGGTGAGCGATGGTTAAAAAAAAAAAGCGTGGACGAACATGCATGGAGAATTATGCTAAGAAACCCAGGTATGGACACCATTGTGTTTACGAAAGGAATTCCTGTTCATGCATTGAAAGAAGAATGGGCCAGTCTGCTGTTAGTTATCCACAAATTTATCACTTGCGAAGGATGCTTTGGTTCAATGTACATGTACCATGCTAGACTGTTGATGAATTTCTTAGAGAGTCAAACTCTTAATTTGCCTTATTTGAGTTTGAAAAAGATGAGTATTACAGTCCAAAAACACATATGAAATATAGAACCTCATCTATATCATCATGGACTTATAAATATTCTCATTGAGGACCAACTAAAGAAAAAAAAAGATACCTGGGAACAATTCTTGATAAGTAACTACTTTCAAGAGCCACCTGAGGCATCTGAAAGTAGTACACCAAAGACACCAAGAAAAAGTAGGAGAAAAGAAAAGAGTGCCATAGTCCAAGACTCTCCTACTACAGAAACTCAAGAAGTTGGTCAAAAAGAAAAAGAGAATAGAACTAAGGACAAGAAACAGAAAAAAGTGAAAGGCAAAAGAACCATACAAGAAGTCTACCAATCACCTGAGCCATCTATAGAGGAATATTATCAAAAAATGTCAGAGAGATTAGTGCATCTTCAAGAACAGGCTGCTATAGCAAAGAAAAAGGAAAAAGAAAAACAGAGCATACAAGAAGAGAGTACTAATCCACCATACTTAAGGAGAAGCACTAGGCTAAGAGGAAAGGGGAGTAAAACACAAGTAAAACGGCCCCACTTCATTGACTTGGGTGGGGATACACCCGAGAAACCTCCAGCTGGCCGTAGTCCACCTTGTCCTCAGCCAAGTATTGAAACTAGTCCTCCACATATTGATGAAAGCCCTTCTCGGCCAGAGCTAGAGAGAAGTCCTCCTCCTCCACAAGATTTTGAACTCAGTCCAAGAAAGACACCTGAAATAGATCCCTGTCAATAGGAGGTATATGACTACCTGGAATCTTTAGAAAAATCAGTTGCAGGTCCGAGTACCACTCTGCCCCACATGACACCAGATGCACAAGTTCAATATTTAAAGCAGGAGGTATTTGAATTAGAGGTTCTAAATAGGCATATCAAGCAAGAAAATGAAGCACTCAAGGAGCAGAGCAAAGTAGATAAAATTATTCATGATAACACTATGCTTCATTTGGGACTATGGAAAAAGAAAAACAAGAAACTAAAGAAAAAGTGCAGAAATTTGAGCAGAGAATTGATCAATCTCAAATTCAGATGTCTAATAAGGAAACCCAGGATGGTGGTAGCACCAAAGAAGAAGAAAAGAGGGCTAGATGTCCTAGCAGAGGCTTTAGAACCTATGGATTAGAGGGGAATGACTAAATTTTGGTTGCATGAGGACATGCAACACCTTCACAGTGGGGGTATGTTGAGTCCCAAACCTGCATCTTCCCTATATACCTTTTCAGCCTTCTTTTCCATCTATTTGATCCACCAAGCTGTCAAATCATCGCATATTAGTCTAAAAAGAGCTTATGAAATGGTTTCCTAACTATGTTTACGACTGCTGTTTGATTTAGATTTTTGTTCAAGCAGCTGTGGAAACTTGTCACTTTCCGCAGCCAGCGCAAGTTTCCGCAACCATTTTGTTAAAGACTATGTTACAAGTGTTCAATGGAGAATCTGGCCACATGGGTAAGCTGCAAGTGACATGTACATGGAGCGTGTCCCCTCAGTTCAGCCGAATCACTCACAAACAGCCATGGTCAAAGACGGTCAAAGGAGGGGTCAAACCAAGAGTTTTGCGGTGGCACGACTCTGTTTTTCCCACGTGAAGGTTTGTGTGGCACGATCCTCAATTTCTAGAGGTGTTGGCACACCTGTGGATCAATCCATGAACTGAATCGAGCAGCCACCACTCCATGGCTTTAACTGTCATAATTACCATACCGCTAGATCTCAGGCCGTGGAGATTTACGTGTCTATTTCGCAGCGTAGAATCTAGGAATTAGTTGCATCATTTTCACTTATAAATAATGCGTTATCAAACACTTGACAGTTAGCTTTTCATATGTAATATTGACTGTGTTTTACGAGCCACTGTACCGTGCTTTGTTTCTATGTTTTTACTGCACTTTAATATATGAGAAGACATCATTCTTGAGTTCCATTTGTGACTGAGTATTGATTGGCTGAGGTTGCAGAGGGCCCCTGTACACCAAAGCCCTGTATCTACTGTATAATTTCTCGCCTTCTTTCAATATGTTATTGCTTTTATAATTAGTTGCCTGTATATATATTTCCTGATGTTTATAACTAGCTGTTGTTCATCTTTTCATTTTATGCTTTCTTATGGTTGCTAGCTGATTAGTCTTTGTCTTTCAAGTTCTTATAGGCAGCCCGGGTAAATTAGATATTTTTAATGACTACTGACATGATATCATCTTGTCCTTTCTGCTGATTCATTTACTGAGTTTTAATTCCAGCATTGTCATTTCTTTCAATTTTGCTTTGCTTATTTACTTTTCTGCCACTTAGATATCATATTACTCATATGTTTATGATTTCCTTCCTATAGCCAAGCGACTCAATTAGTGAGGAATCAAAATATTATTTGATGTAGTATGATTTAGTTTTCTTTCCTGCAAGCTAGAGAGTAAATTACTTATGTCATTTTCAGGAATTGAAATATGAATGAATAGTTAAATCTTAGTTTTCTTTTATGCAATTTGATTTCTTGCAATTTAGATATCATATTACTCAGCTTGTTTATGATTACTTCCTATAGCCGGAGCGAGTTCAAAGGTGAAGGGTCAGAATGTGGGTTGAAGTAGTATGATTTAGTTTGCTTTGCTTTCAGTCTTTGAGTTGCTTTGAGTTCAATTTTTTTCATTTTCTTTTCATACAGCAGTAAGGCTACTGGGCCATTGTCACTAGTTCACCGTTTTGGTGCATTTATTTCCTTTTGAGAGTTGATTTCAGCACAATCAGTTTGAAACCTTATTTTTGAGAACTTTAAAGTTTGGAAAATCATTGTAGAAATCACCATTATCATCCATACTTGATTCATTGTAGAAATCACCATTACCATCCATACTTGACTTTCAATTTCGCCATCTCACACTAGGGAATCCATAGAAGATAAACCCAAAAACAAACCAAAAACTCAAAAACGACAAAGAGCTAAGAAGTTGGTTATCTTGCATATACAATGCACTTCACTTCAACAGTTTACGACTCTCAGATTGACATTTTAAATAGCAATTTAGGACACACTAAATTGACCAAACACAGTTACGTCTCCAAACATCTGTGACAATCCACGATTCTTTATTCAAATTGGTATATTCAAATCTGTCATCCCTGCAAAATTTGATACAAAGTTTCATCATTCAAATTCAAAAGTCAGAGGAAACATTACAAAAATGGGTTTGAGTTATGTGTGTGGCGCATTGGCAGTAGGTGCGACGCACATAGGCTGCGCGACGCACTGGGCACATTTCCACAGCGTTTTTCTCCATTGGCGTGGCGCATACAGTGAGCGTGGCGCATTGGGCTTGTGTGCGGTGCACAGGGCAGACAGTGAAAATTTTTATCGTTGCGCTGCAAAAATTCAAATCACTCAGCTCTCCTTGCTCCATGTTGGTGAAATTTTTTTCGATGGTTGCCACTCTCTGGAATACTTGTGCATCAAGTTTGAAAATCACAGAAGCATAACACTATACAAAGACATGGATCTATAATCATAAACAATCTAGGATCAGATGTAAATTTACCATACAAATGTACCAAGCATCAATGACACAAGAGCATGGAGGAAAACTTGAATAGCTTTTATTGATAAACAAGAAAGAGCCAAGAGGAGTTACAACCAGTTGTTCTGACCCAGCATCAACCTCCCAGCTAAAAAGCCCCTCTTCACCTCAAACAAAGCTTAGATCACCCAAAAATCTGATGTTTGTCTCAAGAAACCAACAACAATTCCTTACAATATGCAAAATTCCAGCCTCTGGATATCTGGGATGAGGGATCCATATATAGATATCTGTAAGGGGGATGAGTTAGCTTGTGATTTGATTAGTGTCTTCTCTCTGATATTTCTTGCTTCCACTTGGAGATTGATGATCTCTTACTCATCCTTGGTCGAATTCAGTGAGGCAAGTGTCACAGGAGAAGTTTCTGGAAGCTTCCATTGCCTCTCCACCTCGCGGAATGACACTGCCATTTGTCATTTCTCGCCCATCGCACCCCACAGAAGGGATTTTTGAAATGCAACGCACCCACACAGTGTATTTAGGTGAGATGCAATGCACTTGGCCAGTGGAGCAGCTGAAATGATCCTGTTTTGACCAATTATGAGCAGTTTTTCATGGAGAACTTCTGGGAGAAGCTGTAATCTGTTGACCTTGTTCCTTTAGGGGTTAGAACAACACTTTTAGGGACTTAGGAGCCCTTGATTTATGGACATTTCATGCTTGGGGTTGTAGGGCCCAAAAATGTCTATAACACTCCACTGCAGAGAGATCAGTAGCTTTGAGATTTTCAAGATGGAATGGGTTGCAAGAAGATATGCTCCCATGAGCCGAGATCACATTCCAGGCTTCCCAAATAAAATTTCGAAGGTAGATTGGTCAAGGAATTTACCTACGTTTAAAGTTGATGATAGGAAGGATGCTGCTTTACATCTGGTTAGATTTCACATGCATATTCGCAAGTTGAATTTTGATTTTCCAGAAGATTGCTTGATGAAGATATTCTTGGCCACTCCGGAAGGTGAAGCCCAATCTTGGTATGAAAATTTGCCACCTGCTTGTATTTACTATTTAAAGGATTTTCATGCCATGTTCATTGAAAGATATAAAGAATCTTATCCATCATTAAATTTAGTCTAGGACTGTTGCAAGCATGCTTATGGTTTTATTGAAAGCCTTGAAAAATATTATGAAGATGATAATTTCATGGATGAAGAGATCATGGAAGCCCTGTATGAAAATCCGTTTCAGCAGCACACAGAAATCTTAGAGGACACTTATCAAGATCAGTAGGTTGAAGATTCCCATATGGCTGAAAATGATGAAAGAAGAAGTTTTATTTCGGATCTGGTTGAAATAAAGGATGATACGCAGGAAAATGATGTTCCAATCTCAGATAATGATGACGATAAACAAGATCGAGAGATAAATTGTGATGAGGAAAAACATGTTGTTCCAGATTTCAGAAAAGAGAGTTGCATTGTTGAGGCTGCCTCAAATGCAGAAAACAGAGGTACAGACCTAAATGCTCTCATCTCACCAAAACTAGATCTTCACGAGGAGGTAGTTCATTCCCTCTATGAAAAACAAGACGAGATCTTCGCTCAAGTAAGTGAAAAAGTTTCTCTGGCTGAATTTATGGTAGATGATAGAAATGTCATGCTTGAGTATCAAGAAACATCAGAAGTTTCTTTTCTCATGATTGATGAATGTAATGAGAATCTGGCTGTCATATCATATGAAGATGATCAAAAATATATTCAGACTACAGAAGATCAGAACATTCAGCACTGCCTTTCAGAGTCTTCTTCATATGTCTCATGTTTTGAAGTGTTCTTTGAAGAAGAAATCTGCTCATCTACTTGTTCAGAATTATTTGAGGACCAGGAACATACTTTTACTGAAGCACATTATGAAGGAAGATCAGAATCAAAAGAGAAAGACACCTTGTTTCTTCAGCAGGAGGTAAATCCTCATGTTTTACAGGATCCAATGGTAAATCTGTTGTAGTCAGTAGTGAAGATGATTATTGCAGTAGTCAGTGATGAAGGAGATCATGGTCAATTAGCTTTTTGGATGCCCAGTTACAAGTATCTATTGTTGACTAGAAGATCTGATCAGGAGAATCAATCAAGAAGGCATCTGCTTGATTGGTTACATTGGCATTTTGATATAGTTTGATGGTATATTGTCTTGTAAGAAACACAGGTGGTCATGTACTACCATCAAGCTTTAAGTTTTAAGTTCAGGTCTTAGTATTTTGAGTTAGTTTGTTAGAGTCAAGTTTTTTCAATCATTTATGTTTGCATCGAGTTAGTTTGAGTCGAATTTCCAGTCAATAAATTGAGTCATGTTGGATTTTCGAAATAATGGACTCCATAGCCCAATGGATGAAGGCACTGTCTAGCTCTTTGAGAGATCTGTCGTTCTTGGCACCTCTAGGGAGCTACCATCCCCATTGGAGAAAATGTTAGAGTTGGTCCTGTCAGCCCTCCATCAGCGATCAAAAGTTCTCTTTTGCATTTCATTTTTTACGTGTCTCGCTCGATTCATTCAGTTACATTCCGATAGGGACATGCCATTATCTGACGGAAAGGTCTTGTCAGTCATTTCCCCTCATGCTTTGTACCTGCTGGTTTAGGTCCGTTTGTTGAATCAATTTTGAAATCATTCATAGTCCTGTTTTGGCCTCTTGTAAGCAAAGAGTTATTTAAGGCTTTTAGGTCTTTTAGGGTCTAGGGTTTAGTTAATTTAGTCCTCAAAGTGTCTAATAAAGCTAGCAGGCCATGAAGATGTTCCTAATAAGTTTTCAATCCATAATTTTTGTCACCAATAATGCTGAGAATGATTCTTCTTCAAAACTTTGTTTTGAAGAAGAAATCATTAAAATTGTTTTTTGTAATAAATATGTAATTGTTAAGGCATTTTAAGTTCTATAGATCTCCAGGCCCAGCCCTGGTCACCTTTGCTGAAATTCCAGCCATCTATTCCTGCAAAGCAGACAAAGAAGTTCATCATAAAATCATAAAGCAAGCAAAACAGAGTTAGTGCAGAAAGTATCCGGAAATGGATGGGTGATTGTTTTGGCTATTAGAAATGTTGCAAAATATGCAGCAACGCCATGGCTGCTCCTTCACTTTCTACTCCGTTTCAGCCTTATGTGTACCAGAGTCCTAGGCAGTGGTAATAACATTCCAGATATTGGGTGGAGAAGCTCAGACACTGCAGATTATGTTAAAGCCACATGAGATAGTCATTACCAAGCCTGGTACGATGTGCTATATGTATGGATCTATTCAAATGGAAAACATATTGCCTCCAGAGAATGGAGGCGGTATATGGCAATGGTTTTTTTGGGAAGAATTTTGTAACCACTGCTTTTGTGAATTCTGGCTCCCAAGATGGTTTTGTTGGAGTGGCAGCACCGTCTCTTGCAAGAATACTTCTGATTGATCTGGTCACTTTTGGTGGAGAAATTATTTGTCAGCTAGATACATACCTCTGTTCACTTAATGATGTGACAATGTCAACTACGGTGAATAGGAGGGCGCTTCTTGGAGTTTTTGGTGGCGAGGGAATTTTGAGACAGAAACTGGTTGGATGTGGCCTTGCTTTTATAGTTGCGAGAGGGTCTGTTGTACAGAAAAATTTGGCACCTGGAGAAGTACTAGTTGTTGATCCAGCATGTGTTGTTGTTGTGTCAAGCACTATATATTCCCACATCAAATATATAGGTCCTGGTATTTTTTTCATCCAAAATTTACCATTTCATCACCTTTCTCAAAGAATAGCACGTGCAGTTACGTCTCCAAACGTCTGTGACAATCCATGATTCTTTATTCAAATTGGTATATTAAAATATGTCATCCCTACAAAATTTGATACAAAGTTTCATCATTCAAATTCAAAAGTCAGAGGAAACATTACAAAAATGGGTTTGAGTTATGTGCGCGGCGCATTGGCAGTAGGCGCGGCGCACATAGGCTGCATGACGCACTAAGCACATTTCCACATTGTTTTTCTCCATTGGCACGACGCATACAGTGAGCGCGGCGCACTGGGCTTGTGTGCGGCGCACAGGGCAAAAAATGAAAATTTTTATCGTTGCACTGGAAAAATTCAAATCACTTAGCTCTCCTCACTCCGTGTTGGTGAAAAAATTTTCGATGGTTGCCACTCTCTGGAATCCTTGTGCATCAAGTTTGAAGAGGCACAATTTGATTCTTGCATTTTTGAAGCGACAGTATCTTTCATGCCCATGACAGTAAAATACTTGCATCTGCAACAAGTAACAGAAAAAGATACAAGACAATCATTACACGGTTGGGGTATTCAAAGGATAGCTGTTGTCCAGGGACAAAATGGGATTCCCTTCTCAATGGGAGTTTCCTTCCAAAGTATACAGTCCTTAACACTTGTTGTAGATCATATCACAGATGACCTTCTGAGTTCTATCACACAAAATCTCATTCTCCCGGTTAATTTAGATCTGAGGGATGCACCTCTAGGAGAACCATTTCTATGACATGATCTGACCAATAGTGGTGTGCAGTCTTTGGGTTCTTGCAATTATTTATGTCACCTCTCCCTTTCCCGTAGCAGAGTAAATTATCCAGCTTTTTTTAGATGAGTAAATGACATGGGCATGTTTCTCATGGCTGAAGGCTATAAAAACATGGAGTCCATCAAGCTCGGAGGATTCTATAGAGTGACAGATGCTGGTTTTAGTGCGCTCATACATGCTTGCAAAAATTTGAAAACTTTTGAACTCTATAACACATTTCATTTGTCTGATTTGGCTTTTCATGATCTTCTAGCTACTTCTCTTTCCCTTGTGTCTGTCAGACTGATCTCGTGCTGTCTTTTAACTAGTGAATCAGTGGAACACATTACTCTCTGTGCAGATCTAGAGGTGCTTGACCTCACAGGCTGTAAAAGTGTAGCAGATGATGGTATGCGAGCTATTTCAAAGCTTAAGAAACTGAATACTTTATCTCTTAGTGGAGCAGATATCACTGATACTGGAATGTCCATGTTCCCTTGGTATCCTTATCTCTGCGTGGTTGTAAAAGAGTAACTGAGCATGGAGTAGCACTTTTGTTGGGAGGTTCCACTAAGAAGAAATTGAGAAAACTTGATTTGGGTTACATGCTTGCTATATCAGACAAGATTTTTTTTTTTTTGACAAAAGTGAGACTGGAGATAGTTGAACTTTGCATTCGCAATTGTTTTGCTGTCACAGACATGTCTGTTGCAGCTCTTGCAGGTAAAGATTGTGATGGGGTGATCAGAGGAACACTT